>JAJTUV010000931.1:842500-1205000 GCA_021653895.1 Mastomys natalensis
AGGTTCATAGCTCTGTTATAGACTTTTTAACTTTTTTGCTTGCCTGAACAAATGAATTTCTGGAATCACACTACATGCTTATGTTTTTGACCTCTTTCCTTCATTTAAACTTTATGAAATAAGTCAGATTAACTGAATGAGGATTTGCAGTGCCTGGTTCCCACGTCCTGGGGAGTTCTTCTTTCGTGGCCTTGGTCTTGGATGCACAGTTTTCTCACTGTTCACAGAACTCATTGTCTGTAAGCAGAGACCCCTGGAGAAAAACATGTGGCCACCTGTCAGCTGCCAGCCCCAGCTTATTCTCTGAGAGTGGCCTTTTAAAGGAATTGAGGATTTGGAGCCTCTGGAAATAGTTTGCTCAAAAGCTGAAATTAAAAGCTGTCAAAATATGGGCACACATGTAGCTTGATCAACTTAGAGATTCAAGAAAATTAATTTCTCGGGACCCTCCTGTCTATAGCCTTCACTATAGTTTACACACTTAAATCACCTGCTTGGTTCCTCTGATGCCTTTGTAGAATGTCATTTAGAATAAAGAACAACTAGACACTCGAGCCCATCCATCCATCCATCCATCCATCCATCCATTAAAAAAACATTTATCTGTGCCTTCTATAGAGAAGACTACATGTTACATGCTGAGGATGTAATATCAACAAAAAAGTTCTACACACACATATACACATGTATACACACACACTTGCACACAGATACAAGCACATACATGTAGGAGGAGCTAAAGTGAGAGGAGTTAGGAGAGGAAGAGGAAAAGGAAGAGCAGGAGTTAGGAGATGAAGAGATAAAAGGAAGAGGAGGAGCGAGAGAGGCAGAGATGTAGGAGCGATGGAGACTGATGTTCACATGTCTGTAGCAGTCAAAGGTAGTTGGTATACCTAGGTTGGGTATTGGGTTACACTTCTGATTGTATGGGTATCTTGTTACTGATCATTGCCAAATATATAAGCTTTGATTAATCTATAAGAATTAGAGTCTCATTCTCTTACTGGGCCCCGCATGGATGGCGGAATGGTCTGGGCAATGCCCTGCCTTGCGGAGACAGCATGGAAGATTGGCAGAGCCATCTCTCATGCTGGCATCTAGTGGGTGGCAGGGCTGGTGTTTCTGGCGGCTGGTTCTAGCTGCAGCACGCACGTGGCCTCTGACTGAGAAACATGGCGGCTGAGCTAGGCAGAGCTGCTGCAGCTTAGATAGTCGGCCTGAGCCGAGGCCGATTTAAATAATTACTACAATACATACACACATAGAGAAACTCATACATACATAATTCACATGTAAATATGTATGGTGTGTATGTGTGTGTGTGTGTTTAACAAGATAGATGAGGTATATAGCGTACATCTTTTTGAAGGCCCATAGATGAATTAAGGCTAAGGGTCATGAGAAAACATTGAAGGGTTTGAGAAGGCAGTGCTGTGACAGGGTAAATGTTTCACAAGCACATCTGAGTATTAAGGAAAAATGGGTATCTGGAGGCAAGAGGAAGCAAAGGTGTTCCTTTGTCTCCAGAAGGAAGATGGTGGCTTTGGATCAAAATGGAGACTTGGGATGGGAAGAGTGAGTTAGCAGAGCCAGGAGGTTGACAATAAAATTGATTGTCCTAGTAATAGATTAGGCTTGAGGGTGAGGGCAGCCAGAGCAGATGTCAAGAATGATCCCTAGATTGCTTTCTGGCTGAGTGACAGGGGGACATCTGTGAGATGGATTATTATATAGGAGTGACAATACACTGTGTCTTGGTCATCCAGTGATGACACTGCCCTCTGTTTGCCTGTGTTTCATTTAAAACCCTGTCTGCACAGAACTACAACTCGAGAACATGATGCAGTGCAAATGTTTTCAGAAGTGACAGATAAAAGGAACAACCCCATATCCTCAGACCCCAAGTGCCAGGCTGAGCTGAGTGCCAGAATTCCAACTGGTAGTGAACATTAGACCATCTCACTACTCAATGAGGAAGTAATGAGGGGAGAATATGATGCTCGATTATAATTACTTTATTACTTCTGTTTTGCAAATATTTTGAGACTACAACAAAGGTCTGGCGGATGAGCACGGGGTGAACATAGCACCCTAAGGAAGGGTTTCCTTGGGAATGATGATTTAAGTTAAGACTAATTGTTACTTAGCAATGAGAAATAAAATGTTCCAGGTAAACAACATTAACATTCTTATGATTTAAAGAATGAAAAGTATGAGGTATATACGAGTTCTTTTTCTATTTCATGGCTGGCAGGGGCTGGCAGGACATAGAGAGAGGAGTCAGGTGAGGTAAGTCCTGGCAGGTAAATACTTGTGGCTTCTTTTAAAAGTTGTTTCTACTCCAGATTTCCATTGCTTAGAGCTCAACAGAGACAAGAGAAACTGAATTGCAAAGAAGTAAGATTACCAGAGGAAGCCAGAGGAGGCTTCAGGCTATTGGGAGTGAGGAGGGTTGTCTTTGGGAAGAAATTCCTATTCATAATTCTGACTCAAATCCTAATTCATCTTTCACTTTGGGCTTGACTCCTTGGTCTGGGATAGCTCTCCTAGACCACCCCTTAGTTTCCATTAGCTCCTGAACCTACTGTGTGGCAAGACTTGTAAAAAGTGGACCATATGGGGACCAGCTTTTCCATGCTGCTTGTCAGACGGCTTTCTCTTTTCACAGCCATCTCCAGAGCACATGACTGTCATTCTTGTCCCAGATGAGGTGGAGAGGTAAGATGTCACCATGGCACACTCTGTGGTACCATGTGCCTTTCCTAGCTCCTATTCTAGCAAATATTTTGGTTTGAAGATTCTCTATGATTCTCTTCTCCTCTTCCTTTTTCTCCTCTTTGTCCTTCTCTTCCCCACCATCCCTATTCTTCTCCTCTTTCTCCTTCTCCTCCTCACCTCTTTCTTCCCCTCCCTCACCTTTTCCTCCTGTTCTCATGTTGTATTTTCTTCGTGCTCCTTTCTAGTCTCTGTGTCCTGCCTCTTCAGAGCGTTCTCTCATCATGGCATATATTCCTTCTATAAGCTCTAAGCAAAGAGGCCTCACAGAGAGCTGTCTGATTTAATGAGCTGAACGGCAGAAATATGGAGCATTTAAACCATCCTCATCCTCATTGAGATGTATATTAGTTTGAGGAACTTCTTTAAATTAAGATCACTAATTTCTTATGTCAGTGGCTGCTTTTCTGGTCATTTGAGCTGTGAGCATGTCCTGAGATAGGTAGCTCCTTCTTGGGTGGCTCTGGGGACAGTGTGGTATATTTTATTTTGGAGATGATCTAATCTCTCACTTGTGCACTTCTGCTCCTGTAGATATCCAAGCAATTGTTTCCCTGTGTCTGACGACAGTAAAATATAAGTAGCTTTTAAATTTGTTTTGATATAATCTAGGCATCTGGCTTTTATGAATGGATATGTGTGCATGTGTGACTATGTATGTGTGTGCATGTGTAGATGAGTGCATATGTGCATGTGTAAATGAGTGTGCATACACGTGTAATGAGTATGTGTACAGGTGTTGATGGGTGTGTATATGTGCATGTGTAGATTATCATGTGCATATATGTGTTTGGTGTGTTGGGGGTAGGAAGGAGGCAGAGGAAACACAGTACAATGTCACTAGCATAGTATATGGAATTTAGAAAACCAGAACCAGATGGCAGACCCTTAACCACCCACATAGCCTTGGTACATCACTCCCTACCCTGGCCTCAGTGTCTTCACTTGTGAGATGGAAGTGTTCTGTTTTGGTGGAAGTTCTGGTTTGACAGTATGAACACAGGATTCATACTTATGGGACAATTCTTTTATTCTGAATACCTGCTCCTTACATGGTTCATTGTCTATATGTTTGCTCTTGTATTCAGTGAAGATGAGATCTGGCATGCCTGGCTTGCTGGGAGAGCATCAGTTATTGGGGAACACATGGAGAGGTAGGGAGGACAGTACAGAGGGCTTCCCATCTTTGTGGTTGTGACAGAAACAGTGGACAGAAGGGAATGACTTCTAGATAAGATTGAGCACTCTGATGAGTATTTTTAAATAATTAAGAATTGGGCTGAGCTACTGCAGACAAATCTGTAGAATAAGGCTTTAGGAAGAAACAGGTCAGTAAGTCTTACATAGAACTACCACCACCACCTTCCTCCTCCCCCTCCTCCTCCTCCTCCTCCTCTCCTCCTCCTCCTCCTTCCACCTCTTCCTCCACCTCCTCCTTCTCCTCCTCCTTCTTTTTCTCTTTCTCCTCATCCTCTTCCTCTTCCTCCTCTTCCTCCTTCACCACTTTCTCCTCCTCTTCCTTGTCCTTCTTCTTCTATGCTCATACATTTAGAAAAACAGGGATAGGGCTGAAGAAATGGCTTAGTGTTCAAGAGTACACACTCTTCTTGCAGAGGACCTGAGTTCAGTTCCAGCATCCATGTTCAATGGCTTACAAACTGGAATTCAAGTCTCATGGCATCAGAGGCCATATTCATAGGCACTGGCACTCAATGCACGTACCACCCCATACATAATTACAAATAATTAAATAAGTAAATAAAAAGAAAGCTAGCAGGAAGAACATTGTTTTTCATGGAGAATATCATGAAACCATCAAGTGGGTGATTTCCATTTCCAGTAACATAGCATGGAGAATTTCTTTATTTATTCACTTCTACTTCACTTTTATTTATCTAAGAAAATTTTAACCATCTTTGAGATAGTAATAGTGAGCTCAAACTCCATAGAATTGCTAACTTTAAGGCACAGTTTAGAAGGACTTTAATGTTTGGTTGGTTTTGTTTGTTTTTCTGCTTGTTTGTTTACTTGGTTACTTTTGTTTTTCTGAGACAGGGTTTCTCTGTGTAGTCTTGGCTGTCTTTAACTTACTCTGTGAACCAGATTGGCCTTGAATTCAAAGATCCACCCCCTCTGCCTTCTGAGGACTGGGATAAAAGGCATGTGTCATCTTCGCTTGACTTTTTTTCATTTTTTAAAAACAGAAGGCTGCTGTGGGCAAGTGTCACAATGTCCACAGCACTTGTAGAAATACTGGCTCTGACTTACTCATGCTTTTATCTGCCTGGAACACACATTGCTGAAGGAATCTAGATAAATTCTTCAGTGGAGACAGATTCAATGCAACCTGCAGCATGCATCTGTATGAGGATAACAGGACTGTTGCCAACTTGGTTTACTGAATGATAAATGAACAGCACACAGATGTGAGTTATGCTGCCAGAGACATCACAGCAGCAGAAAGCACACTTTGGAGATGGAGACTGCATTGAACTAACTATACTAAAGATCTCTGCTTTTGTTCCACCCTCTTTTTCAGATCTGCTAGTTTGTATTTGTGGAGGAAAGAGCTGATTTGCTTACAGTTCCAAGTCACAGTCTATAATTGAAGGAGGCCAAGGCAAGAAACCAGAGACAGGTCTATCTGGGTTTCACTATAACCCTCTCTATTCCTTCACACCAGCCACAGATCTGCTTGCCATGCTGTGGAAATCACTATGTGCTTTCATTTCTCCTCAATGCCTCTCACTCTGCTCTACTTTCTTTTCGTTCTCTTTCTATGTGGACAAACATTCACTTCACTAATTCTGCAAGTTCATATGTATTCCTCCTGAAGACTTGGCTGCCTGGCCCTATAATATATGGCTCTTGTCTTGTTTAAGCCCAGCACCTGTGCCTTAAGTCCCTGCAAGATCTTAGCATATATCTTAAAACCCACCCTGAATTCATGTTATCCTTCTCTCTGTTCTGCCTCCCTTCCCTCTATCATCCTTTCTTTTCTTTCTTTCCAACTTCTAATTTTCTATTTCCCCATTTCTTTTTGATAGCAAAAGAAAAAAAAAAAAAAAAGCCCCAGACGTCTCCTCTCCACCCAGTCTCTCTAGATCTCTTCACACTTGCTGTCTTAGGTTGGCTGTGTAACATGCACTACTCCTGCAGTTGGCTGTGTAGCACGCACTATTCCTGCAGAGGCCTATACTATTTTCACCACAGCATTTCCTCTCTCTTTCTGGGACTTAGGTTTTGCTGACAACTTTCAGCAGGATGTTGCAAGCAACATTTTCAATACCTATGCATACTAAGTGTTAGATTCTAGGTATATAGCAAGGAATGAAATAATCTAATGATTTTGATGTTATTATAAGAGGTGAGCATAGTAAGTACCCTAACTTAAATGAGGTGATGTAAGAATGAATGACATGTAATATAGGATAAGATGGGAGGGAAGGCTGGTGAACAAATTGTATCTGAATCCTGATCTGAATAGCCAGAAGAACCCAAAAGCTTTCCTTGCAAACGGAAGAGTTCATGCATGGATTCACATCAGAAGATGCTTGGTAGGTTCAATGACTCAGTGTTTAGAGTAGCTAAAGTTTGAGAGGTAGCAAACAAAGAAGCATATGCACATATGAAGAGCTGGCAGGGACTCTGGCTTCTGAGACTGGTCCCATTACTATAAGGCCTTAAGGTTCATCAGATTTCAAGTAGAAGGCACTGGATGAGATTTGACTTATGCTCTAGTGTGTAAATGGTTTGTAGTTTGGGAGTTTCAAGGGTTTCTATTTTATTTTTCTCTATATTTTGACAATAAAGAAAGTAATATTGTCCAAAAAGCTGGAAGGGAAAGTAAAGATGGATAAAAGGTGAGTTGAAGGCTTTTCACTTTAAATGAGCATCTAACTACTAAATTGAGAGTCACACACAGTGCTGAGTTTCAAGAGGGCAGACACCATCTAAGGATGCCACCACCAGTCACTGCATACAAATTATTTGGCCTTTATATTTATGCATTCTCAAATACCAGCTTAAAGGCAACAGCAACATATTCTTTTTTATCAGGATGTATGTCAAAGAGACTCCTTGTCACTACCCAGAAAAGACTGTATATTTCACAATGAGTTTGATTGAAACCCTGTTCTCCAAGAATCAAAGAAATGTCTCATCACACATTCTCAACTGGAATTTCAGAAAAGATCTGGGGAGAAATTATATAATTTCAACTACATTCTGTTGAACAGAGTAAAACATTTGATAATATTAATTCTTTTTGGACTGCAGATATCTACTTCTAGAAATTTATCATAAGGAAAACCTGGGGATCCATAGAAAGATGGTCAATTGTTTGGAAAATAGTAAGATTTGAAAAATTTCTAAATAGCTAGTAATGGGTAAATGCTCAAATACTTTGGTGCAAAGCAACATTCTGCATTATGTGTAATGATGTCTTTGAAGAATATCTAATGAAAAACATTTTTTCCCATTAAAACTGGTTAGGAGCAAGATATAACCTTCTCTGCCAAAGTTAATGATTAGATGTAAGAAGTTATAAAACGTTGTGTATACTTCGACTTTAATCTAAGATTGAATATATAAAAGGAAAATTGAGCAAACTTTGAATGTCAACAGTTGAAGACTTTAAGAGAGATTAGAGCACAGAATTTTTTCTTTCATTTTAAAAAAAAATTTATATTTCTTTTTTTCCATTTATCTTTTAAAATTTCCAAAGTGAACATAAATGAAAATAAATCAATACATCAATAATTAATTTATAAAAATAACTTGAAGGATGTGACAGGAGATCAACTGTAAAGTGCTTGCTATGCAAACATGAGGGCTCAAGCTTCATCACCATAACCCAAGCAAAAAGCCAGCCATGGTGATATACGCTTAAAATTCTGGAACTGGGAAATGGAGACAGGTAAATGCTTGGAGCTTGCTACCCAGCCAACCCCCGCCTACTTGGAAGGTTCCAGGCCAGTGGGAGAATCTGTCTCAAAACCCAAGATGGAGTGTGCATGAAGAATGATTGACAGTTTTTCCTCCCATTTTCACATGCATGATCAGACACATGAATGTGTACCTGCACACACATGTACACATACATAAACATACACATAAACAATGAAGCATAACTTAGGCTTTAGAGATGGCTCAGTAGGTAAAGTGCTTACTAGGTAAGCAGGAAGACCTGGGTTTAGATTCCAGCCCTGTAATGAAAAGCTGGACACAGCTACATATACTGTAATTCCAGTGCAGAGGAGCAGAGACAAGGCAATTCTTGGCGCTCTCTGGTCAGCCAATCTGGCCACTTAGTGAGCCCTAAATTTGATGGGAGACCCTGTCTCAACAGACTCATGAATATTAATAAATATGTGATTAATATAATACTAAATTATATAATAATTTATATTTATATAATAACATTATATAATAACAAATATGTTAATAAATAAAATGTGGTACATATATGTAATAAAATTCTATTCAGCTAATAAAGTTCATTTCAGAAAAATGAAATCATAATATTTATAGGAAAATGGATGGAATTTGAAAGGATTATACTGAGTGAGGTGACTCAGACCTGGAAAGACAAATACCACTTGTTTTTCCTTATTTGTGGATCCTAGCTCTGACTTAGTTGTAAGTATATAACCTGGAGCAACCACAGAAACCAGGAAAAGAAAAAGCTGCCATGGAGGGAGTGGAGAAGGAGGTCTGGAGAGACAGGTACAATGGAGGGGAAAATGAAGGAACTTTCATGAGGACTGGGGAGAGGGAAGGCATACTGAGAGAGGGGGAGAAAAGAGGGATAAATAATACTGAAGATATTTGAAAAAGTTATAGGGAAACATTATTTTTACAAGGTTAATCTGTATCTATATCTACTTATCTATATAGAAAAATATATAGAAAATATAAATTATATCATTTGGCTGATAATGCTGTTCCCTATCCCCAAGCCATAGACGATATCTAAGAAAAACCCCAGTGCCAGGCATGGAAAACACACATTTGAGTTGTTGGGTAGGGCAGTCAAAGAGACTCCCCAAATAATATAGAGTATAGCTGTTGCTTTGTTTGCCTACAATACTTGAAAGTTAGACCCTATGTTGAAGATACCACATACTTACGACACAGGGCTTGGGAGAATGGAGGTGCATCTAGCTTGGAGGTCTCCTTCCTGAGTATTAGCTCTTACAGCATTGGAGGGTGGTATGCAAGCTGCCAAGGGAAAAAGTGATCAATATGTACACCCAGGAAATTTTATGAGAGGAGAGAGAGGGGGAAGATAACCACTAGGGTGTACTTGATGTAAGAGACACTCAAAGAAAATTCATGTGTGGTAATGTAAACATAACTAGCTACCAATAGCGAATGGAGTGGTGGACCCTAGAGGAGAACCTATTAGTGCTACTTTCCTAAGCCCATATAATTTCCAATTGCATTCTGAATCCTCATCCTTATAGCCACAGATAAGTGTAGTTCTCCTTCCTTATCAAAGAAGCTTCTTTCTGCAGCAGCAGGAGACCATTATAAAAGCCACCACTGATCAAAACACAGAGAACAATTGCCCATGGGGTGTACAGCCTCATTTGCTACCTCTATAATACAACTCCCTATGCCTACGGCTCAGGGAAAATTGCAGAAGAGAGACAGAACCAGTTCTGTCAGATAGTGCCTTCGCTATGTGATAGGGAAGCTGCTCTCATGAAATCTCAGATATATTGTCACCTAAACCAGACTGGCACAGTGAAAACACTAGCTGACACCTAGTTATAGATGGTGGAAATATTACATCCCTAACCTTAGATGAAGAGCTACAGGCAATTAATAAGAGAAAGACAATCTTCTTCAGGGGACCCTTGATATGTTATTTAGTCCTAAGTGGTCAGCAACATTTAAATGGATTCAGAGGATGGCATTTACACCACACACACACACACACACACACACACACACACACACATATTTAATTAAGTTAGAGGTCACAGATTTGAGAAAGAGTTGGGAGATGTGGGAGGAGGTGCTGGGTGAGGGAGAGGTAGAAATGATGAAAATACAGCATACGCTTACCAGATTGACAAATACTTTTAATTAAATAAAAGAAAAACAGTATGCCCAAGAGTGACAGAGGAAGGCATGTGACATGCATATGTGCAAATACTGGCACTGGGGTTGGAATGGATAGACTGATGGCCTAGTCCATCCTTTAACTGGGTCTGGATTTCTAGCAAATGCTTAAGCAGAAAATAGAAAGTCTATTATGAGACACATGAGAATTCTGCACAGATTTGTTGTTTAGATGTCATTACCAGTTTCTAAGTGAGGAGTGGCGAATGACTGTGTCTTTTATTACCAATTTTATACATTACAGATGACCTTATAGAATACAGACTCTGTCATAGAAAATGACACATTTGTCTTAGCTAAGTGTCCTTGCTTCTGGGTTTTCTGTGTACTCAACCAGCTTATTCTGACTTTATTGTTCCAGTTGCTTTAGACTAACCCTTGCCATGTTAAAAAAAAAAATCAACATTGACTTTGTGTTTAAATTAAGATAATTAAATAATACAGTCGTGAAATGTGGCAATTGAGGGTAGCTATGGCAGGAGACTATGTCAGATGTCACTGTGTGTTTGTTGCCAGACATTGCACTCTGTGCAATGTGTTCACATTTATATCTCACGATGGTCCACAGGGCATCGTATTTCCCCTTCTTTATACAGAAGAGGCTGATGTGTGGAGGAAGAAGGTGCCCAAGACCCTGCAGCTACACCTAGCATTTTAATCACAGGTGACTTTTGCTCTCATAATTGTTGATAATACTTTCCCTAGCCAACACTTGCTTCTGTTTATTTCCCTTAAGTTATTGTCATTATTGTTTTATTATTATTTTCTCATGCTACATGATAAATAAGTTAAACACCGTTTTAAAAAATGATTTTGGATTTTGAACCTAGAATCTCACTCATGCTTGGCAAGGGCTCTGATACTGAGCTATAATATAACTTCCAGCCCCTAAGCCTGCTTCTTTATGCATACCTTTTGATGTTCTTTGTAAGAGAAGTAATTTTTTCCTCCTATTTAAAAAAAAAAGAAAGAAACAAAAAACAGCAACTCTTGATTTTCTCTGTGTTCAGTGACACGAATAAGTGTTGAGCGTCTTCTGCTTCCTATGGGGGTTATAATCTTGAATTGTGCTGGCAAAGAACGTGATGTTTCTCCACAGGGATGCTGGGAGGAGTTTGATCACCTTCATCTATTTCAAGTAAACACAAGGCTGGAATGTCCAGAAGCGTGCAGACCTGACACACGCACACCTGTTTCCATTTACCTGTCACGGAGGCTTCCCTTGGGTATTCTGAGACAACATGGCTGACATTTTAGTTCCTCTGGCATTTGAAAGCTACTGAGAGACTTTCATGCCTTGCTTCACTCCAGCCTATTCCCTGTGCTGCATCAGTGATATCACCTCGAGAAGAGCCCATCTCTGAGAGCCAAATGAGCTTTCTTTTGACCTTGTCTAAAATCAGAGCCATGTTACAGGCACAAGCCCTTTGTTGCTGCCTGCTGATTGCCAGAAATCTCTGATGGGTTGTCAACAGTTGGGCTAAGTTCTTTCCAACTGGGCATGCTCATTTTGAATGTGTCAGCACTCCAGTTTGGGTTATTTTCAGCTTAATTTTAAAGTGGCTACTTCTCCCCATAGACTTTTTATATTCTTCTCTTTCATGTTGGTTCTGAAAAAGGTATGTTCTTTTACTCAGCTCTGTGACATGATCTAAATGATTATAGCATTTATAGCCCTGCTTTCAGTATGCCTTTCTTTTAGAGCCTACTCTTCAGTGAGTCACAACACAGATAAACAAAACAATCATTCCTGCCCTTACACAAATGCAAACAATGTTGGTTTTTAGAAAGACATTTGAAAAGAAAGGAAGGAAGGAAGGAAGGAAGGAAGAAGGAAGGAAGGAAGGAAGGAAGAAAGAAAGAAAGAAAAAAATTACATGCAATCCAAGTGGCCAGAGATTATTTTTAATTAATTATCTTATTTATTTACATCCCCAATGTTGCCCCTCCCAGTCCCGCTTCTCAGATTTCTTTACCCCATCCTTCCTCCCCTTCACCTCTGAGAGGGTGTCCCTCATCCCAGGAATCCCCCTTCTCTGGAGCATCAAGTTTCTATGGGATTAGGCATATCCTCTCCCACTGAGGCCAAACAAGGCAGTCCTCTGCTATATGTTCTGGGGACCTCAGCCCAGCTCTTTGTTTGGTGGGTTAGTCCCTGGGAGCTCCCAGGAGTCCAGGTTAGTTGACACTCTTGATCTTCTTACTGTGTTGCCATCCTTGTCAGCTCTTTCAGTCTTTCCCCTAACTCTTCCATAGGGGTATCTACATCTGTCTCAGTCAGTTGCTAGTAGAGTCTTTCAGAGGACAGCCAGGCTAGGCTCCTGTCTGCAAGCAAATCAGTAATAGCATCAGTAATAGTGTCAGGGTTTGGTACCCATCCATGAGATGGATTCCAAGTTGGGTCAGTTACTGGATGGCCTTTCCTTCAGTCTCTGCCTCATTTTTATTCTTGCATTTCTTTTAGATAGGGACAATTCTGGGTAAAAAAATTTAAAGATTGGTTGGTGACCCATCCCTCTACTGGGGGCCCTGTCTATCTATTGGAGGTGGTCTGTTCAGGTTTCATCTGCCCATGATGGGCATTTTGGCTAAGGTCACCCCCCCCCATTGAGTCCTGGGAGCCTCTCACATCCCAGGTCTATGGGACTTTCTAGAGGTTTCTACCCCCACATCCCCTGAAGTTGTATATTTCTATGCATTCTCCTGATCCTCTGGGCTTCTCTCCTGTCTCCCCCCCCACACCTGATCCTGTTCCCCTTTTCCCCTTCCCCTCCCCTCTCTCATCCAGGTCCCTCCCTCTCTCTGCCTCCCATGATTATTTTGTTCCCCCCTTCTAAGGGAGATTGAAGCATCCTCACTTGGTCTTTCCTTCTTGTTAAACTTCTTATTGTTTGTGGGTTATATCATGAATATTCTGTGATATTTGGCTAATATACAGTGAGTACATACCATGCATGTCCTTTGGGGTCTGGGTGATCTCACTCAGGATGATATTTTCTGGTTCCATCCATTTGCCTGTAAAATTCCTTTTTTTGTTTTTTTTGTTTTTTTTTTTATATATATAACTGAATAGTATTTCATTGTGTAAATGAACCACATTTTCTGTATCTATTCTTTCATTGAGGGACATCTGGACTTCTTCCAGTTCTGGCTATAATGAATAAGGCTGCTATGAACATAGTGGAGCACATGTGGGCTAATATCCAAAATATATAAAGAATACAAGAAGCTAGACTCCAAACAACCAAATAACCCAATTAAAAAATGGGGTAGAGAACTAAACAGAGAATGTGCAACATAGGAATCTCAAATGATGGAGAAGCACTTAAAGAAATGTTCAAAGTCCTTAGTCATCAGGGAAATGCAAATCAAAACAACCCTGAGATTCTACCTTACACCAATCAGAAGGGCTAAGATAAAAAAAAACTCAAGTGACAGCATATGCTGACAAGGATGTGGAGAAAGAGGAACACTCCTCCATTGTTGGTGGGAGTGCAAATTAGTACAACCACTCTGGAAATCAATCAGGTGATTCCTGAGAAAATTGTAGAGTTCTACCTGAGGACCCAGCTATACTGCTTCTGTACATCTACTCAAAAGATGCTCTACTATACCACAAGGACACATGGCTAGAGATTATTAATTTCAACATACTGGTGTCTTCTTGTGGCATTGACACACAGCCTATAATTTATGGGTAGATATATGTGTAGCTATGTACTTGTGAAAACTATTCCTTAAAGTTGGCTTCAGTTTTATCTGGGTGGCCGAAGAATACAGACAATTCAGTCTGAGAAGTGTCACTTTGTAAAGGGCAGTATACACACATATATTTATGGTACATGATATTCAATGTAAAGTTTGATGTTTATCTACATACATGTGTGTATAGTTACCACCAAAATGAAGATGTACAATACCTTCAATATCCCTCTAAAGATTTGATTTTTCCACTCAGTAACTCCTATTGATTGGAAGGTCATCCAGAAGCTGCTGTGCCAGCTGCTCTGATCACACATTAGTTTTGTAATTCTCAAACTTCAGGTAGATTTATGTACTAATTATTCTTTTCTGTCTTATTTCTTTTGTTCATTCTTATATCTGTGAAAATCACTCACATCGTTAACCTTGACAATATATTGATCTTTCTTTTTAAAAGCATCTAACTTCATAGTATTCCTTGCCTGAATATACCACAATTTATTTTTCTGATGGATGTTCAGAGAATTTCCAGTTTTAGTCTGTTTTGAATAAAAGATGCTATTTTGACTAAGACTGAGGCCTTTACTGTAACTGCATCTTCTAACATTCCCCTCTGCCCTCCCAACCTCCACCACTGCCAGTCTTGAAGGACTCTGTAATGATCTTCTCCCAGGCTAATAATCTCCATCTCCCTTCCTATTTCCTGGACCTGAGCTGCAACAACAGCCACAATAGATTTATTTTGTCAAATTGGCTGTTCTGTTTTATTTTTTTTCCTCTAAGAATTGGAAAGTCTCAACCTTGGAAGTCAAGTTCTCATAAGACCCCTATCACAAAAGGGATAGAAAGTGGCCTGCCAGGTGCAACGTCAGATTGGATGTCATGGTCCAAGGGGATTTCTTTAAATATGAATGAACATTCTCTAGGTCTTTAGAAAAAAAATTCATGTAAAATGAGAAAAGTGGTGTTCTGGGAGGTATAATCAGTCTTTGTGTGTACAAAGGAAACTGGACAGGCAAAAGTTTAAAGACAATTCCAACAGTTCTGCCATAAGGAAGCAATAAGAAGCAAGGGAGGAATGTGAGGCTTTGTGGGAGAACAGGGTCTAGGTTAAGGGAAATGTGGCCATGTGTGGGACTGTCAACGAAAGCAATGAAGAAGAGAATTTTGACACCAATGCTCTGGATCCAGATGGCTAAGATTATGTTTCTCGTTCCATTTGCTTGGTTTGGGAAAAGATGAAATGTGTGTAAAGACATATGCTTTTGAAAAATAAAGACGTCAGGAAGAGATACTGGTGTGTGGGTAAGCAGATGCAGATCAAGTCTAAGGGTGTAGTGGAATGAGAGAAAGGTTCATTGAGGGACTGAGGACATGGGTCTTTAATGGAATGAAGAGTTAACATTTGGGGGAAGATGTCAGTGTATATTTATTTATTGTTCTTATTCATTTGCCCCCATTTCAAAATGAGTAGCTACTTATAATTTCAGAAAGTCTATAAGCCTGGTCCTCCAGCTTTCAGTCGTTCACAGGGTCACACTCATCTCAGGGTTTGACTGAGATGCATTTCCTCCCAGATTCTTTCATGTGTTTGTTATCAGGTTTCATTCCTTGTGGGTTGTAAAAGGGATATTTAGCTTCTCATGGGCCCTTTGGATCTTCACTGGGTTGACATCTCCAAACTGGGTGGATGGCAACATGGTAGCATCATGGTAGAGGACAAGAGAGAGAATCCCAGCAACAAAAGAGAAGCTAACAAGATGGAAGCCAGATTCCTGAAATTTCCCATAGACAAAATGTTATATCACCTGTGTTATGTTTTTCACTGATAATGGTTGTCACTAGACCATTGAAAACAAGGAGCTTATGCAGGGGGCTGGCTAACATAAGGAGTCACTGTGAGCCCTGGAAGAGTACTAACCATATGTACTTAGTCATATTTGAGGAAATACTGCTCATATACTACAGACAAACTGAAGTATTTATTGGTACCTAGAACTTTGCAATTAGAAAGTTCCAGAAGAGTATGAGATATGCTTTCCTTTGAGAGGAGGCCATATGTCAGTGGAGGTGGTTTTGGCATTTACTAATGCACTCAGGAACTTGATTTAAGAAGTGAACTGTGCAATACTGTATAATTTCAAACACTTTTCTAGCAAAAAAAAATGTATTACCTTTAATTAGACTCATTTAAAGCTGTTAAGACTCTTGTCAGAAATAATTTTTAAGTGGATGTGTCAAGATAAAAACAGCAGTTGTCAAGTGAAGAAAACGGTAATTTGTGCATATGCTGTCTGGTTTATGAGCAATTGGCTCTTTAAATGCTAGCTGAGCGCTTCTACTTACAATTTCTTTTACAGCAGTCACCTTGGCCGTCAGGAATTCAAGCTGTTGGAATGCTATTGTTTGTGGTAAATATTTGTCCTATGACTAGGGAATTAGATTTGGTTCCTACCCTGTAATATAGACAAAAGCATCACTAAGAAGGGAAAGCATTTGAGCAATTGAGTTCACCAACTGGTTGAACTCATAACATGAGCAAGGCATTCTGGGTGATTACAGAGTAGAGTAATAGTAATAATGAAGACCACTCTTTGGTGAAAGCAAATCAGGGGACTATAAGCATTTGAAAATCCTTGAATTCTATGTGTAATCTTTTTAGGCTGCTCAGTGCTCTAGCAGACTTTGGCTATAAAGCTCTCACTTGGGCTCCGAAGCAAGGTTTCTTAGTGGGGCCACTATTAAAATTTTGGGCCACATAATTTTTTGTTGGGAATGAGTGTTGTTAGGCTGTTTAGCAGCATTCCTGATGTCAACTCGTTCAGTCTAGTAGCTCTGCCTCCTCCAACTTGGCATCCAGTTTTGACAACTAAATATTTTTAGACGTCATCCTGTGCACTCAAGGGGAAGGCTAGGATAGAAAAATATCCAGCACCCAGCAGGATTATAATTAGCATTTGAGTTAGGGAAATCTGAATTAAGAAGACGTAGTATTGTTTTGTGTAGTGCATGTGTATACGTTTGTGTGCACATGTTAGTAGGTTTGTAGGTAGAGATGTAAGCCTGTGAAGGCCAGAGGTCAATGTTAGGCATCCTCTGCAATTGCTCTCTATCTTAGCATTTGAAACAGGGTCTCTTACTGAATCTGGAGTTCACTGATTTAGTGAGACTGGATGGCCAGTAAGCCCCAGGGATCCCCCGGGTTCCATCCCTCACTACTGGATTACAGGCATGTGCTACACCCAATGGCATTTGACATAGATGCTGTTGCATCCATACTCAGGTCCTCATGTTTGCACAGCAATACTGTAGCCACTGAGCCATTTCCCTAGCCCTATCTTACTTCCATATGCTGAGGTTATAGATTATTTTCTTTCTCTTGGTCCCCTATATCAAAATCCCATATGCTACATACAATCATTCACTTTTTTTTCATTAACTGCCTGCTTATTATATGCAAAGGAATTTACCAATGTAGTACAGAAGATACTGGGGAAAATAGATATAGATTTGAGTTACATTATGCAGGCAAGTATAAGGCATTTATACAAGGATTAAGTTTTAGAAGAAACAGAATTAGAATTTTATCACATGTTGCAAAGGAACAAGGTCTCTTACCCAGTAGGCCATCTTTCAAGCCCCAGGTATGTGGCTTCTAAAGCTAAACCTTGAACTTGGGTTCTTGGAGTTGAGCTGAATAGAGTGAGGTTGATCCGTAGTGTGACAATATATTGGGAATTGTGAGCAGATGTTGGAACATAGCATCAGACCAGATGGGGCCAGACAAGGGATTAAAAACTGAATCTGAGGCCAAAGGTCTTTAGAAAGAAGTAGCAAAGTGGAGCCAAGAGGACCAGAGATGACAAAGAACATGGAGAAGGCTCCAGAAACACTGGTGAGTATGCCTGGTGCATTTTGAGGAAAAACTATTCATGAGTTCCCTGTTGCTACACTGGCTTGATGGGTTCCAAGATTTCCAGTAGGATCATGTATTAGCTTGTCTTCCTATTGCTGTGATAGAATAATCTGACAAAAGCAACTTAAGGGGAAAAGGACTTATATTGGCTCTGAATTCCAAGTTGTCGTCCACTGTGGTGAGAAAGTCACAGCGACAGGCATCTGAGGGAGCTGGCCACATTACATCCACAATCAAGAGCAGAGGACAATGAGTTAGTGAATGCATGCTAGTGCTCAGCTCACTTTCTCCATGCTTGTACAATACAAAATCCCCTGGCCAGAGAATGGTGCCACCCACAGTAGGCAGGGTTTCCTACCTCAATCAATGTAATCAAGATAGCATTCCCACAGACATCCCCACAGATCAACCTGTTCAGAGTTCCATCCTACAGAATGGTGGCCACATTTAGGAAAGGTTCTCCCTCCTCAACACAATTTATAAACTCTCTCATAGATATGCCTAGAGCCTTATCTCCTTGGTGATTTTTGATCCTGTCAACTTAAGAACATTAATTGTGTTCCCATGAGATGCTGCAAAATAAGAACAGCTTCATAGTCAGAGAAATATGGACAAGGTTCCTATAATAGTCTTTGATCTGGCTATAGAAAGAATACAGGCCACAGGAAAAGAAGAGATTAGGAATAATATGAACTTGGAAAGGGGGTGGGATGAGAGTAAAATGTTATCTTATTGTTTAAGTTATTGGGTCTTCTGAGGCTAACTTTCCCCTGCGTGTTCTTGTTCTAGAAGAAATCTACCACACCAGTTTGACTCAACCCACTAAAGATGTAGTTTTATGTACTTGCAACCAATAAGGCTGGTTAAATCAATATGTACTGGTTACTTGGAGGATACAAAGATGCCCAGATAGAGAAACATCTTACCAATGGTGTAAGCTTTCCCATGATTTGTATTTGCTTAGAGGAGAGCCTTCTAAAAGCTCCAACTGTGTGAAAGGGAGAGTGGGAAACCTTACAGTGGGAAAACTAAGTTAATTTCTTCTTTCTTTGTGTGGAACTGGGCTCTGAAAATCATGACTTGACTATGAACTGCTTGTTTGTTGTACATGCAAATATATGTATGTATGTGTGTGTATATATATCTGTGTATATATGTATATATATATATATATATATATATATACATATACACACAGACACACAAGTACAGTGACTATACATATGTATATATGTATACACACGTATCTGTAGTCACTGTACATACACACACACACACTTCTTTTGGGTAAAACATACATATATGATGGTTTGTATATGCTTGGCTCAGGGCATGGCACTATTAGGAGGTGTGGCCTTGTTGGAGTAGATGTATTACTGTAGGTCTGGACTTGAAGAGACCCTCACCCTAGCTGCCTGGGAGCCACTGTTTTCTTGTTTGCCTTTGGAAAAAGATGTAGACTCTCAAGTGTTCCTACCTTATGCCTGCCTGGATGCTGCCATGCTTCTGACTTGATGATAATGGACTGAACCTCTGCACCTAAGCCCTAATTAAATGCTGTCCTTATATAGTTGCCTTGGTCATGGTGTCTGTTCACATTAGTAAAACCCTAACTAAGACAGAAGTCGGTACCAAGGACTGGAGTATTGCTGTGATAGGCCTGGCCATGCTTTTGTTTGGAGGAATATGAATTGTGGGACTTTGGATTTGGGAAGCAGTGAAATGCTTTAAGTGGGGCTTAATGGACTATCCTAGTAGGAATATGGAAGACTTTGCTGCTGAGAGTGATTTGAACTGTTTAGACCTGGCCCAAGAAGTTTCAGTGGAGAAGAATTCCAGTATGTGGCCTAGAGACTGTTTTTATGGTATTTTGGTGAAGAATGTGGCTGCTTTTTGCCCTTGTCTGAAGAGTCTGCCTGAGGCTAAGGTAAAGAGATTTATATTAATTTCATTGACAAAGAAAGTCTCAAAAAAGCCCAGCAGAGACTTTGTTCTCTGGTTACATCTCATGAAGAGCATGTTGAGCAAGTGTAGCAAGCTTAGAAAGGAAAAATATAAAAATATATGGTTTCAGTATTAAAGGGGAAATAGAAGAATTTCACCAGGAAGTGAAATAGAGCTGAATTCTGTGTTCAAGAATATTAAATTGAATTAAGGGAGTGGTGACTTTGGGCAAGATTCCACCCAGCTAAATTTAGGTTCAGGCAAGGTAGTACAAGCCTTTAATGCCAGGAGTCAAAGGTAAGCAGATCTCTGAGTTCAAAACGAGCCTGTACAGAGCAATTTCCAAGTAGAGAAAAACTTAAATCCAGGCATGGTGGACCACACCTTTTAATCCCAGCACTTAGAAGACAGGTATGCAGAGTTCCAAGTCAGTCCACAGAGCAAGTTCCAGGACAGCCAAACTCAGGCAGTGAAGGAGTTGGAAAACAGAAAGCTGGTGATAATGTAATAAAATAAGGTGTGGGGGTGTGGGGGGGAATGTTCCAGTCCCAGCAAGCTGCAAAACCCTGCAGCTTTGGACACATGTCTTTGGCTTTAGCATCCAGAATCGAAGGGACTACTGGGACAATTGATGCTTGTTAGCTGGAGCTAAGAGATGAGTGGTGATTAAGAAGAGACCAGTATCACTGAGTGAAATCTGGGAAGTGTTTTCTGAGAGCACACAATGAAGCCCTGTTCCAGAAATAGCCAAGGTTGTGCCTCATGCTGCAGCTGGACTTGGTACTGTGTAAGAATCACCCAGGTGGTACTTGTTTTGAAGGTATGAAAGGGTTGTGAAGAACAGCTGAGGCCTGACACTAGGAGAGGCCATGGAAGGCCATCGGTGAAGGTGCAGCCTCAGTTGCAGTTGACAGCCTAGGACTGAAGGGGTCAGTCAAAGAAGTTGAGGCTTAGCACCATGAAGACAGACTATGAGAGGCCATTGGTGAAGCTTATTTGTAGCAGAAGACCTTAGTGTACTGGAGATGTCAGTACCATGGGATGATCACCAAGGATAGCAGCAACATTATAGTGGAGTCAATCAGTGCCCAGAGTGCTACAGAGGGCAGAGCTGGAGAAATGATGCAAGCCCTTCAGAGAAGTTCAGAAGATAATGTGTATATTCCAGACATTAAAATAAGAAGCTGTAAAGTTGTCATAGCCTTGGAGACCCCAAGATGCCAGAGCCGTGGGATACCTGCTTTGGAAAGCTGCTAACAGGGAATGGAACCAGCCCAAGAGAATGAAGTTTATTGCTGCTGAATGCTAGATCTTCCAACAGCAGTCATCAAGGATGAAAAGAGTTGGAGATCTGAAGAGCGCTTTGACATTGGACAAGGAGACATGGAGTTTGGAGTTTGCCCAGCTGGTTCTCTGTCTTCCTTTGGTTCAGTATTTTTGACTTTATACAGAATTATAGTTAAGTAACTGCTTGAATCTCAGAAGAGTCTTTGACCTTTGGACTTTTAACATTGTTGAGACTGCTTTAGACTATGAGAACTTTTGAAGTTGGATTAAATATATTTTGCATTATGCTATGTTTAGGTAAGGCCCCCATAGGCTCATATGTTTGATCAAACCTATGGGGGCCAGGGAGTGGAATGTGATTGTTTGTATATGCTTGGCCCAGGGCATGGTACTTTTAGGAGGTGTGGCCTTGTTGAAGTAGATGTGTCGCTGTAGGTGTGGGCTTTAAGATCCTCATCTTAGCTGCCTGGGAGTCAATGTTCTCCTGTTTACTTTCAGAATAAGATGTAGAACTCTCAAGTCTTCCTATATCATGCCTGCCTGGATGCTGCCATGTTCCTGCCTTAATGATAATGGACTGAACCTCTGAACCTGTAAGCCAAACTCAATTAAATGTTGTCCTTATATAGTTACCTTGGTTATGGTGTCTGTTCAAAGCAGTAAAACCCTAACTAAGACACTACTGCTTAAAAAAAAAAAACCTATTTATACACTTTAAGCACTTGCCCAAGTTTTCCTAACTATCCATTCAGAGGGTATACATTCAAAGAAAACCCAATGTTTCTTCATGGTCATCTGGCATGGTATACAACTACGGGTGTCACTATGTGGGCAGAGTCTACTCACATTCAGTGCTGCGCAACTTCTCACTCTGTGATAATAGGGACAGGAAGGATCACAGAGGTGTCTATTGTTTCTCTTCAAAAACATTTCCTGTATTTTTCTTTCAGAAATTCAGTCAGTTCAACCTGTATGTGTCATGGCCTCATTTGTGTCTTTATGAAAGGCAGGAACTTAGATGACATACTTTGAAGTAGAACATATTTGCATTCTTGAGAGAAAAACAGAAACATATTCATTGGGGTGGGGGCAGTGCTGGAAACAGAAACCCAAATAAGAAGCACGGTAGCAGTAGTTGCTCCTTGTTCTTTATTTCCTTGCTCCTGTTAAAACAAAGTGCTTGCATAGTTGTCTCAGGTCATAGATTGTCATGTCCTTCTTGTCCTACCCTCTATACACACCCTTACAAGAGTGACATAGTATAGACTCCATATTGATTAGAAATATACCTACTCTTTGGGTTATTCATAGGTATGTAAAGTATGTGCATGGATTAGTAAGGGGAGGCTGGGGCAGCTGACTCCTACTTCTGGTCATGACATTACCTATACCTCAGCAGTAGGACTGTGAATCACTAACCTCAAATCTGGACATTTGTTTGCTTAGTAAATGTCTCTTCTCTTGGTGTTCCAGAGCAGAGTTTCATGTTGCTGCATCAGATCACTTATTATCCCAACCATTGACTGAGTAAACAGTCTGGGAGTGCCAGATGTGCTAATGGGACATGGAAAAGGCTGGCTGGCCAGTGAACTCCTGGAATCCACCTGTGTCTGACTCACTAGTGCTGGGATTACAAGTACATACCACAGCAATACTATTCAGTTTATGTGACACAGGACATGTGTAGCCAAATGAATGGAGATTGCCTGCCCAACATGCTGTTTTGTTTTCTTGATGTTTAGTTTTTTGAGCACTTTGTGTATTCTAGGTACTAACTCTCAGTCAGATGTGTAGCTGATGCTAATGTTTCCCATTCTACAGGCTGCTTCTTCACTTAAAAGATGGCATTTTGGTTCCATTTATTAATTTTTGGCCTTAATGCCTGTGCTAGTAGGGGTGTGTTCAGATAGTTCCTTCTTGTGCCTGTAAGTTTAAGCCTATTCTGTCTCTTCTCCTTTTCCAGATTCAGAGTATTAGGTTTTATACTGAGGATATTGGTCCATGTGGAGTTGCCTTGTGCAGGGTTTGACATGAGGATCTAGATTCATTCTTCTACATGAATCTATCCCATTTGACAAGCACCAATTGTTGAATGTTGTTTTCATCCCATGTATATTGTTGGCTTCCTTGTTAAAAATCAGGTGACTGTAGACTGGGCATTTCCCACAATATTAATTTTTTTTTTTTTTTCACAATATTAATTCTACCATTCTCGAACATGGAAGGTCTTTCCATTTTCTAATGCCTTCCCCAATGTCTTTCTTTAGAAATTTAAAGTTTCCATTGTAGAAATCTTTTGTGGCTTGCTTAGGTTTACTCTAAGCCATTTTATTTCCTTTGAGGCTAAAGTAAATAGGAGTCCTCCCTCAATCTTTGTTTATCTCACCATGGTGTATGGAAACACTAATGATTGTTGTGAGGTGATTTTCTAACTGGCCATTTTGCTGAAGTTGTTGACCACTTCTTGGAGATTTAGGAATGCGGATCCTCAATTCTCCTCCATTGTCCATGTATTTTTATTACTTTAGCTCTACAGTAAGACTTGAAATGATGACATGTCCTGGCATAGATGTAGGGAAAGTGGATCACTTAATCCTTGCTGGTAGGTGTGCAAACTGGTCCCTCTATTATGAGAATCAGTGTGGAAGTTCCTCAGAATGCTAGAACTATATCTACCACATGATCTAGCTATACTACTCTTGAGCATCTAGCCCAGTGACCCTAACTTTCCTAATGTTGTGAGCTTTTAAAATAGTTCATCATGTTGTGGTGACCTCCAATCACAAAATTATCTCTGTTGCTACTTCATAATTCTAATTTTGCTACTCTTATGACTGGTACTATAAATATTTGTATTTCCAATGGTCTTAGGTGACCCCTGTGAAAGGATTGTTGGATGCCCAAGGGGTTACAACCCACAAGTTGAGAATCACTGATCTAGCCTGAAGACTCTCCATCCCACTGTAGTGATACATGTTCATCTGTGTCCTTGGTGCCCTTGGCACAATGCACAAGAAATGGAAGCCACTATGTATCTATAAATAGATGAATGGATAATGAAGTGTGATACATTTACACAACAAAATTATTACCCAGCTGTTAAGAAAAATGAGATTATGAACATACGGAGCTGGAAAAAATCACAGTGGATAAGGTAACCCAGGGGCAGAAAGACAATTACTGCATGTTTTCTTTCATTCAGGAATGTTTGAATGTTATATGTTTAATTTTTAATACCTGCCGAGACTATAAAATTAATAAGGGACCATGGAGTGGGGTTCAAGGTAGAGAGATGAAGCACAGTGAGAGGAAGGAGGAACGGCACATGATGGCACAGGAAGGGTTAAGTGAGTTAGGGACTCAAGGGAAAGGAAGAGGAAGGACTAGGGAAGGCTAACTAATACTAAAGATCTTCTGAAAAAGTCATTATGAAAATCTATTACTGAAGGATCTTCCTAAAATCTAAATGCACATTTATAAAAGGCCTAGTGGCATTACTGTATAATGTAGCAACAATTTCTTCTTGTAGAAACCACAGGGTAACAAATATAATGCTTACTACTACAGGGTCACCTATGAATGTTGTTGGCCAGTGAGGACCCATTGACCCCTATATATCACAGGTTATTTGTCATTGCCCTTGGCACTCCAGAATGTGACAGCAAAACTATTACCGAAGATACCACATACTCAGGTTACAGAACACAGAGAAATCAAGCTGATATTGTTAAGAACCATCCTTATTGCCTAGGTTTCATAGTATTAGAGGGTACTATGAAGCTCTAGGGGAAGGAAAGTAGTCATTAATCTTATCCAGGTGTGAAATCTGTGAACTTCAATAATTATCAGGCTGGCCAGATTGGTGTAATAGTGGCACAAATGTCCTGGGAATAACTAGCAATTTCTGATTGGGTTTAAGGCCTGCTCCATAAGATGACCTGTGACTAAACAGGTCATAGGCCCTTTGGGGAGGACCTATTTATATTACCCTGCTAAAAGCTCACAGTATTAAGCCAATTCCCAATGACTCACAGTTATAGTCACAGATTAGTGCATGTACCAACCCTCATCAGAGAAGTTTCTTTTGTTTTTCCCTAGTAAATGGTGATTAAATAGAGACCAACAACTTATCAAGAATATGATACTGTAGAGTGCTCAGCCCTAAATGGATCTATCTTTCCCCCAGGCTTGGGGTTCTTTAATCAAGACTTGGGGGATTACGATTGTAAGAGCCAAAGGTAGTGACTGACTTCAGGCAGTGTTTTTCAGACACAGCAAGGGAGTTGCATGTACAAATCCTTAGTAGTTGTGACAGCATGTACAATATCTGGGAAAGCTCAAGCCATACAAAAACATGGATGAAGAGATGGGCCTGAAGTCCTAGCTGAGGAGCTATTGGTTAGTGATAACTGTCAGGAGATGGAGAGTTAGTTGCTGTTTAATGTGTGTGACTTCTGGGATGCCGACCACTCCAATGGCTGTTCACACACTGAAGCTAACAGAAGCAGCACTTAGGTAGACTCATAGGTTTATTTAAAAAAAATGAAAGAGGACACAATATTGGGTGGGCTTAGATGTAATAGAAGTTGGGGGAAGGAATGAGTGTGACAAAACACAACATATCACATTCTAAAGAGTTAATAAAATGAATGATACCAAATGGGAAGATTGGGTGTGGCAGGACCTTTTAAGAGAATACTCCATTGATACCATTAATAAAATGGAGCTAATAATATGTGCTCAACTAGAACTAATCTAGTTAGGTAATCTTGTCCCATATGTTCAATATGCTAAACTTTGCTGTATATCTCTGCCTTATAGTTCTCTCCATTGCTCTTTATTTACAGCTAGCTGGTCAAGAAAGCTCAGAACATTTTCTGGAGAACCCTGGTTTGTATGGAGTATTAGTGTAAACAAGCAACTTAAACTTGTAATATATATAAACAAGTTATATGTGTATGTATATATGTGTATATTTGTGTATGTATAGCTATATAGATGTATACATATATATGTATATGTCTGAGTGGATGGACACTATACCTTGAATGAAGAAACTGAGGGATTAAATGTGAAAGATGAATAGAGCTACAGTTTGTTCAGCTATCCCAAGGGAGTAGGAACAGCAACAGAAGGAGAATTGGGAGACCTCTGAAGTCACTGAACTTTGTCCACGTCACTTCCCTCCTTAGTCCCTTTGTCTAGAAATCACAGATAATCATTTCTGTCACACATTGCTCATGAGATTAGAGAGTACATCCAATAAAAAACACTGAAATGCTTTAAAAGCTACAAAGAATTCTGCAGATTTTAATTATCATGTTCAGCCATTGAGATGAGAGACAATTTGTGGATCAAAAGGCATCTTTCCTGGGAACTATGTGCACACTTTAATACCTCACCCTTCTTGGGGGCTTCGAGTGTCATTATTACTTTCCACTGTCAAAAGCTACTTGGCAACTTCTGTTACTGTTTGGGAGAAACTGTACTGTCAAGTGCCACGAACATGAATTTTGAAGTGATATGGATATAGGTTTCATTTTCTCCATTGCAGTTGACATCTGTATGACCATGATGAAAGGCTTTAATTACAAGAGAAAGCATTATTAAGAGAAAGGCACCTACCAGACTCCAAATTATACTGTCTGCAACTGTGACCTTTAAGTCAGGAGGCAGCTGATAGCATTGTGCTACTTTCTCACAGAAGAGATTAGAGTGGGGATTCCCTCCCATCCTTGGGGTAGGCTTCCTGTGGACTGGATCATGCTCTCAAAATTTGAATGGGAAAAAAGTCTGCTAATTGCTTACATGAGTTGTTGCCTCTAGAGTTCAAGATTCCTGCTCTTCTTCATCAACATGATCTTCATCTGTTCTAAGAAAATGTCGTGTACTACATAGTTACTGTGCATGCACATGTATACACACACACACACAGACACACACACACACAACACTTATATGTATCAATTGGTTTGTTTTTTCCAAACTTTCATTTATTGATTATTTTTTTAGCTTAGTGTTCAAATTAATGGGTTCAGCAAAGAACTGTCAGACATTGTTCTCGTTCACACTCCTCTCCCTGTGTTTTCTCATACGTCCTTTCCCTCTCTAATAGGTTCTTGTTTGTTCCCCAGTCAATTCTTTTCTGTTTGCAGATGATATATAATCTGTTAGCTTATTGATCACCTCTTTTTGATCTCCCTTCTAGTTTCATTACCTGACCCCTCCCTCCACACACAATATTTGTCTTTCTAAATCTGGTTGATTTCACTTGATATCTTGAGGTCCATTTGTATCCATTTCTGCATACACCATGATTTTGGTACTCTTTACAGTTGTATCAAATTCCATTGTATGTATGTAACCGGACTTTTGCCTATTTTATGGGTTCCTATTTTTACCACTCTTCTCTATCCTAATCCTTTCCAACACCCAATAGGGAAGAAAGAAGGCAAAAGAGGGAAAGGGTTGTCAATATCACTAGACTGCTTCCTGCTAATTAGGGGCATCAAGTTCTTGGTGGCAGTTTTGATTTTCATTGTTAGGATATTTTCAACCAGCTACCAACAACCAGCAACCAGAAACCAATAACCAGAAACCAGAAACCAGCAATGGCTCAACAGATGAGCCAAAGAAGCAGATAGGTGCTAAAAGATGAGGCACAATGACCAAAGAACATAGAAAACAAATGTTCAACTTCACTAACCATCAGAGAAACATCAGGAAGTACTATATTGAGAACTTTTTCACCCTAGCCAGAATGGCAGTGACTAGGAAAACGATAATAAATGCTGGTGAGGATACAGACAGAAATGAATACTTGCACACTACTGGTGTGAATATAAATTCATCCAACCACTATAGAATTCAGTATGCCCCTCACAGAAAAACAAAAACTATATCCAGAGTCTGACCTAGCTATACTGAATGATGCAGAATCAACCTATCACAGATGTATACAAAGCATTTACTGCAGCTCTGTTCACAGTAGCTCAGTTATAGAGACAACACAGGCATCCAGCAACAGAGGACTGAAGGAAGAAAATGTGATATAGATATACAAAGGATCTTTATGGTGAGTCATAAAGAAGAGTGAAGTTATACTTTTAGGAGGAATATAGATGCAACTGCAAATAACTGTGTTAAATGAAATAAGTCAGCCTCAGAAATACAAGCATCACATGCTGCCTCACATTTATGGTTCCTAGATTATCTGTGTATGTGTATATACATATATATGTAATCGCATATGTGTACATACATGACAAGAAAGTAGACAATAAAGTATCTATAGGGTAAAGAGGACTAAAGAAGTGGAAGGGTGAAAAGGGAGGACATGGGGTTTGAGAGGGAGTATGCTCAAAGTACATTATGTGAAAATGTCCCCATGATTTCACAGCTTTTTATGCTTTAAAATTTGCCACATCGTCTCATCCCTTCATCCATACCATCAGTAAAAGGGAGGTCTGATTATTACCCATGTCATTTCCTTCATTCGCTGAAGAGTGTTTTTGCATGGGCAATACGAAAAGTTTTCCATTTTCCAAGATTCAAAATGCTTTTTGGAGAGGAATCAAATCAGAGAGCAGCAGCGCAGAGAGTTTGCTGTTGGAAGGGATAATGAAAGCAAAGGCCATTAGGTTGTTTACATTCTTGGTATCCCAGGCCCACTGACTATCCATCACTACACGAAGTTCCCACCAGCCTTTGCATCATGAACTGTGTTCCCTTGCTGCAGACCCATGGAGCACACGTTGGCCCAGTGTCCCTGAGGTGATGCTGACGCACAGCTTTTCGAGGGGAGGCAATAGGCACAGGGCCTAGTGATGTCACTAAGGAAGCTCAGTGCCTGGATGGCTGACAGTGGCTTCGTTTGCCAGATACGCGCTGGAAGTCTGAAAGGAATTCTGCCGCCAGAAAGCACGTCTAGAGTAGGTCAAATCTAGCACACAAGACGCAACATGGTGATCTCCTCAACACTCACCCCCACCCCCGCTGCCCCCTGTAATTATTGTGGACACTAAAGAAAGTTTGTTAAGTGTTGAAGGGCTGTCCTGAACAGTAGTAGCAAAACCTCTCTTAGCAGATGGTTTATGGAGAATGACAATCATTCCCATAAGAGGCAACACACAGCAAGCTAGCTTTCCCTTCCAAAACATCTAACCAGGGGCTTTTCTTCCAACCCTGACTTCCTGAAGCCTGGATGTTCAGCGAGTGAAAACTCTAGGGGAGCTATTTTGTTTGTAATGTGGTCTGTGATCTGTCTTTTCAAGTAAGCAAGATGCTTTAAAATTCCAGGTTCCTCTTAAAGAAAAACTTACTTATGAAACGCTTATATGGAAAGCCCCACCCGTCATGTTGGAAACTTCACTGGTGTAAAAACTAGGAAATGATGCATGTGTTCTCGGTTACTCAAACAGTATGCGGGTATCTTAGGAGTAAGGAAAGAAACACAGGCTCGAAAAATAAGCAAACCTGGACCTGGATTCCAGCTCAGTAGTAGCTATGTGACTGTAATATCTGGGGATGAAATGCTTAGTTTCACAAGAGCTTAGTTATTGAACATTTAGTTCCCAGTTGGCAATGCTATTGGGGGGAAGTTCTGGAATCTTTAGAAGATAAGTCCAGTTGGAGGAAGTACATCACTGGGGCAGGTTCTTGGGGTATCTTGTCTCTGCCCCCTTCCTGTCTACCTCTTTCTGTTTCCTGTCCAAAATAAGGCAAAGCAACACCACTACCACATGTTCATACGACCATGATGTGCCATGTGGAGGTCCAAAGGATTGTCCTTTGATCCCTGTGAAACTGTGAGTCAAAGTAAAATCTTCTTCCCTTAATTTTTTTATGGGACTTATTTTGAATACCATGATGAAAAGCTAACTAATGTGCCACTGGAGGCATTGGGCAATTGGCTTCATAACATGGGAATAGAAGCCCATGTTCTCCACAGCTCTTATTTGGATTAAATTTGACACCTGCAAACAGACGAATTGTACGTGCTGCAAAAGCTATTTCCACTCCCCCACTATTTCTTTAGACTACAAGATAATATACCCACTTACATTCCTGTGTGGATTTTACCCCAGTAATTACCTTCTTGCTTTTTACATGGACAATTAGGTGCACAAAAGAGGGCACATACTCCATGGTGATGCAGGAGTCCGCTCCCTTATTCCTGTTACTGTGGCTGAAGGATGGAGCTTCCAGAGAACAGGGCTTGATACTGCTGGGAAATGCATTTGTGCCCCAAGCACAGGTCAGGGAGAAAATAATGACAGGATGACATTTGCTTCTGCGGAGAGGTCTGGGCAGTGATTTGTTCCTGAACAAAAAAGCGTGTATTTCCTGGCATGCCAAGGATCTGCCTCTGTGGTAGGCTGAGGACTACTCTGCCTTACCCAGACATAGTATTCTGTATCAGTTAAGAGTCCCTCAGGATGCTATAAGGTACAGAAAACCTAATTCTCAGCGTCCAGCAAAGCAAAGGTTGCTTTGGAGTCTGTTTTAAAAATCACAAGCTGGCTGACGGCTAGGCCAAGAAAACTGTTACTAGTTAACCAATACAGGAAAATAAGGCTAGGGAGAAGCACCCACGGCAAGGACCAGAGGGAAATGTTTTCCTTACGCCTCATTCTTGGCTGTTTGGACCGAAGGATGGTAATGAGGAGTTATATCCTCTCAGGATATTATCTCAGAGTCTTTCTAAAGCCTTGCTAAAAGGCCTCTCTCTTAATTTTTCTTTTTAGCCACGTTTATACAAGTGGATTGTATTTGATATTATCCTGGCAGTTCCTTTATTTAACAAAGGATTCTTAGGTTTTCCATGACCACAGTTACTTCAAGCCTGATGTTAAAGTACTTGTCGGATTTGAAAGTGTTCTTAGAATAAAGCTGGAGGGAAACTTGGGGATGGTTACCTTAGCTCCCTCATCGTGTAGGTAGCCAGGTGAGTACGTCATACTGATTGCCCAGGGTAACACAGTGACTAGGTTCTGGGATGGATGGTGAACTTTGGTTTATATTTCCTTATTTTTTTTTAAAAACAGTATTTTATTAATTCTTTGGGAATTCAATACCTTCATACACTGTAGTTTGATCATTCATATTTTGATTGTCAATGTATTTTGATCATCTCTCCTACCCTCTCAGATCCACTCTCTAACCACTTCTCAGATTTATATCTCTTTAAAAAATATCACATAAAGTCTAATTTGTGCTGATCATATATTCATGGGTGTGGGGCCGTCCATTGAAGTATGGGCAACCTACTAGAGACCACACCCTTAAGAACACTGACTCTCCTCCCCAGACACCATCAACTATCAATATCTCTTCAGCTAGAGGGGGCTCAAGAGCCTACCCCTACTCAATGCCAGAACTGACTTGATCAGCAGCTCTGTGAGTTCATGAGTACATTGATCCTGACATGGCCAGAGAACACTGTGTTGTTGCAGTCTGCTCTGATCTCTGGCTCTTACAATCTTCCTGTCCTTTTTCCATGATGGTCCCTGAGCTCTTGGGAAGGAATATGTACAGATGTCCCATTTGTAGGCTAAGCACCTTATAGTATAAACACTTATCCCCTACACTTAAACCAGTTGTGAGTTTCTGTATTAACCACCATCTACTGCACAGAGAAGCATCTCTGATGAACTCTGGGAGTCTCACTGAACTCCTTATAGAGGCAACTATTTACAGGGCAGTTTGTTAATAAATCCATTTAGCAAAATGATAGAGGTAGGTTCACTGTTGGGGCTTACGATTTGCAGTATCAAGCATGTGCTTCCTTCTGTGGATAAGGCCTTAAAACCAATCAGAATTTGTTTAGGTACTCTATAACACCATGCCTCTGTTGTACCCATGACTGTGTATGAAAGGCTAGGAAGGTAGGATGGAGGAGGGTGTCAGGGGAAGGATAACTTAACACTGAAGATATTTGAAAAAGTCATGTGGAAAATTAGTAGTTTATAAGCTTAATATGAGTCTAATTGAAGCTACCCTATGCACATGAGGGTGTTCCTTTCAGAAGCCATAGATTACCAAACAAAAAGTCCAGTGCCAGGCAATGGATGCCTTCCATCAAGTTGTTGGTCACAGGATATACTGGAGCGTCCACAAACAAGCAGGCTATTGACATTGCTCTTAGTTACTGTGTGGTTTAAATGAAAATGGTACCATAGGCTCATGGGGTGTGACATTATTTGAACGTGTGGCTTTGTTGGAACAGGTATGGCCTTGTTGGAGGAAGTGTGTCCCTGGAGGTGGGCTTTGAAGTTTCAGAAGCTCAAGCCAGGTACAGTGGCTTACTCTCTTTTCCTTCTGCCTTTGAGCAATGTAGGAACTCTCAGTTACCACTCTAGTACCGTGTCTGCCTTCATGTCGCCATTCTACCTGTCAGGATGATAATGAATGTAACCTCTTACATGCCTGCCCCAATTAAATGTTTTCCTTTATAAGAGTTGCCATGGTCATGGTGTCTCTTTATAGCAATATAGAAACCCTAGCTAAGACAATTGCCCACGAAAACTTGAGAGTAAGACCCTATTTCTGAAGACACTACATACTTTGGTCACAGAACATAGAAACATCAAGTTGGTACTGACCCGGGAGCTTTTTCCCTGCAGATCAGTTTACATAACACTAGAAGGCACTATGCAGGCTGCTGGGGTAGACAATCATCAACAGTCTTATCTAGCTATAAATCCTGTGAACTATAACCATGACCTGCTATGTCAAGGAATATATTTCTATTCTGATGCTTGGTGGACTCTGTAATGGTATCCTCAGAGGCTGCTGAGTAATGAGGGCACAGCACTAATTATATTCATTTGCAGAAAAGCATGTAAAATGTTATGGAGGAAGGTGATAAAATCATGTCAATTGCATCTTATGGTCAAAGAAGATATGGCAAAGAGAAGTTGAATGACTTGCCTGAAGCAAAATTATTGATAACTGACAGAACCAAGATTTGAACTCATAGTGTCTGGATAGCTGGTATTTGTTCAAAATTAAGTAGTGTTGGCTCGGAGTTCCATCCTGCTCAATCTACATTTATGCTGTTCTTCAATGTATTGATCCTATTTCATTGAGCTGTGATGAGCTTTGGAAGTTTGGAATATTTTCATGTTTTCTCCAGCCTAAATAAACTTGACCAAAATTGTCTCTATTCTTGTACACATAGAAGAATAGATGAAATGACATGAGGACCCTAAAGAGAATTGAACTATGTGTGCTTTGTAGCGGAGGCTGCACCATAATTGAGAGGTTACTGTTTTCCTCTGCTTAGAGACTTTTTTTTTTATAGCCTAGGAGAGGCAGCTCAGGACTTCTCTTATTGGACTAGAAGAAAGCACAAGATGGTTCTTCATGCTTCTTGGAATTAGTACTCATAATTTAATTGGTTGCTTTTGGGAAAAAATAGATTATAAAGCTACATATGTTTGTGAAATGATGTAACCAAACCAGGGGACCATGATCAGTGATTGTAATCAGAAAGCAACTCGTAAGAGAAACAGGATGAATGAAACGATGAAAGAATGGCTCAGTGGAATCCAATGACAAACAGTAAAACTTCACATGTGCTTTCTTTTCACCTGGTTATATTAGAGCCTTGATTTTTGTGGTCCAAACCACATGAACAGAGTAGAAGATAGAATGGAGACAGGGAAGAAAACAGGCCCTGGTTATGTCATGTAGATGTCTAATCTGTCGGCTTCATAAGCCAACCTCTATCTGGAGCATTTTTGTTGTGACGGCTAATAGATTGATCAACTTCTCTGTGTGTGTGTGTGTCTCTGCATCTTATCTCCATTTCTCTCTAACTTGTCAATTCAAGGTAAATATTCAGCCCTGTGAAAGCCACACAAGCCTTACATTGACAATAGATGGCTTTGCCTAAGTCACCCAGCCCATCTTTCAAGACAGAAGAGAAGAACTGCTAGACTGGCTGCCTTTTAAGCACAGTTGCTTTTATTTATTCTGCTATTTGTTGGTTTTGTGAAGAATAGGTCAGGAACTGTCCAGCTAAATTCTCCACAGTGCTTTGATTCTGATCTTTCACACTCTTTCTTTTCTATCTTCTGAGTGGTCCTTGGATCTTATGTTTTATGAAAGAATGAGACACGGCACATAGAAATAGTGCTAACAACCAGGAACAAGTAGAATGATTAAAGCAAGATGGGGAAGGGAAACTGAAATATAAAGTTTGACACTGATTTTATTTTCCAAAAGTTTCTACAAATTGAGAAAGGCACAATTAAGAAGGGCTTGCTTGGGAGGCTTGTGTTCCCAATTAAAATTAAAACTAATTAAACGGATGTGCCCACAGAGACAGCATCTCTCTTCTGAAATAGAATTCTGGCCCTGGAACTCACTGGTTGGAAACTAGACTGATTCAAGCTCTTTTGTTTATATATGAGCTAGTCAGTCTAGATCCATAGATTTGAAGTTGTGATTGGCCATCTTGAATCATGTCACTTGTGGAACAATGGAGATGAGATTTACCATCTTCCTTTACACTGTAGAATGGACATGTCCACAAGAAAATCAGGATATAAAAGTTAATGAATGGAAGTCAGGCAAATAACGGAAAACATCTACCCTAGAGCTTTCTCCAACATTACATTGTAATAAATAATCCAAGAGAGGCTAATTTTATAAACAAAAGATTGCTTAGTTCAAAATTTTCAAGTTAAAGGGCGTGTTGTTGCTATAAGCTCAGCTCTAGTGAGGAACCTCTTCCCTGTGTCTCATTTTCTGGATCTCATGGAAACAAGTGCTCACTTGGCTAAAGTCAGAATCCAGAGATAAAAGTTGAAGTGCAATGGTCTTCAAATGACACACATCTAATGGAGGAAAGAAAGAAGTTCTATCAGGTGTCAACTCGTTAAGTTCCCACAGAATGCACAATGAGAGCTAAGCTCCTGATATATCATACTTGGGGGTCAGAAGTGCCCAAACTATATTAAACAGACACTGTGTAGAATCCTTTAGTGATTACATTTTCTAAGCATTTTTTTTGTCATTGCTGTTTAAATAAGAGTTTTGTTCGATTTGTAGAAAGCACATACTTTCTCTATATTAGAGATCTCATATTTATGGGTATTGTACCAAAACATTGAAAAACTCTTAGGATCTCAGAGAATATTTATGGCTTTACAATAGCAAAAAAGTAAATATTGAATATTATGAGATCATAGAGACTTCCTTTTCTGTTTGTCTGCCATAGTACCTTACTGTCACATCCATACAGAACGAATATAGTATGAATAAATTTCAGAGGTGGTTTCTGTAAATCCACATGCCCTAATCTGTGAATGTGTCACTCTCTAGAACTTTCTCATTATAGGAAAAGTACACACTGCCCAACTTCCCAGAGTTGTAGTTGGAGCTACTTTGTCCCTTAGAGAGAAGTTTCCTTTTGAAAACAACTGCATATTGTGTTGTTTCAAAGATTATGAGATATGGCATATAAAATTTCCTTCCACATGTCTGTCTGTCTATTTGTCTGTCTGTCTCTCACTCTTCTCTTTTCTGTGCAAGGAGTCAACCCAAGGATGTCACGTAATCTAAGTGCTTTTAGCTGGGCTTCTAAACCCCAATCCTCACTACACTTTCCTTTTGGAAGTCTTTGACACTGATATGATCCACTCATCTAAAAGTCTTTCTGACTTGGGGAGATGGCTCAGTGAATGCCATACTTGCTGGATAAACACGAGGATGGGAGTCTGGATGCCCAGAACCCATGTGGATGCAAAGACATGCATCTGTCATCTCAGCATACCAGGTGTGAGATGAGAGAGGGAGTCAGGAGCATCCCTGGAAGCTCACAGGCCAGGTAGCTGAGCTACACAGGTCAGGACCACAGGAGACCCTGCCTCCAACAGGGTGGGAAATAAGAACCAGTGAAGGCTGCTCTCTGACCTCTACATGTGTTCTGGGGTAAATTGCATACATACATTCGCAAACACACAAATATACACACCCGCACTCCTCACCCATGCCCTCACCTACATCCACCTCTCTACCTCTAACACAACACACAACACACACACACACACACACAATAAACCTATCACCACACCTAGGAAGTTTGTTTCATTATAAAATAAAGATGGATGTATACAATGAAAATAAGGCATGTGTTGGACAGATGGGACGGGCTGTGCTAGTGGAGCACTGGAAGACAGTAAAATGGTTGTCCTAGTGACCCAGCTTTCCATTCTTCAGTGCCATACTTCACCCTTCAAGACAGGTGACCACACCGTCCACCACACTTGCATTTCCTTTGTAGTAAAGTCTACTGGTTTTTATTACCATGTTTTGTTGACATGATATGCAGCTTTTGAGTTAAAAGAGTCAGGAACAGCTGCAATTACATCTCAATTTGGGGGAGGGGTGGACTTGGCTTTTAAATGCTAGGAGTTGTAAACTGACTTGTAGCAAATTTCATAAAGCCACAAGCATTACTGTAAATAAAGTGAGCTCTCAAGTCAGTGACTTAAACCCACACCAGGAGATCAACTTTCAGGGCAAACTGTCAATTTTATCCTACAAATTCTGATGAGTGGTTTGTGTTTTCTTTTCCGCCTTTGAAGTTGGATTGTTCTCTTTTTTTCCATCATGCCTGTCAGAAAGGAGGCATTTCTTCTCATCTGGGTTTGCTGTCTCTCTTTAGGCAATTAACACCTCGCCCCTGTCTCCCTCCAAATGTCATTTCTTTGTTGTTATTCACATTCATCAATTTCTTAGTATCTTTTTTTCCTTATAAAACTTTAAGGGCTCTGACAGGTTAAACTGTATCCTGTTATTGATGATATTAAATCACACCTTGAGAAGTCGCTCTGCAGGCTTCAGTGTGGCTTTCTGACAGGTGGAGAGGAAATGTCATTATTTTTGCCTTTTACTTTTCTGAGGAGGAGATAAAAAGAATGATACTGAAAGTATGTGTATGAGACAGACAGACAGGCAGACAGACAGAGAAACAGACAGATACAGAAAAATTTAGTTCCAAATCATTTGAGAAGGAAAAATACAATCTAAGGGGGAAAAAGAAAGTTAATATTCTCTCACAGACACTGTCAGGAGGCATTTGAATCCACATACGCAATGTATTTGGTAAAGAATCCTCACTACTGCCCTATTTTTGTGAGCTAAAAATCAAAATTTGAAACTAAGTTTCAAAATATATGGCAAGTTAACAGGAATCTAAATCTTAGGCTAGAACCAAGAAGTAGGCTTCAGGCATGAAAATCACTTTGGGCTAGGATAGGGAAGTAGGCTAAGATATTTTGGTCATCCTGATAAGCCCTGAGAAACAGGAGTGAATGCTGGACTTTGTTTATTGCCTTGCTTGTTCTTTGACTATTTGTGTTTGTTGTCTTGCTTGTTCCTTTACTATTTGTATCTATTGTATTGCTAGTTCTTCAACCATATATATATATATATATATATATATATATATAATATATATATATGTATGTATATATATATATATGTGTGTGTGTGTATAATATATATTATACATATATTATATGTATAATTTTTTTAAAGAGTATGTTATAGACCAGTGTTCCCAGCCTGTCCAGTGCTGCAACCCTTTAATACAGTTCCTCTTGTTGTGTTGACCCCCCCCATCTATGAAATTTTTTTGGTTGCTACTTTATAAAAGAATAGTTTGCTACTACATGTAAATGTCTATGTTTTCTGATGGTCTCAGGCAACCCCTGTGAGATGGTCATTCCCAAAGGGGTCGTCACCACCAATTGAGAACAGCTGGCATAGTGTAATCATTTTTTTCCTTACAAAAGGAAGCATTTAATTTGGGCTTGTTTACAGTTTTAGAGAGTTAGTCCTTGATTATCATGTTGGGAAACAGACAAGCAAGGCCCTGAAACAGTAGCTGAGAACTTTAAATCCTGATCCAGAGGGAACAGACACAGAGAGAGACTAAGCATTCAAACATGGTCCAAACTACACAGTCCTCAACATGCGAAGGTAGAAACTGGCTTTTTACACTGAATCGATTAAAAAGAAAACTCTCTTGGAGTGAGCAGAGTGTCCCTCAGCAACATTTCCCTTTGCATCTCATAAATGACCTGTATGTCTGTGATTTTCAAAGTATAAGTGTCCAGCCACTTGCCCTCTGTCCTTAGCACACTTGCTCACACTCCACAGCTCCATGACCGCTATGGGAGTGGCTCATCATATTCTGTGACTGTCTGTGTGGTGAGGTCTTCCTAACGTCTCACTTCACTTGTACTCATCTAAAGAATAAAGAAAACAAGCGCTCAAAATGGTCAACAAAGCTAAAGATTCCAACAAGCACAACCACTGTCCTGTCTGTCTTTTCTCATTGCCTCCTCCTGGTTGCCATCTTGCCATCTTTCCCTTCTTGCTTCATTCTCTCTCTCTCTCTCTCTCTCTCTCTCTCTCTCTCTCTCTCTCTCTCTCTGTCACACACACACACACACACACACACACACACACATAAATTTACAAGACATGACCTACTATAATGTATTTCAGAATTATGTTCACTCAATATTTACTGTCAGCATTTTTCATTATGGATAAAATATATGTCTCCTTAGGCAAGTTGACATGAAGGCAGCACAGTTTTCAAATTAATTATGGGAAAGGGAAAACATTTCTATTCCAAAGGGTGCAACCCACTGGTTGAGAACCACTGGTATGGTATAATCCTATACAGTATTTAAAAAGGATGATATAGGCTTACTTATTTCATCAGGAAATAGTATTAGACATAACCAAGCCAACTGCACAAGTGCTGTTCTAGTATCACTCATGTTTCCAGTGACATTCCTGTCCTTCACATCCATACAATTATGTATAAACTGTAACATGTAGATACCCAAGTGGCAGGACTTCCGGATAAATGGTGGAAGAATTTTACAACTAACTGGGTATATTCCTGCATTTTAAAACATATGAGAATTTTGTATAAGGGCTTAAGTTTTCTAACTTTATAGTTCTTGTTTTTATAGAACCATTCATGGAGAAATTAATAGACTTTCACAGTAAGCACAGCTCTCCAGAATGAGGAGTAGGTGTGATTCTGTACTGTGACTTGTGTGAGACAAACTTCTATGTTTTTTCCCTGCCAGAGTAGTCCCTATATAAACTGCTTAGAAAGAAAGTCACGCAAATCATCAGTACCTGTGTCTTTGAAATAAAACATAAGTAAAGGACTTGGAATTTAAGTTATAGAAGTTTAGACTTTGCTTTTACTCAACACACACACACACACACACACACACACACACACACAGCACACACACTCCTCAGTGAGTGAGAATTCAATACTTTGGTTTCCAAGAGAGTTTTATTACCTATTTAAGAGGATAACTGTAGCAAAGAAGTAATTAACTGATGGGAAGTCCATTGCAATCAATCTACTAAATTAAGAAGTGGATGGAGGATGGAGCTATTCATGCTGTATATCCAGGAGTCTGGACCCAGGAAATGTCTGCATGGCTCAGCTGGTGCAACAGAGGTGCTCATTGTAATGTTTCTTCAAATCAAGGCCATCTTTCCAAGTAGACTGGGAGTTGGGTTGTTAGTTCTTCTATTCTGTATCTTTTCATTATTACTGTTGGTTTGAAGTACTGAGGATCAAACCCGACACCTCTTCATGCTAGGTAACCTACTGCAGAGCTACATCCCCATCTTGTTTCCATTTTCATTTGGAGACAGAGTCATACTGTATATCCCAGAATAGCTTCTAGCTTGCAGTCCTCCTGCCTTAGCCTTCAGAGTGCTGGATTATAAGTAGGCACCAGATGATTAGCTGTTGTACTTTTTTTTTTTTTTTTAACTAGGTCTATTCTTTCCTTTCTCTCTGTCCACTCAGTTGATTTGGATAAGATGCAGGCACGTGATCATTTCTGGCCATGCTGGTGAGTAGCTCACACACTGCATTCTCTTCATATGGCTTAAGTTATACTTACTAAACTGATGCTTTGTTTCCAGTTGGGAGGGATCCAACCTTGAGTGAAAGGGACTAAATAATGTTAGATAGAAAGAAAAATGTCAGAGAAGCAGTTAATTCTGAGATAAATGGTGATGTCATTTTCTCTACTCTCATATGTCACCAATCATCATTAGTACTGGTTACCATCTATGATGGCAGATCTTGGTGGTAAACCCAACACACTTAGGGAAAGGAAACCTCAACTGAAGAATTGCATCCATTAGATTGGCCTGTGAGCATATCTGTAGGGCATTTCCTTGATTGCTTCTTTATGTGGTAGTGACCAGTCAGTAAGTGGTACTATCTTTAGGCAGGGGGTCCTGGGCTCTATTTGAAAGACTGAACAGAAGCTAAATGATTGTGACCTGGATATTTAAACCAAATAAAACTATTTTCTCCCCAAGTTGTTTTTAGTTGTGCATGGTATTTATCACAGCAACGAGAAACAGAGTAGGACATCTTCAAAACTATCCATTATTTGGCACTTCAATGGTTAATCTTGATTGCCAATTTCATGAGATTTAGAATCACCAAGGAAACAAATCTCTGGATTAATCTGTGAGGGATTACCTTGTTATTGGGCTAATTGATGTGGGAAGACCCACCCTAATTGAAGGCAGAACAATTCCATAGGATGGGTCTGGGCTGAACAAACAGGAGAAAGTGAGCTGGGCATCGGTGTTCATCACTTTTATGCTTCCTGATGGATACATATGACCACCACTTCCTGCCACCATACATCCCCTGCCACAATGAACAGTAACTGCAACTCTAAAACCAAAGTCCTTTTTCTTTGAAGTTTCTCCTTTTCAGGTTGCTTTCTTGTCAACACACCAAGAAAAGTATCTAACACAGACACTGAGTAAGGAGCCAGGAGCCAGGTACTGGGTAGGTTTAGTATATTGTTCTACAACTTGCTGGGAAGGTGCTGCTATTCCTATTTGCATATATGAAGATTTCAGCCAATAACCCTTAAAAAATTTATTCAAGGTCACAGTGGCTAAGAATTACCTTCATTGTTTTTGAAGAAAATTGTCTCTTGTTAGAATTCAGTGTCTGGGCAGGAAAACAGACAGTGGAAGGATAATAAGGCAGTGGTCACAGACTGAAATCCTCCAACAACTCTTTCCCTTGGTGTACACAGCTTATTAGTTTACAGGGGACCCTTTGGCTTTTTTGAAAGCATGTATTGATTCCATCGTGTGAGAAGATTTACAGACACAGTTTGTCAGCCTCAGATGCCATTGAAACCTCCCTACTTTGGCATGGGAAGGAAGGATACTTTTGAAAGGAAGGCCAAGTAATGTCATCATTTGGCCTCATTTGTGAAATGGATGGCTGTGTTTTTGACACAGAGAAAGATGCCCAAAGCCATCTGAAAGATGAAAGGGCTCAACTTGAAGCAGGATTGCTGCAAGATCACAACCTAAACATCTAATATGTTAGTTCAGACAAAAGGACAGCAGAGAACTGCCAGATTCTTCACACTGAGATGGATAATTAGAATTTTAACAGCATGGAGAAAAACTTTCTTTGCTCAAATCTTGGGAATTACCACATGCTACAAGAGAGGGAGTTTCTCAATTGGTTACAGATAGTGATGCTATCTATGTAGTAACTATGATGTTTTCATTTTGTCAGGTCTTGCTATCTGGATATGTATATTTGTTGGATTCTATTGTAAAAATTCATTTTCAAAGCTCCACACTGATTTCAGTATAAATAGTAACACTGAACTACCTTAGGTAAGGCATTCAAATAACATTCAGCTATTAGCTGAATCAAAAACAAAGAACATAGTACATTAGTACTCCATCTCAGATATCACCCTGTGTTGAGGATTTTGTTACTCTCATAACATGAAGCCACTAGTGAATCAAAAAACCAAAGGGACATAGTACATCAGTACTCCATCTCAGATATCACCCTGGGTTAAAGATTTTGTTCCTCCCCAGTCTGAAGCAGCTGTTAGTCTGAGTAACTGGGTTATAAATACAGAAAGATCAAGTGCCATTCTTTGGTCATACCCAGGAGGAATATTTTCTGCATCCTTCTGCTAATACCACCAATCATATTTGGAAATTATAAGAATGGATTTCCCAGGGGCAATCAGCTGCTGTAGAGTGCATGGTGAAATATAATAATTATGTTGAAATGTTGCTATTTCATACAGTGCTTTCCATAAATGTTTATATTCCACATAACCTTGAAAGCTGAGTATTGAGGTTCATACTAACAATGACAAAAAGCTTGGTGCATTAAAAATTTAGACGGTAGTTTTACAATTATGTAAGTATAAATATATACAACATATATATGCAATGCTGTTATTATATCAAATGGTTAAGGTTTTTGGATGAACCTGAAGGAGTTTGATTTTTCTCATTGCTTTGCCTCCTCTCTGGAAGCTGCCACAGTATGCCTCCCTTTGGTAGCACTACTTAGACATCCTTTGGACATAGAAAACTAGCAAACATAGGGGACCTTCCTTCTTCACTCTTGCCATAAATACCATGAAGAACTATATAGGTATGAAAGTACATGTGTAATATAATGAAATTCTCATTTCTAATCCCATCTGGTACATAACAGTAAGCAAAGGAAAAGAAAAGAACAATGGAGCAACATGTTGTGATACTAGAAACAGATTTCAAACACTTAGGTCTTTGAACTGAGACTGTCTTCATTTGCCCATTGCTCATATAGTGCCTTTTCTACTGCCTCCCATCCCATCTTTGATCCTACTGCTTCATAACTATGGAGCAGAAATCTCCAAAAGAAGGTACTGAACCCAATCTTTTAAGAACAAACTAAAGGTTTCTAAGAATCCAGCCCTCCAAAGAAGAAATGAGAATGACCATAACAAAAGTCACTCTCTGGGGGACAGAGAGTAGGCTAGAGGGCGGATGTTTGCATTATGAGCATGAGGTCCAGAGTCTACATCCCCAGGACTCAGGGAAAAATCAGGCAGGCTGCATATAATATAGGTACTGGGGTGTTAGAATTATGCCAAATACACTGCAAGTGTCTTTAAACTTTTTCCTAATTATAATGACTACCACTGTAAATTTTAGAACTAACACGAATTCAAAGATATTTGGCATGACACTCAGGATGGCTCCTTACTCTTAAACTCTGAACCTCCTTCCAGTAATTTGAATAGAATAAAGAGCATCAATCCATTCTTCCAAATGCCTATCTAAATCCTTTTGTATATTCAACACATAAGTAACAGTTTTTTCTAAATGATTAACAAAAGTAGCTGTCTTAACTTCTTGTGTCAAAGCAATTGCAGAAGCAGTGGTACTAGCAATTAATTTAATTAAAGCTGTTGTACCAGCAATAATCAAACCCACTACCTTCTTGATTCTGCTTAAAGCCTGACTCATTTCTTCCAGTACTTGCAAGCTTTTTTTCAGAAGACCAAGATTCTGTGATACTCAGGGCAATAAAACAAAAGCTGGTTGATAGACCTCCATAACTAACATGCTGGATTTCAACACACTAACACAATTAGAAAGTGTACAATCAATGCAACTTGCATTAAATACTGTAGAAGAAACAAAAGTATTTTTAGCTTGACAATTAAAAGAGCCTTAACATGTGTATTAACACTTGTTTGAAATCCAGATCCTGTCCCAACTTTATCTCTTGTTAACATAACATCATAGAAAACTGCAGCTAACTTCCAAATATGTCTCTGAAAATGTCCAGAACCAGCCTTCCAAATGAAGGATGTTATTTCCAATATTAGATTGACTTCTAGACCAGTACATGATTGAATCCAAATAACTGGTCACATTTAGGAAAAAATACACAGATCATTATAACTTCTCATTTTGATTCTCTGTTCCACGAGGTCTAAAAACTTGAGGCAAGGCAGCTTGTCCCATCACGGGTATATAGGTAAGCAAAGGTGGGTCGGAACATATGTTCAATACAGCTTCACAGGCACCATTGTCAGGGCACTCAGCAAGCTCACAGGTCAGCATCATTCTTTGTCCTGGCATCAGCATGTCTCATCTGTTGCTCTGGCAGCCACCATGCTCCTTTAGCATCCTGCAGTAAAAACACAAACATGCCCTCTAAAGGCACCTGCAGTGTATTTGGCATAATTCTAACACCTCTCTGGATGTTTTAACTAAGCATAGTGAGCTTATGAATTTAAAGAATGCTGTTCTGTTGAGTGTTGATGTGGCAGATACTGCTGATAAAATTACCCATGACCTGAGGTCAGTATTTCTATTTTGGTCAAGCTTCAAGAATGGCATATATAGCTTGGTCATGCTAGCCCTTTTTGTCCTGGGAATACTTTTATTCCTGCCCATTGTGTTAAAGCTTGTCTTTTACAACACCAACATGTTGGCAGACAAAATACATGGCTTGAACCTGAAAATGAACCCCAAATAGAGCTATTAAATTAACAGGCAGGCAAGCCAAGGACAGGTAAGATTCTGTACAGAGCCTTACCAACCTAAGACAGAAGTATATTGCTTTTTACAATGCATATTCCATGACTGGTAAGGAAGGCATTCTTGTCAGAATGACCTAAGACAGACTCAGTCTTGTTTATGGAATAAAAAAAGGGGAAAGGCAGAAAGTTTTTGGGGCTGCTTGACAAGAATCTGACATGGGCCAAGGACAAGGAAATGGGCTGCTTGAGAATATGACATTGCCCAAAGACAAGGAAATGGGCTTCAGGCAGGACTCTGACATTAGGCTAGAACAAAGAAGTAATTTCAGGCAGGAATCTACATCTTAGGCTAGAACAAAGAAGTAATTTCAGGCAGAAATCTAAATATTAGGCTAGAACAAGGAAGTAGGCTTCAGACATGAAAATGACTTTGAGCTAGGACAGGGAAGTAGGCTCAGATATTTTGGTCCTGATAAGCCCTTAGAAACAGTGATCAAAGGAGTGTTCTCGGAACACTGTTTATTGCCTTGCTTGTTCTTTGACAATTTATGTTTATCATATTGCTTATTCCTTGACTATTTGCTTCTATCGTATTGCTAGTTCCTCAACCTAGAACTGATCTTAATACTTGCATGTAATTAAAATGGTTATAAAAGCAAAAAGGAGGAGGGTGATGGGATAGGGTTTTTTTTTTTTTTTTTTTTTGAGGAGAAATGGGGGAAAGGGATGGAATCTGAAATGTAAATAAATAAAATTTCCAATAAAAAATATAGGAACTGGAAAATAGATACAAAGGATCCCTGGTACAGCTTGCTAGCTAGACTACAGAAGAACAGCTAGAGCCAAGCTTAGTGGAGGGCATCCAGAAGGAACCTGTTGTCAATCTGTGGTCTCCATATACATGTGTATATGCACTTACACACACATGCACCTGCACACAAGTGAACTAAGTCATACTAACCATATACACATGCATAGGCAAAACCAAAACAATATAAAACAAAACAACAAGAACAAAAATCCCATCATTTTGAGAATGTAGGAAATTAAGAGGAGATTAGCAGTAAAGATTTTTGGTAAGAACAGCAAAGTTTTTGGTAAAAACCTGCCCTTGTGTTACCCACCTTCTATACCAAGAGAGCCTTAAAAAGTTGGTACTATCATTGCGACTATAGTATCTGTAAAAATGAGTAGCCAACCAGACACTGAGAGTGAAAAATGGATGGGTTTAGAGTCTTAACAATGCCAGTCCCCAGAACAGTTTCATTGTTTGGCCTGTCTGGAAGCCTCAAGATGAACTGCATGCTCAGATGCTTAGGGCTCTTTTGATTTGGTCTGATACAGACCTCAGCTTGTACAGACAGTATTCCAAAGTCTTTAGTCTTTAAAAATAAAACCTCAGGGCTAGAGGGATGGGTCTGATGTTAAGAGAACTTATTGCTCATGGAGAGAACCCAAGTTTGAGTCCCAATATCCACAATGCAGCTCACAACCATTCATAACTCCAGTTCCAGTGTATTTAATACTATCTCATGATCCCTGCAGCCACCGAGCATGCATACAATATAATAAATACACATAAAATAAAGTAAAGTAAAGTACATCCTTAAAAAAAACCACCTAATTAAACCAAACAAAAACTTTTTAAAAAGATAATTATCAACAGTTACAGCTCTCTGAAGCACAAGTATCAACTGAAATTAACAAGCAGCTGACCCCAAACCAGACCAAAACAGAAAACAAAAACTAATCACCATTACAAACAAACTAATCAAAACAAACACTTTTTCCCCAAAGTCTTAAAAACTATGAAATAGGATTATTATAGACTCATTACAGGATCATTAAATGGCTCTGATTCAGTCCTGGATCCTAAAAGGCTCCAGAAATTCCAACGAAATTCTAATAAAGTCAGAAAACAATTTTAGTCAAGATTACAGTTAGAATCGGAAATACCTTTCTAAGCTCCTGTGTTTGAAAACTTGGTCTCCAGCTTGTGACACTGGTTTGAGAAGTAATGGAGCCTTTAGAATATTGGGCTTAGCTGGTAGAAGTAGGTCCCTAAGGATGAGCCTTTGAAGGTCATCCTTGGCCTGTAGTTACCATCTTGCTCTCTACTCCCTGTTTTACCATGACATGAACAGCCTCTATCTTCCACACAGCTCCACAGCCATGATCTGATCTTCTTGGTTATGCACTGAGGATCTTTGAAACTGTGAATCCAAAGAAATCTTTTCTTTCTTGTTTCTGTCAGACTTTATGGTCACCGTACTATAAAAGTAATTCAGTTAATAAATGAGTTTAACTAAGTTGTAGGATAAAAGATCAAGTGTTGTATATACATTGAAAATGAAGTTAAGGAAGCCATTCAATGTGGAAGCCAATCAAGGAATATGATATTTGTAGACACAAATTTAACATAAGAATTGTGGAAGTACTGGAACAAGAGTATTATGGAATGGTAGAGAAAAAAGGGAAACAAGAGTAAGAATATAAGGATGGGCAGCTAAACATTTGAAAGTTCATGTGGAATCTATTAGAGTAGGAGATTCTTAAAATATATTTACATATAAAGGCAATCTAAATGATATTGCTAAATAATAGGGGAGATGGAGCCCCAACTGGGAGTCTCTAGTCACCAAATCAAGCTTCCAGTACTGATAATGGGTTACGTTTAACTGAGTTGTTGGTCAAAGGGGTTCTATGGAAGAGAAGAGAAAGAAGTTGTGCCCTGATCTCATGTCATTTATGTCTCATGTCACTCAAAAGATGAACTCACAAAGGAGCATAGATGTAAGAGTAAAACTAACATTCATTTTTATGAAATCACATTGATGTACTTTCTTAGAAATGATGCTAAGAGCATAATAAGTAACAAAATACACACACACACATACAAACATACATGTATATGTCAATATATATATGTATGTTGGCCACCATCAAAATTAAAAACATTTACATTAAAGGATATCATTAATAAAGTTAAAATACAATGGGAAAATATTTTGAAACAACATATTTAATAAAGATATAATTCCCAAATTATTAACTAATTTTTATAAGTCAACTGTAAAGAGAAATTTGACAAAGAGTTTTAATATATTTTCCTTCCAAAACAGGCACACAAATATCCAAAAACATATGAAAATATACTCAACACAGGTAGCCTTCAGAGAAGCATGAGTTGAAACTACCTAGCTATTGTTTGACACCCAGCAGGTTGGTCAGAATATAAAAGGCAGTAACAAATATTTGGAAAGATGCAAAGAGAAATGAAGTCTCACTTATTGCTGGTAGCAATACAAAAATGAAGTAGCCCAGTAGTTCTCAACCTGTAGATCATAACTCCTGTGGGGGTTGCATATTAGATATTCACACTGTGATTAATAACAGTAGTGAAATTACAGTTATGAAGTAGAAATAAAATAACTTTATGGTTGAAAGTTACCACAACATGAGGAACTATATTAAAGGGCCATAGCATTAGAAAGTGTAGACACTTAGAAGAGAATCTTGATATTTCTTCAAGGGAGAGGTATCATATGGCCCAGAAATTCTAAAGTGATACATATACTTTGAAAATTGGAAATATATATTCACACACAAAAATTTTTTAAATAAATGTTTGGGAAATTATTCATGGAAATCAAAAGATGGGCATGACTCAAATATTCATCATTGAGTGGGTGGAGGAACATACTAAACCATATGTATACAATGGAATAGTATTTGGACAGAAAATGATCAAGTAGAGTCATGCCTTATACAATGACCTTAAAATATTATGTGAAGTGAAAGAAGCCCTTCAGGACAAGCTACACATTGTAACATTCTGTACACATGAATTATTCAAGATAGGTGACTGTAGAAACAGAGATAAGTTAATTGTTGCCAGGGATGAGGTGGAAGGTAGGATAGGAGGATGGATATGGGGATTCCTTTAGAGGTGACTTAAAAGTCCTCATTAATGCAAGCATTGGAGATCTGAATTAGGAACCCATATTTTTAAGAAACTGTGCTTGGTTGCATGCATGAATGTAACCTTAGTGTTTGTGTGGTGGCATTTAGAGTATCTCTGGGAATTGTTGGCCACTAGCCTAGCTCTGGATTTACTGACTTAACTCAAGTGAGTTAAGGTGGAGTGTTATAGAGGAGGACATGCAATGTACTTTCTGGCCTGGCCTCTGTACACACATATATAGGCATGCTCGTCCATGCACACACATACACACATATGTACACACACATATACAAGCATGCACACACACATACACAAATATTCTGGAACTGATGGTGATGGTTGCACAACTTGGTGAACTAAAAGCACTGAACCATATGCTTTAAAAAGATACTTCTTCTGCTATGTGAATTACACCTCCCCAAAGCTGTTTTTCAATGGAGAAAGATAAAAGTATGTTTTACCTGTTCTTGGTCAGTGCTCTCAGGACTTCTGTGGAAGGATGACTCAGCAGAGTCAGTATTTTCTAACTTACAATTTTAAAAGAGCCAAAGCACTTTGTGCTACAGCCATCTTAATACATAAGACATAATCATTACACGTCCCTGTTAGAGACTGCATCAACCAAGTAGGTTTCTCCCGAAACACCATATGGCGATAGGATTCACTCATAAACACAGCCAAAATGTTTTTGTGTTATCTGCAGAGCTTGGGTTGGCAAAGATGCAGAAACACAGAGATGCAGATCAACACGGACCTGCATGCTTTATACTTCATCAACAGTAAAAGGCCCTTCTTAGATCCTTAACTGTCCAGCCTGGCACTCTCTACTGATTACCTTCAACAGATAATGGCTTGTCTGCTGAGTACTGCTAATTATTTTAGATTGTGAAATTTCACTGTGATTAAATTAATTAAAATCTGTCTCCCTGGCATCCTAAATAAAGTGCCCAGGGTTTAAGCAATACCTTACTTACATCGGAAAGTGTCTTAAAGGGAAATTGGTAACTCCTTGAAAGAGAACATCCAACGCCTAGCTCGATGTCAAAAAGATGCACAGTAACTAGAGAGGTGAGCCTTTCAGCAGCTGAGACGGTTTAACTCTCAAGTAGCCAACCACATATTTTTGTTGTGGTTGCCTTGGGTCTATTTCTTTTCAGGAAAATATCTTTACTTAATGTTTGCGTTTGATTTTACTACTAATGTTAACACATTTCCATATCTTTGACTTCAGGGGAATATATGACAGAGAGAATCCCGATGAGCTGATTTTCTTGCTGTTAGAAATAACAAGATGCATTAAAGGAAGAGACTACATAAGAAATCTCTCAAGTTTGAACCTCGAAATTCTAATTTATATATTCATATGCAATTTATATTTTACTCTTTTGCTTACTGACTTAAGTAATCACATGCTTAATGATGGAGATATAAGCAATGTGGCACACATGATGAAGTGTAATTGTAAAAGTGGATTGTAATTTAAATGTTCGCCAAGAACAAATGGAGGAGCTGCTCCCTTATAGGCTGACAAGTCATTTTTCAGGAAGAAGTTGAGCTGCAGATCAAGCATAACTCTTCCTCCCTGGTGAACCTCTTTGGGCCACTTGAGATATTTATACATTGAATATATTATATTTATCTTTGATTTATCACATCAAGACAAAGAGGAAGGCTTTGAATAGTCATCTGCAAACTAAATTATCTGGTATCATTTCGACATCTTAAAGAATTTGGGGCTCGAACTTCTTTGTTTATTTCTGATTTATAAAGTAAAATTCCCATGTAGATATGAACACGGTAATTCTGAAGAGTAATTGAGGTTGTCTCCAGATGTCTCTCAGTGACTGAGTTTTTGCTAAAGAATGTATATAAATTGCCAATTAAAAGGAAGCACAGTTTTAGAATTTTCTACATATGTCAGTGACAGGTAACTGAGCACTATCATAAACAAATGAAATATCTAAAGATTATTCTTATTTCTTATTTCATTCTTACTTCTAAATAACATGGAAAGATAGTGTCCCATTTCTGTCCAATGGGAGAGTCCTCAGAAGAGAAACAAATAAGTAGGAATTTGAAATTGTCTTAATTTTAGGAGAACTAACCCAGAAAGAAAAATACAGTTTGAGACCTCAATCTGAAGTTTAAGAAGCTACAATACTGTTCTATCAGGCTGCTAGATCCCAAGTCTGTATGAATGCCTGGGAATACTGTCATGTCCGTCAGCAACAGACTAGGACTAAGCTTCCTGTGAAACCCATACGTAAAGTATGCTAGTCTGCTGCTTAGATGTCCCTCAGACTTCCCAGCTTCCTATGTCTACCTTCACCCTGGTGTAATTTTCTCTCACATTGCATGAAGCTGGCCTTTTGAACAATAAGATATGACCAAGTGCTAGTATATGATTTTGAAGTTGAGTCTTAAAATCTATCATGAGTATTTTCTTGCAGTCTTGGGTTATTTCATCTAGAAGAAGCCAAGGCCATGTCCTGAGGACTCTTATGCAGTCTCAAGGAGAAGCCCACAGGGTGGGGCCTACTGTTAGCAGCAGTACCAGGTTGGTAGTTATCTGTGTGAGCCATCTTAGATCCACCAAATCCATCACATCTTCAGTTGACTGGAACCTTCTGACCTGAAAGGTTCTAAGCCAGACCTCATAATGTAGCACTGGTGTATTTCCTGACTTTAGGGACTCTAGGAGACAATAAATGGTTTTTTTTTTTATGTTTTAGAGTAACTTTAGGTAATTATGTTCCAATAGATGACTGTTGTGGAATGTTTGAAAGGTGGTCTCAGGAGCTTTTGGTGACAGAGGGAGGTGTATGTGTGAGAGGAGAGAGCTCAGGAAAGGGTGTGCTGGGGAGTTAGCTATGGTGTGGGCAACTGGGCCCACTCCCCTGGCAAACCACTGGGGATTCTTTAGGATGCACATGTGAAATGTCTTACCAAGGCAAGGGAAATCTTGTGTCTTTGCTCACCGTCTCTCATTTGTCTTTCATTTAACTTCTATGGTATCCTCAGTTCCTCTATACTTGTTAGCCTTGCCCTTGAGTTTCTAAAGTATCCAAATTTCTGTCAGAGAAGCAGACAGCTGCACAGGCTTGAAACTGGGGAGCTGCCAGCACATAGGTGAACTGTCCATGGAAGCTAAAGTCAAATCAAGGTGGAGTGAGTGAATTACAGAGTGGCTGGTGATGTGGGATGCTGAAGCTCTCTGCTATACCCACAGCTGTTGTCATCGCCATACTTAGAGTGCTACTCCCCATCAATTAGAGCCAGGATTTGAGATGAAGTCCACTTATCTTCTTCAGCCTGGAATGTGCTCCCTGTTCTTTGTTCTGTCTTTCCACTCAACACCACTTTCCACCTGGTATGTTCTGACTTGACTCTCAAAGGCCAAAGGTTACCTATCCAGTGACCCTTCCCTAATAAGACACCCTTGCCTGGTAACATTTGCCTCACTTTCTTTGCTAATCCCCTTCTTCCACCCGTTAGGGGATACTTATTTGTTTATCTTCTGCTCATGCACTTTTGCTCATGTTGAACTTTCTTTATGTATTCTGAGTCCTAGTATTACTCTAGCCTATATACTATATATAGTATATAGTATGTATATGGTATATGCTCAGTGCTTGTGAGCTGAAAGAGCAAGCTAAGGGGTGTGAAGGCATACATACATACTGCCTCTGTAATCTTCCACAATATTCTTTGTATAGTTTTTTTTGTTTTACAGAGATACTCGCAGATAGTCTTTTATGGGTAACAGAAAAATATTTACACAGTGTTGGATTGCTTGGATTTCACTGTGTAGAAGGAGTAAGCCAAGAGAGAAGAATGATTCTGCCAAGCTCACTGGGTTTGCAAATACATAATGTTCAGCTGCTGGCTATCCAACACACCAGTTAGCACATGTACTTTTTAATCTCTTGTAGGGCACTGCCTTGGTAAGGATACTTGTGCTTTTATGGATTCCCCATAGCAAACAAATATAGTGGACATGTTTCCCTGTGAAGTGTGACAGGAGGTTTGGTTCCTATTATTAAGGGTTGAAGCATAATGTTTATATCTGGAGGGAAAAAGAGACCAGCCCTATTTCAGTGCTGGCATTGTTTATAAAAGTGCCCAGGAATCCACCATTCCCAAACACTAACAGATGCCACTTTTTTTTTTTTTTTTGTCCTGGGTTGACCCAAGGTCCTCATCCATGGTTCATTCTATTGAGGTTTAGCCAGTGTAGATTAAGTCATCGTTTTCCCTCAGGGCAGGACAAGCCAACATGAAGAGGTTCACTCTGGCATATTTTTCTTAGGTTTTACTCCATCAGAGGACCCCATGGCTTACGTGTAAGACATCTATCAGTTGCTGGACCTTGAGAATCCCTTTCTAGCAGATGCCAAGAGTTAAGTGGATTTTCCAGGGGGCATTATGAAAGGTGCTAACAGATGTTGATGTCAACTTGGTCATTAACATACTTCTCCAAAGCCACCTGAAGTCCCTGGGATAGGGCTTTTCTTTCAGCTTTTCCTCATTACATTTTAGCTCTGGTTCGTGAAACAGACCTTTGAAGAAACTTGAGAGTTACTTTGGAAACTCAAGCAAGAGGGAGATGTCTGCAGCTCTGAAATATGTCTTTGGCCTGATTTCCCATGCCCACAGGCCAGGGTAGGCACAGGCAGATGTGATTATTTTTTATCATGCTCTGAAAGTATAGTATTGCTCTTTAAAAAATTAACTATTAATTCTGATACAACTATGACTATTCATAACATTTGCCACTCTGCCTATTAAAGATCCTTAAATTTTGATGTTAGGAAATTCTTAGCATTTTAATCACAGAACCATAAGAATCCATTTTAAATTCCCATCCATTTGAAATTCTTACGTGGTTTCATTTGTCCTAAAGGAGGATATAAACTGCTGATCTATGTCTTGATGCTATTTCTTCCTAACATTACCTGAGCTAGAGATGAAGAGTAAGTACTTAGGCTTTTTGTTTTTTTTTTTTTTTTTTTTTTATCAGTTTAGGATTTAATTTGGGAGTGGTTTGGGATGCCTCTGATGGATATCCAGTGAAAGGGAACTAATCAGCGATTTCACATCAGACCTAACTGACGAAGCCCAGTTTTCCTGGGTCTTAATTTAGTTCCATCTGTGAGTAATGGCTGAACACTCACAGCAGGGAATATCAGCACTACGGTTTTGAGGATGTGCTTTAACAAACAGTCCTACTTCTATCTATTCATTACAAGTCATACCTCACAGGACCTGTCTAGGATATGTCTGGTATTTTCTCAATAAATACACCCCTTTCACTTTCTTTGGAGAACCACATATATTTGGAGAACACATAGAACCCTTCTGGGTTCTAGAAATGCTCTTGAGACTCAAAATCAGTTCAGGCTCACATTTCCTTTCATCTTAATGACTGACCTCGGAATGGACATTTCTCTTAAATTAGGCAAGTCAAACTATTCTAGAGACTTTTTGCTGGAATTGCCAGGCAAGAACTGTACTGGTCCCAAGATCTTACATGTCAATAAATATGCTTAGCATTGTCAGGGTCTCCTTTTAGCACCAGATAGAGAGAACATACCTTGGAGAATGGATATTTCAGAAGAGAGCTAAGCCTAGTCAGAGATAGTGAGAGAGACTCCTTTTTAGATCTAGCCATGCTGGGGACAACTGAATTTGTCTTGTTATGTAACTTGTTGAGACACCTGTATAGGTATTATTTAAGCTCTCAGAGTTGGAATTAGAACAAATATAAACTGCTGGAAGCTCTTGGCAGAGTGGATTTCCTGTAGATGTTGTAGGGTGTTGGAAAGTAACATTGTTAGGTCTGTGACGAGGTCTTTTTCTATCATTTTAAGTCTTTGACTTGAGCACCCTAATTTTGACCACTGATGTAGGTGTGGGTGGGTATAGTAAACCTAGAGTCTTGTCTCTGTCCCAAACTGATCCAGGAACTGGTATAAATTCTTTCTAGAGCTAATGCCTCTGGGGAAAAAAAAACCAAAACCATTTATTTTACCCTTTTACATTTGTTTTTACTATCTTTTGAGAATGTCACAAATGAGTATTGTATTTACATAATTTCCATCCCATCTTCTCCTCTTCCAATCTTCTTGTATCATTCTACTCCTCAACTTCACAAGTTCTTCTTAATTACTATTGTAATAGTAACACACACATTTGTGCATATAAATGTTATCTGCTGAGTCCACTTAGTTGCTCATATGTATAAGAGCTGACCATTTGGGATTGGATAACCTATCAGGGCTCATCACTGCGGAAGACACATTCTTTCTCTTAGATACCATTAATGAATTGACTATAATTCCCTGGGGTGGGATCTTGTGATGTCAACGTTAAGATGTCAGCTGATGTTGCTATTGTGCAGGTCTTATCCAGGTACCTAAGTTGTTAAGGTTTCATGGATGCAACTCCCTGTCACATATAGAAGATACTATCTCATAGCACACATCCTGGGTCTCCTACTCTTACAATCTTTCCACCTCCTCTTCCACAATGTCCTCTGAGCCTTAAGTGTGGTGTTGTGTTGTAGAGAAATCAACTGGAGCTGCATTTTGTTCTCTGCATGCTTACCTTTTGTGGATTTCTGTGATGGTCTCCATCTGGTGCAAAAAGAAGCTTTTAAATGAAGGCAGAAAGCTACAGTTTACCTATGGATTGTAGGGTGTGGGATGGTGGAAAGAGAATCACAGAAGAAAGAGCCCAAATCCCATTGTCCTCAGAAGGAAAAGTGGGGATGAGGCTCTGTTGAGAATGGGCTTGGGGTCAGCGCTGAAAAGCAACCCTGCATTGGAATACACATCAACATGTCCACTTTGCTACAAAAGTAGGAAGTATGTGTGTGTGTGTGTGTGTGTGTGTGTGTGTGTGTGTGCTTCACCAAGTGCTGTTAGGAAGTATGTGTGTTGTGTGTGTGTGTGTGTGTGTGTGTGTGCTTCACCAAGTGCTGTAGCTAGGTACTCCTTGACTTTTCACTCTTCATACCCTACCAGAGGCAATGCCTGGTCCAAGCTACAGGCTGGTTCTGGATCCAGTGACTCATGTGTTCCTCCTCTCAGAGAAAGTGGAGGGTAAGTCCTCAAAGCTGGAAGGATGCATGTCCTTTCCATATGCAGAAGGAGCCTGGGCATGGGGCATGAGGTATGGGACATGGGGCATGGGGTATGGGGTATGGGGCATGTGGCATGGGGCATGGAACCAATGTGTCTCTTATTCACACTTGGAAAAAAGGCCTTGCCTTCTTTTTGTTGGTGATATTTTTGCTTTGTTTGTTGAGACATGGTTTCATTATGTAGCACAGACTACCCTTAAATTCACTAGCTAGTCCAGGCCAGTCTATATTTGTGATCCTACTGCCTTGTCTCTGAAGTACTGAGATTGTGTCACTCTGTCTAGGTTAGGGGCCTTGCTCTGGACAGTTTGGAAAGTGGGGCTGGAGTAAAAGTGTTAGCAGTGCAGTCTAAACATCCATGTGGAGAATGACATCCACTTTAAGTGTTATTAAGCTCACTGTATGTAGTCTTGGTGACATCATGTTAAACTGAATAGCCTACAGCTCAGGGAAACTTAAAGCCTTCATGAATTTCCCAGTTCTCTTATTATCCTCCCCCATCCCCCCACTTTGCCTCGTGTTGCTTGGCTTTCAACGGCTTAAGATGAAATTCTACTTCTTACTTTGACAGAAAGGCCACCACTGTCAGTATTTTGAAGGACATAATTTTCTTGAAAAACTGAGATGCTTCCCAGAGAAGGGGTGTGCAACTCATTTACAGCTCAGACCACATGACCTTCAGATGTGGCACAAGGCCTTCTCCACAGGAGCAGCCATCCAGGAGAACATGCTCTATATCCCTATTTGCCTGCTGGTTCACCCATAGATTCACATTACAGCCCACTGTTAGGGCTTCAGCCACTCATCTTGGCTGCATTAATACATTTGTACATATTGGACAATTAAACAGAGAGCAAGAAACTCATGCTCTGCTCCCATGAATACTAACACAGAGTGGAAAAATCTTAGAACCTTAAAGAGTGAAAACTTCCTGTCTGTTGCTGAGAAGCTACACCAGGAGAGCTCTCTCTCTCACTCACTCACTCACTCACTCACTCACTCACTCACTCACTCACTCACTCATTCAAGGCTAAGTTTATATCGCACATAACCTGACTGTGCATGCTCTTCTCTTGATCATGCATTGGGTGCATAGGGAAGCTTTCCTTGTTGATTAATGGGTTATTAGGCCATTTAGTATCCTTAGAATTTCTATGAAGATATTTTAATGTCTTTAGTTTCATTCTATAATAGCATTGTCTTCTACTGGCTTCAACTTTAATTACTACGTTTGGTTTTTAAAAATTGTTATCTTGGTGTATGTGTATATATTTTGATTACTTTGTAATTGCTGTGATAAAATAACATGACCAAGGCAAAATGGGAGAAGGTGTTAATTTGAGGCTTACAAAATAAGAGGATAAGAGTCCATGACCATCATTGTAAGGAGCATGACAATAGACATGATGTTGGAGTGGTAGCTGAGATCGCACATCTTAACCCACAGCATGAAGTAGAGAGAGCATATTGGGTAGGCACAAGTCTTTTAAAACCTCAAAACCTGGTCCCATTTAACCCCTGTCCTCCAATCAGGTCATACCTCCCAATAGGTCTACTAACCAGAGACTAAGTATTCAAACATATAGGCCTATGGGGCCATTCTCATTAAAACCACCAACACAGACACACATATACACACAAATACAGAGAGACAGATAGACAGACAGACACAGACACACACCACACACACACAAACATACAAAGCATGCACTTTTTATCTTCTGAAATCTTCTGAAATCTCTTTTTTTTTTTTTTTTTTTTTGTTTGTTTGTTTTTTGGTTTGGTTTAGTTTGGTTTTCCTTCCCTGATTTTTTTTTTTTTTCTCTTGAATGAATGGGGAACTTAACCTTATTTTTTAATTCTGATTTGCTTTCTCTTAAATTGTGATTTCTGGTTTTTGACTGAAACAGGAGTAGCTTGTTCATTATATTCTTCCTTTTGTAGAATGTCTATCAACACTGAAGGCATCATGGTTGCCTGTTGAACTGGTTATTACATAATGTCTTCTCAATGGACCAATTATAGTGAACAAAGCATTTTCAATGCCATCTAACTGGACATATGTAAACTCCATTGCCATTTTGGTTCTGTTCTGTCACTCATTGCTGTGTTTTACTTGCTTTGGCTGCATGTTGGCCTCCCATGTGGTTTCTAATCCATCCCAGGTGCTGAAACTCATAAATGTTATTCGCACAGCCAACACACTATATTGGAATGGCCTCTCTTAATCTGCAGTGAATTGAGGGCTTGGTTGACATGTGTTTGCATCAATTCTTGTTTCTTCATTTCAGAACCTTTTCCATTTTTATGGGCAATGCTAAAGAGGTTATCCATTCTCTGGTATCCGTGTGATTAATATGTACTCCAATTCATTCTAGTATCTTCACGGTGGTTGAAAGCTCTTGGTAGCTAGGTGTTTTGTTTGAAGTTGTGATAAGAACTGACTTTTGTGTTTACTGCTGATAAAGGGACTTTTCAGATGTCCATTTATGGATGTGGTGGTGGAAGTCCTTTGTGAGCTGAAAGGAAAACAGTATACACTTGGAGTCTTCATTGTGCTGGAAAGTCTCTATCCAAGGCTCAAAGCAGTGAGGCTGGAAACACACTTCTGAGGCTGGAAACACACTCCTGGAAATGCCCCATTCCGTACCATCGGATATTGCAGCCCTGGCCACATGTGGCTCTTGAGTAATTGAAAATGCAGAATGTGTATCAGAGAAACTCAAGTCTCATTTGATTTCATAAATCATCCCATGTGGTAACAGGTGATACTTGGGAGTTGTTGAAAGTTGATTAAGATTTCTGTAAAGTTTGTGAGTTATTCTCTTATTTCTCTTGGTGTTTAAGTCAACTTGAAAAATTAATAATATTTCTTTCTTTACTATGTGCTGTATGCTTTAAGGTGCATGATCTCATTTCATCTCACCTCCAACTGCAAGGGAGTGGTGATCTGACCTCTGCTTTATCACTGCTAAAATGAACTCATATAGAAGATCACAATTGGAGTTGTGGTTGCAGCCTGAGGGCCCAGATCCCTTATGTGTGGTTATATTTTTCTGGAAGATAGTGAGTTATTTTACTTCTTATTGTCTGGAATACATGAAACTCATGTAAATTTCTCTGAAGAGACTGCCACAAAGTAGAAAAAATTGAGGAGCTTAGAACACTGAAAGTTATAGACTCAATCATGGCTCATAGAGGTTTAAGGACAGGGCATCCCCAAGCATGCTTCCATGGACTCTAGAGGAGGGAATCCTTCTTAGCATTTCTCCTCTGACCTGCTCACTGCATGCTGCTCACTCCTCAGCTTGCTAATGTATCACTCCCTTCTCATATCATCAACATAGTACATGTACATCTATGTGCACCATCGTCATATGGCACACCATGTCATGTCAGACCAGAGCCACCTTACTCCTGTGTGAGTTTAACGGACTACATTTGGAATGGTTTACATCCAAGCATATTGTTTTTAGGATACAATTTAGCTCAAAACAAAAGCCTGTTTGTCAGGTTTGGGGAGCTGTTTCCTGATTCTCGGGGAATTTTACACTGAGAGTTTTCTGGAAGCAGAGAAAACCTAGACTGAGAACCAGGAGGACTGGGTAGAATCCCCAGAGTATGACTCTCTCCATTCTTTTGTTTTCCCAACTGTGAACCAGGGAGTGACAAATGCTGGGTCTGGTGTCCTCTTTCTCTCCCTCTGTTCTGGCAGCCCTTAACTAAGCAATCAGGAATGCAGAGCCTGGCCAGTGCCAAGCCAGTCCCTCCACAGGCTGAGCCCACGGATTAACTCCAGGGCTTGCTCTTTTACACTTTTTGTCCCCACAGCAGGTGCTGGGTACAATCCTTCCTGTAAGTTCAGGAGAAGACAGGAGAAGTGGCAGCAGAAGTCACTTGATTTTGCCCCTTCACATCTTCAGTCCTTCCGAGGACAGCTTAGTGCTGCAGAATAGTTGCTCCTGGAGGAAAGGAGGGCAAAGTAAGGACAGTATACTATGTAGATAGGGATCAGATGTTGTGACCACCCACTGTGCAAATCAGGTAGACCCAAGCTGGTCTGAGTCCTGATAGAGTCCGCTGTTGATAACAAGGAATGAAAGTCTGTTCCCATGAGCCACTGTTCTGCCCTAGTCCTGTTCTCCCAGAACTTCTTCTGTCTAGTGATGGACACAGAGTTAAAACAAAGACCAGTGAGAAATGTTTGATCTCCAATTGTTCCCACTCTTTTCAGACTTGGGTATTGCTTTGGAAACATTGAAAAAACATTCTACCTTTGTTGGATGCCCATGTCAACAACTTGATGTAATCTCTGCTCAGAAGGTAGGGATCATCGAGGTGTTTGGCAAATCAGTTAATCTATCCTGAGACTGGAAGGAAGCAGTGATTCTCAAGTGCCTGATGCATTATTATTCTGAACAGCACATGCTCAGGATTCCAGTTGTGATTGGCTGGGTCCTCTTCAGCCTGCCATGTTTCAGTCTTCTAACTGGAAGCCTGATGTAGTGAGGTTGGACTTGTCCTGTTCTTTACCCTACATATAGGATACTCTGTACCCAGGATACCAGACGGCAAATAGAGAAGAGTTTGTGACTGTATCTGTTCTTATGAACAGGTTATGTATTTCTAAATGACATGTACAGCTAAAATCCTAAATTGTACATAATCTGTAGAAACAGGAGCTGGTGTCTTCTGCTGTCCTCATTAGCTGCTGTGTTTCACACTGACCTACCCAGGTAGCTGGGCGGTTATTTGCTTCCTCATATTATAAGTTATATGTTTCTGGTTTCCTTAGAAACCAATTTGCTTAGACATATGCAATGATTTGACAAATGTATTTTAAAGTGGTTGTTTTTAATGGGCATTTAAAAAGTGCTATTGCAGTTATTGTAAAAAATGAGTTCTTCTTTTAACTTACAGAATATATCTTTCTCTGAGCTTGGAGTTCTCAGGGTGAAAGTTACTTTCAATTATGACTATGTCACTTAAAAAAAGAGTCTAACAGAAGAATTTAACTTAGTAAGTAATTTAATATTCAGTCATGAGTTAAGCTACATTTTGACAAGAATAAAGAAAGAACCCACACATAACAGTGGTTTAAGGATGGTTCACATCTTCTTTCTTGCATTTCAGAAGACAAAGCCATTTATCTAGGGAAAGTAGGATAGTTTGTCCTTTCCACACTGCTATTTCCTCTATTCACACACACACCCCAGGCACATTTGGTGGCCCAAGATGGCTGCTTGCTCCAATCATTATGGCTATTTTCTAACCAGCAGTAAAGAGAAAGATGAGTACAAAAGAAACTCTACCCTGCTTAGAGAAAATGTTCTAAAAGTTGTACACTTGTTGCTGATATCCATAAGTCATGAGGTCATGACTACTTAGAAGTGGGGCTGAGAAATGTAGAATTCACTTAAGATCATCTGTGCACAGTCAACAACGAAGTGTTCCTTTATCAGAGGACATGTAAAAGAGAGATGCTGGTGGTTTCTGCTTAGGCATCGTGTTCCCATCCAACTGAGATGCTGGAGAAGCCAGGACTGCCCAGGACTGCTTACACATGCCATACTCTCTGACCTCTACTTGTCTTTAGAACCTCATCTTTCAGTGATGTCTTGAAAAATATCCTACTCTCTCTCTGAGAGACTGAATCTTTCAGTTTCTCAAACTGTTCTTTCCCAGCACCCCATATGTGCATCCCAGTCCTCCAATTTTCAATGCTCTAATCGTTATCTTCCATTTACTTCCTGTTTATGTGACACATTTCATTACTGTGACAAAGAAACTCAATAGAAACAGCTCCAGAAAGGAAGGGCATATGTTGGCTCTTGGCTTAAGAGGTTTTCATTCATGGTTCGCCTGATTTATGGCCATCCGGTCTGAGATAACTAAGGGAGAAGTGTTGGGCTTTGAGTGCTTGGTGGGGAAAAGCCAGTGACTTCAAGGTAAGCAGTTGAGAGTGACATAGGCCTGGGACAAGATATACCTTTCCGGGACATGGTCCTAGTAGCCTACTTTCTTCCTTCCCCCAGCTTGCACAGTCTTACCACTTCCAAAGAATCTGTTCAGAACCTGAATCCATGGGTTAAGACATCCCTGGAAGCAAGCCTTTATTACCCAGTCTCTGAACACTGTTCCTATTGGGGAGCCCTTTTGCAGAAACTTCATATCAAAAAGCATTACACTGTTGAGCCAGGCTGGCCTATCTTCCAGCTCTTAGTGTGATTCTACCTGTTCCAGGCACTCTTCCCTAGCCTTAGGGTCTACAAGGTCCTGTGCTTGCCTACTTCCATATGGCACAATCTCTTTGATCAGCATTGACTATTATCTTCAGTTATATAGCTGTATTAGGTACTTTTCTATTGCTGTAATAAAACACCATGAAACAGACAATGTATAAGAAGGAAGGGTTTATTTTCCTCATGACTCCAGAAGGAGTCTGTGATGGCTGGAAAGAATGAAGGCACCACAAATGAAGGAGAAAAGTGAGACTTCATCTCTTCAAACCACAAGCACAAAGCAGAGAGTGGGAGAGAGAGAGAGAAACAGAGAGACAGAGGCAGAGAGAGAAATAGACAGAGAGACAGAGACAAAGAGAGATAGACAGAGACAGAGAGAGAAAGTGAGGCAGAGAGACAGAAGGAAAGACAGAGGCAGAGAGACAGAGGCAGAGAGACAGAGACAGAGAGAGAGAGAAATAGACAGAGAGACAGAGACAGAGAGAGAGAGAAAGTGAGGCAGAGAGAGACAGAAGGAAAGACAGAGGCAGAAAGACAGAAAAAGACAGAGAGACAGAGAAAGACAGAGACAAACAGACAGCAAGAGACAGAGAGGGAGACAGATACAGAGAGAGAGAGAGAGAGAGAGAGAGGGAAAGAGAGGGAGAGAGAGGGAGAGAGAGGGAGAGAGAGGGAGAGAGAGAGAGAGAAAAAACACTGTGAATTGTACAAGGCTTTAGAACCCCAAAGCCTGTTCCCAGTGACATTCTTCGTCCAGTAGAGTTACACACCTCCTAAACCTCCCTAAATAGCATCACCAACTAGGGACCAAGTAACCCTACATCTGAACCTATGAGGGAACATTCTCATTCACTACAATTCCATCCGTGTTTCTTCATGAAGACTTTCTTGTTTCTCTACTAGACTGCAAGTTCCTTGAGGGTAGAGCTTTCATAGGCAACATCACTGTGCCTATCAGGGTTCAGCAGACAATGAATCTTCAATAAATGTGTGTTGAATGAATGAGTACTTAAGTCAGCAACTGCTTCAGTATAAAATATTTGATAGTTTGAAGTGATATATTATAGAGAATTAGATGGTTATGTTTGGAGTACATGCAGATGGCTGAATATTTAAAGCAAAAAATTGAATCAACCTAGTGAATGACTGTGCTTCTGTGAAAGAGCCTATTTTCTTTTCTGCCATGATTCCTCTTTTATCATTTAGATTAGCTTAATTGTAAATTCAGTCTACAAATTGGTGAAAATGGCTGTTTTTTTTAGGAATCAACTTATATATTGGTTAGCTTTACAGTGTTTCTAATTGGTTATATTGACCTCATTTTGATCTCTTCATACAGATAAGGAAATGTGTCTTGTATCCACTTTATGCAAATAACTTCATTCATAGTTTGTCAGTTTATACTTAGAAATATGGATAAGAAGACTTCTTGTCCCTTAGTATATACTGCTTTGAACAGAGTACTAATACATTTCTATGGGCACATATTATTGCATAGACATACAAGCAGGCAAAACACTCCTATACATAAAATCAGATTAAAAATTAAAACAAAGTATTAATATGAATAATGTCCCAAGGCAGAATAATGGCCCATGCATCTAATGGAGCTAGGATAAAAAGACAGAGGCAGACACAGGCGCTCTCACAGTTTCCCTTCATGATGGAGCTTTTAACTCCTGCGTGGCTGACATGGTGTCACCACCACACAGGTGCTTCATTCCCTGTACCAGTAGGTTAGCAGCCCACCTGCTGTTCCTCTTTGCCCCTGTCACCTTCTGTGCAATCTTCTTCTAGAGCCAAAGAAAGAAGAGATCCTATTTTATATTAACTTCTGCAGTCAGGAAACAAGGAATGTCCAGCCCCCTGCTACTAGCCCTAATTTGTAATTCTTATGCATGTTGGAAAAATGGCTTTGAGATAAAAATATCATTTTCGTATTTTTGCAGGCACTTTCATTGATTGAGTTTCCCCATTATATTCCCATTGCATGGCCAGATGAGTAATTCTTTGTCTCTGTCTCTCTCTGTCTCTGACTCTTCTCTCTGTCTCTCTGTCTCTTTCTGTCTCTGTCTGTCTCTCTCCCCCTATGTGTGTGTGTGTGTCTTTCTCATCTATTCAAGGAAAATGGATTTTCAGAGTGAGTGTCAACGAACTCCATCTCTCTCCCTCTCTCTTTCTGAGGAACATGCCCTTTCTGTACATATGGAGACCATCCAGAAATGCTACTAGTATTTCTTGATGGAAGCCATGGATTATTTATGCTTTAAAAAGCATTTGTCTCTGCAAGGAGTGGGGGCATTACCCTTGGACCAGGTTTTCTTATAGGATGTTCTAAAAGTCATTTCTCATGCCACCTTCAAAAGGAAGTAAAAATTCAGTGTGTGAGAACTTCGAGTGAAGGATTATTTCGAAGACACCCTGGCTGAAATAGCAAAGCTCCAAGCTGAGTCCCAGGGAATCCTGGGAAAGGGCAGCACCCTCTGGTGGTCCAGGAAGCTGCTGATATATGCACATCATGGAGCAGTCTTTGTAAGACTGATGAGGAGTGAAAAATGAAGGCTCTGGTAGAACGGAGTGGTCCATTAATCAAGGGCATTTGGATCTTTGAGCTTTCCCTGTGTGTGCTGGAATAAATTAAGGTAAAAGCTAATCCATCACGGCCACTGCAAGGAGCAGGTACATAGCCTGGAAAGTAAAAGGCAAGGAAAAGGGTGTGTGTCTGCAGGTCGGGGTGGGCTCCTTACCCCAGACTCAGTTGAAGTAATGAGTGCCTGGAGGAGTGTCTGGCAGCCATCAAGCTGTTGGCTTGTTGGTATCCCACTCTATTGGCCCAGGAGTTTGAATTAATGGGAAGAGAGGGAAGACTGGGATATAACAAGGCACAGCATGCAGATTGTATCAACACCCATGGGAGTGGAGAGCTTAGATGTCATTAGAAAAAAAATAATCTGGATGGCTACAAAGATTGATGACAAAGAAGAAAGAAAAGGAAAAGGCCTTTTGAGAGTGCTTTTGCCTTGATCAAGAGGTGATTTATTTACTGTTTCCCATGGCAAGGGGCATAAAATGAGTTTCCTGGGTTGGAAAATGGCCAGGGGAGGGTTCAGATACGGCAGTCTGTTAGGAGCCGAAGACAGTTTCCTGAACTTGTGGTCCAAACTGGTATGACAACTGAGCAGTGTGAATCTGGGGAGTCTGCAGTCCTGTGGGAGGAAGGACAGACATGTGGTGGCTGAATGACATGATGATTTAGAGAGAGACTGGGAAAGACATGGAACCAGACCAAACACAGGATGCTGGGAGGGTTTTTTTTCCCCAAGATAATAACTTCTATTCGCTGAGATTTAACCTAGAAAGTTTAGGGGGTAGGGAAGTAGCTCAGTTGGTAGAATTCTTGAGTGGCATGCATGTTACAGGATATTTGTTTACTGTACATAGAAAACCTAATTGCTAGCAAAATATAACAGCTTAAATAGATAATGCATTTGTCTAATGCAATTGTGTCCTGGAGATTTGTAGTTTGGATGTGCCTCTAAAAACCTCTGCAGATAAGGATGCTAAAGAATGGAAAGTTCCTGCCTATTTTAAGGCAAGTTGCTTGGGATAGGTCTTTTGTCTTTGCTCTAAGACACAAGGCAAAGTCAGCTAGATGGCCTTGAGCTTCCCCACTGTAAAGGTGAAATGGTTCAATCCTTACTGACTTGGCTTTGAGCACCGCCCCCACTATAACTATGACATGGATTAGCCTGCCAAGGGGGTAGAGGAAGAGCTAGAGATTTCTTTTATAAGCAGTTGGGCCTTTGATAGAGAAAGCAGCTGGCAGGACACAGGTAAAACAGTATTCTAGGAAAGAGAGCTAAGGAGCCCTCTTGGGTCTGGAGGTGCTCAAGAGAAAGGCAGACTAGCTCTGAAGAATGATATAGAAAGAGATTTCTAAGGAGCTAGCACTTTATTGTAGGATCGGGCTTGTATATAGATATTTTGTATATAGTTAAGAAAATAAAGATACTTCACTGAACTAGCTGGTTTTTTATCTCAGTTTATCCCTCCCATGTCTGTATTGGTATAAAGCCTGGAGTCAGACCCCAGCACTGCCTAACTCAGGTGTGGTGATGCAACTGTAATCCTAGCACTCAGGACACAGAGATCACAAGATCAGACGTTCAAAATCAGGTTCAGGTATATAAAGAGTTAGAGACCAGACTAGGCTGCATGAGGCCCTATCTCACAAGAAAAGAGTGTATTATCTGAGTTATTCATCTATTAGAATCTGAGGTAAACAAAAACTGTGCCCATGTGCCACTCAGCTACCAGTTGTTGTTCTTCCTGGATTCTAATAGGTGGACTGAGGCCCAGAATAGCTGAACAATGTGTTCAAAACCACAGTGGAGCTGAAATGAGTAAGTTGTGATTTAAAACACATGACTCAGAGTTAAAACTAAGCTTCTACCTTGCCTGAGAAGTAGTATACAGACCTATTTTCATAGGTATAAGTAGAGGTATGTCCTACTGTCTCAGGCAGCAATTTCAGGGCAAAAATAAAGGTTGACATTATGTTGTTTCCTATACACTTTCTTGATTTCATGACCTCAGATTCTTGGCCTTGGCCTTTGTTTTGTTTACTCTCTTCTCTCTTTCTTTATTTGTACCTACCTTTTAGAACGTGGCTTTTGATATGCCTTTTCATTTTGCTTTGCTCCTTGTTTATATCCAGACAGGAAATGTGGAATAGTGATTAAAGGTATGGTGTCTGATGGTGGGCTCCCTAAGTTCAAATCCTGGCTTCCCTACAAAATTTTCTGTGCTTCAGTTTCCTCACAGTTTACTTTTATCTATGGCTATGAACTCAACCAGCTCACAATGTAGTAGTTTAAAATTACCGCAATCATCTAGTTGCTCACAGTTCTAAAAATCAGCCAGAGCTTGGTATGTGTAGATCTGGATGCAAGAGCTCTGCTCTATGTGTACAGTTGGGGAAGAGAATCTAAAAGGAACAGGTTGGAATTCTAGATTGGAGCTACAGGAGTATCCAAGGTGGCTTGCTTCACAGTCTGGAACTCAGTTGGGATAGTTGAACATCCAATGGCTGGCTGATTCCCATCCCCCCTTGTCTCTTCTCACGATCTCTCAGCATTCAAAGCTTATGCTTCTCTTCTGGGTCTCAAGACAGTAAAATCAGAACATTCCACTGCACAGAAGGGGACTAATGGTGTCTTTGCTTATTTGGTTTTGGCTGTTATTGTTTTGTTAAAGAACGTTATACAGCTATATTAACGGCTAGAAATGGCCTCCTTCTGATGAAAGCAGTGGCACATGGGACAAGGGTAGTCTACTTCAAGGAGGATAAATGATCCTCCCTAATTGTGTGGTTGATGTAGGTCGTTCACACAATGGACTTTCTTATTTCTGGCAACAACTTAATGAGCTATCTAGAGGAAAGTATAACGAGGTATAGCTCTGGGGTTCTCTGTGAGTTCTCAGTGAGTATTTGGAGCATGGTGTGAATTTAATGGCACAATTCTCATTATAAGCCAAGTAGATATGTGAAAGTAAGAAATTAAAACCATCTACTAGTTACTTGTGATCTTTACCTAAAAATCAAACATTTAAAAAGATTTTTTGCAGAAATAAATTTATTATTTTTAAAATGAGCTACTTGAAGAAACTCATGAAGTGGTTATTAAAGACAGTGTGGAATGGATTTTGTTCAGTATGTTTGGATAGTCCTGCTTTACATATACAATAAATAATTGGACATACTGTATATTGATGACCTTGATAGTTGCTGAGATTGATCATGAACCCTGAAGAGAATCCCATCATCCAAGAAAGACAGAACCAGGAACCTCAACAAATCTAGTCAGCTACACATCATGAATTCTATGTAATATTACAGATATCAATAAACTCTGTTTTCCTTCATGCAGAATTCTGATAAAATGTCTCTCCAAAGATTTTCATGCCCCACACCCAGCCTTGTTTCAACACTTTATCTTCTAGGCTACCTTCATGGATGGCTATTATTTGCTCATCTGACATAAATGAATTTAAGGAAACATACTTCAACACCTTTCCTCAATCACTACTCCTTCATAAACAGCCAGTGGGTGAAATTAATCTAGACAGGAAGGCAAAACATGGATGAAGAATTCATTAACAGCTTCACCAACATGGTTAGAGACATTTGACATCCTGTTTACGAAGCAGTTAAAGACTCAACATTTTTGAGGAATAAACAGAAGAGCCACATAAAGGTGTATTGTTGACATACCATGTGCTTTCTTAGTGACTTACGGTAATTTATCATGCCAAATTTCATCTTTAGTTCTAATCCTTTGGTGAGAGGAGGCTCCTTTATACTTCTGTTGTTGGTATGCACAATTACTATATTGAATTTGTTAACCTACTTGATTTCAATATGTTATGTTGTAATAAGAGAGATAGTCCTGAAGTATAGTGGCATAAATTATATCGATATTTTATTTCTCTCCCACAGAACAGTCCAGTATAATTAGGACATCTGAACTGTGGTGTGTCTATTTTTGGGCCCAAGAAAGTGATTAGAACCATTTCTGCCCTTCAGCTATTGCAAAGACAGGAAAGCGATGTAGGAAAGGGAAGTAACCTTTATAAAGCCATAATCTACAAGTCACTTTCATTATTACTACTCACTTCCCATTGGTCAGATTTGGTCACATGTCTGTAGTAGATTTGAATAAGTTTTGAAAAACTAGTCTCCAACAAGGCAGCTAGATGTCTTGCTAATTCCTGAGTTGACTGTAGAGTCTCCACCATCAGAATAGAAGATACTGCAAGGTTCTTAGTAATTCATAATCCTCATCATTTACTGAGGTCCCTGGGGGTCAATAGTTTCATTCCTTTAACACAAAGCAGATAATCCTTAAGTATCTGTTCAACTCAACCAAATACTGTCAAATAGATTTTCCTCAATTTGCATCTGTGCTCCTACATCTCCCTTCAAACACTAGTTCCATGATATGATTCTTTGCATTTGATTCACCATAAAGATTCATATTATAACCTACACAAAGTAGGCAATTCAGTCATGGGCAATTAATGCTTATGAAATGTTCACCATGTCCCCTATATTTGCTAGGCTTTGGGCTTGCAGCAAAGAATGAGGCTAATCAAATCTTTTGCTTCTAGAACCTTCATCTAGTGAGAGTGACAGATATCCAAGAATTGCTTCTAAGTCAGTAAGTTATTTAGAAAGTACAGTATACTGTAGAGGGAAAATCTAAGATGTGATGGCAAAAATCTAATATAGACCCTAACTGGCTTTGGAGGATCAGGGAACTCTTCTCAAGAAAAACCCATGTTTGAATCTAACCAGTCAAGAAGTAATTATTGGTCATCTTTTTATATTATTTAAAAAATGTTTGCATGTATATGTTTATGTTCATGTATGTGTTCCTGTGCGTATGCCTATGTGTGTATGTGTTCATGAATGAAAGTGGGCAAAAATGTGGAGGCCAGGCACATCAATGTCAACTAAAATTCCTTAGGTGCCACTGACCTTTTTTCCTAGACAGGGTCTTATTATGCAGACCTGGATGACCTGGAACTTGCTATGTAAAGCAGGTTAGCCTTGAATTCATCGAGATCCATCTACCTCTACTTCCTGGGTCCTGGGATTATCAATAACTACCTTTACTTGTTTTGATACGGTGTCTCTCATTGTTATGGGGCTCACTGAGTTAATGCTAAGCTGAATGGCAAAAAAAAAAAAAAAAAAAAATTCCTCAGCATCCATATATCTCTCTCTTGAGTGGAATCCAAGCATGTAAACTCACATTTGATTATTTTTTTATGTGGCTTCTAGGTATCAAATTTGAGTCCTTGTGCTTAGAAGGCAAGCTGTTACTAAGTCTTCTCCCTATCTGTTACTGCATATCTTCTCTATCCTGGGTACTTCTTAAAGGAATTGTGGACAGAAAGGGGGCAAGGAACAAATGCCTCCATGAAAAGTACAGGGAAGAACATCTCTATCAAAGGAGATGGCATTCTTACTGACCTGAAGAGGACTTCGGGGAGGTCAGAAACATTGAAGAAACTGAAGGAAATTTGTATATCTGAAGCCAGAAGGGGCAGGTGCAAGAGAAGGAAAACAGAACAAAGCTAGAGAAGCAGAGATCTAAGTCATGAGCAGCTTTGCCATCCAGGCTAAGAAAGCCTGTCTTTGTTCTGTAGGCACTGAGAAGGCTTTCAAACTTAAGAAAGGCCATGCCTTCATTTATTTTCATTTATCAGATGTTTGGGAGGCTCATTATGTGCCAAGCCTTGACTAGGTAGTGAGGAGCCTTTATGACAGATGCTTCTGGGACTAATTACACTCTGACATCGATTTCCTTTTCTTTACCAGTGAAACCCTTGGTTGTCGGTAGGGCCTATGAAGAATAATACATTTTCAGCCCTTTGTCGCAGCAGACAAGCTTGGCCCAGTTAGGCCAACGAGATATAAGCTGAAGTATTTGGTGGATAGGGCCCTTGCTTGTTTTCACATCACAGTTTATTTCCTGCTAGTTTGGAAAGAGAAATTCTGACTACATCCAGAGGTAAAAACCTTGAGGATAGCAGAGACTTAGATAGAGGTACAGCCCCTTGGAAATCTGGAAGCCGTCCTATCAACCTACGACCATTTACCCCTGGACTACTTCTATACGAGAGTGAAACAGGCCCTTAATCTGTTGACACCAATGTTAGTTTGGATTTTCTGTGACTAACGGAGAAGCTCCTCTTACCGGGTATAGTAGACAAGGTCTCAGTTCTCCTGAGTTATATCCTATTATGGAAAAAGTAGGACACACACACACACACACACACACAAAGAGAAAGACTGCTGGAAATGAGCACTGTGAGATAAGGAGTGGTGGGCAGCTCTCTTTTGTGAATGTTTTGAGACAGTCTCTCTGCAAATGAGATAGTCTGGGGGTCATGTGATGGACTTCAGAGAGATCCCCAGGAAAGATGTTGGCAAACAGCATAAGTGGAAAGATTCTCTCCTTATTTTAGGACAGGGCATGGAGATAGAAAGTAAAGGTTTATGTGGCCACTGTGTGCTTGGGTATAACTTCACCCAAATATCAAACATACAAATACCAGAAGAGCCATCTCATATAGAAACGCCAAGGACATCAACTCTGTAAGCTTGCTTCTTCACACTTATAACACCCACTAGTTTCTCCTAACCTTCAGCTGCAGTGGAAGCTGCCCTGCCTTTGACCCAGGGCCAGAGGTGAGTGTGCTTGTGTTTTGCTAAATGACAGACTTTGTGGTTCCTCTAGCCAACCTCCATTTGGAAATCACAGATTTGAGGCTAGCACAGTGGCATTATCCCCTGTTAGAGCTGATTAACCTTTTGGAAAGCATTTAATAGATGTTTAGGGCAAGAAGGCGGTGATTTGCTTGGGGGCCTTTCCCACAGAGCACTCATGCTTCTTTTTCTCAGTATTCTGAAATTATGACTTCGGTTGTAAGGCCAGAGTGTTTAGTATGTATAGGCCAGGTTTTGTTCTTGACTTGTTTTCGTCTTCCCTTATTCTTTGAGGACACACACACACACATACACACACACCACACACACACACGCATGTGTGTGTTGTATTGTTGGCATGAACATAAATATGTAAGCTATCCACTGTAGCATGCACAGATTTTTAAGAACTAGAAGTTGTGGAGGACTGTACAAAAAATTATCTGGCCATGATGGGCCTATTATGAATTTGAACTCACACTAGCTGTGACTACATATGCAAGACTTATATAAGGTCAAGGCAGTCAAATTTCAGGATGGATAAGGCAGGGCTTCACCAGGCTGTGCTTCTGACCAAGGAGCTATTGACAGTTGATGGCTTCTTGGGGGAGGAAGTGTCAGTTCTTTGGTAATAACTGTGGCTTTCATTCAGTGGGACTGACAGGCAGCATTGCTCTTCTGATTGATTGGGGAACAAGAAAGGCATAAGCAAGTGTGTTCTGTCAATACAGTGAATAAGATGGTTGACTTTGAGTAAGCTGAGATATTTCAAAGACTTCTGACCTGGGTATGGTACATCTGTAATGCTGCCACTCAGGAGACTGAGGCAGGAAGACCATGAGTGTGAGGCCAGTCTGGGCAATACAGTGAGACCCTAGACCCTGTGTCAAAAACAAAGCGTCTTGTAACGGGCTCATCTGGACACTTAGGGCCATGGAACCTGCCCATCGCTTCTGACTTGCCTTGTTGCTCTGTACCACACTTGTATCTTACTAAATTTTCATCTTCTATCAAGTTACATCATTATCTAATATTTACGAGGGAGTCTAGAGGAGATGACTGAGATCATGATGTTAAGAACATTGGAACTTATTGGAAGAATGCTTCATGTACTAGACAACAGGTTTTATGATATACGTGTGAAATCACTGGAAGTTGGAAGAGTCCTCTGTTAGTTCTAAGTAAACCCTTGAATTTGTTCATTTGGTACACAGTAGCTGTGGTGGTGATGGTCCCAGTGACAGAGCAGAGAGGCATGGGTAAATTTATTGTATAGCAATTGTCTCAAAACACTGAAACATTCCACCCAGCAGGAAAGATCATGAAGTCAAAAAGTAAACAACCCAAAATAGCTTCAGGAAGTCCCTGAAACCAACCAAATTTACTAAATCCCTCCCCCCACCCCACTCCATGTATATAAAGAGTGAAGGCTGCTGAGAGCCTTTGGATGACAAGCAACCTGGAAGAAGCTGAGACCAGTGGTGTTGCCTGGAAGAGGAACAGACCAACTAAACAACAGTGTGCTCCGGGTTTCTAGATTTTTGTGAGTTATAATTTATGCTGGGATGAGCTTTGATGATGTGACTGTCACTCCTGTAAGTAAGCCCTGACCCATATTCCTACAAGTGAACCAATAAAACTCATTGGTTCACCAAGTGGACTTTAGTGCTGTCCATATACTGGTCTGTAGTCAGTTCCCAATCTAGGGTGAGAAGATACTGTTCATGTCTCCCTAGGAATTGTGTCACACAACACTTGTGAATGTAGAAGCTGACTTATCAGCCATGCAATTAGACATAAAAGAAAAAGATATAAAACAGAGCTGAAGGTTATGGATGATGGAATGGAGAATGCATGGCGTCATAAGCATGCTCACTGTTATCTAAGTAACCTTAGGAGGCAAGTCCTTAATTTCTTTGCAGTTTACCTTCTTTATCTGTTAAAGCAGAGTAAAGTACAGTGACAGTTAAGTAACTAACTCTACACATGGGATGCATTTAGCCTAATTCCTAGCACCTAGTAAATATTAAGATGCAGCTTGCAAGTTTATTGCTGATAATGATTTGCCATTGAATGAGCAGTCTGAAAATCTTAGACGCTTTGGTTTGGCAGCCTCTGAGAAAGGGGATATGAACAAAAGTTCTGTGCAAACAACAAAGATGTAATGCAACATCTTTCAGGAGAGATGCGCCATCTGGAAGGCATGAAGTGTAAAAGAAGCATGTAAAGGATCCTCAGAAGAAGGATTTCTTAGTAGTGTTTAGGGAATTATGCCGCAGACAGTGTTGTTTGCATTCTGCACGTTCCACCCAGGGGATCATGGGTAAATATCTACAGCCTTTTCCTTTTTATCAGAAGTCCATTTGCTCATGGATATCTTCCTTTACAAAAGGAATCCTTCTCTATACTCAAAGAATAAATCCTGATTTATTTGAGCCAATTAAGGAATTTCCTTTTCCAATCTATTATTTTTGGATAAGGCAAGGTGTGGGGACTCATATAATCCTGAATGAATGAGCAGTCATGACATGCGCACAGCCATGTCAAGCACCTCAGTGTCTCAGATCGTGGGGGAATAGCAAGGCTTTCTTCTAGTCTGAACATAGATGTTGACATGGTGTGCAGAAAGTATCAACTAGCTTCTTCTTCTTTTTCCTCCTGGATGCGTGGAGTCTGAGACGCCCTATTTCCCTACCAAGATTAGTGAGCACACTTCCTCATTCAGTAGTATATAATAAATGCACTGAATATCTGGGATGCTGGTGTGTGTCTCCATCAGAGTGCATGGCCCACCTGCTCCCAGCTTTTCTGTATGTGTGCCTACTATTCCTTCATTTCCAGTAGCACCGGATTAGGACAATTAAAGAACCATGCAGTTTGCTGCAGATGTTTGTATTGATTAGATTTGCATCACTATGACCAAAGTACCTCACAGACAGAACTCAGTGGAGAAAAGCTTTATTTTGGCTCATAGTTTTAGTTCATCATGGTGGGGAACGTATGGCAGTGAGAGTGGGGTGGTGGATTGGTACATGATATCAGAGAGGAAGCAGAAAGCAGAAACTGGAACCAATGACAGATATAATCTTCAAAGACCCATGTCTCTGACTTATTTCAGCTAGCTATCCCCACCTCTTAAGTTTCCATAGCCTCCAACAGAACATCACGACCTGGGAACAGGTGCTTAGAATATTGGGCCCAAGGGGGAAATTGACAATTCAAGCCATAATAGGCATGATACTTAGTTCTGCCTAATAAAAAATAATAGCATTGTCTGTGGACTTCTTAGAATTTTCCCAGAGGGTTCTAGTTCATCCTTGAATTCAAAAGGAGATAGTCTATTTCCTGCTAGGGTGTATTTGTTCCATATCTGAGGCTCTGGAACTGCATGGCGCCATCTTGTGATTATGGAAAGGTAATGTGCTATGCACCTGCTGTGCTGAGATTTGATGCCTTCTAAATGCCTGATACAGGGACTTTTTATGCACACAACAATCTTAAACTCCAAATGGTCCTTCCAAAGTTGTCTTCCTTCATCACATGGATCCTGACATCACTCGAAGAACTCCTTCTCTTGTCGTTTCAACACTGAAGCATATAGTAGTTAGGTTTTGCTATTTATTTATTTATTTATTTATTTATTTATTTATTTATTTATTTATTTATTTATTATTTTAGCCAGTGTATACTTGTGAGCTAATCACACAAAGTATTTTCTTCTAGAGGAAAAAAATTCCAAAGGATAGAAGGTGTCTCTTCTTAAGTATGAGTGATAAAATGGCATGAAATTTTTGCAGACCAAATGCTTGGATCCTTTTCTTTGATCTGAGACTTGGTATCTGTGAGCTTTAGACAAATTACTTTTCTCTCAGCCTCTGACACATCATCTTTAAACTGCTGTTAATAACAGTGAATTTCGCCCTCCCCTTGCAGCAAAGATCAAGTAAGCTAGCATGTACAGGATGTACGGTGACACTTCTGAAGTGCTACAGGAATGCAAAATATCAGTGACACCCCTCCCAACTACGCCATCCTGTCTCAAGTCTGCAGAAAGAAGGGAGCCTGTGCTGACATTTTGGAGTGCTTTCTTTTTTCCTCCTAAATCTCCATTTCACCAGAGGAGAAATTAAAACTGGTTTCCATTCCATAACATAAGAAGAACTCAGAGTGATTTATCCTCTTTTTTTTGTGTGTGTGAAGTATTAAATCAAGTAAAACTCAATAAAAGAAATGTACTCAAACTTTCTATGGTCTCTATTGCATAGGTACAATATGGGGAAGTTTAAATACCTGTCTCCCTAGTGGGAGATAGAATTCAACATATACATATAGGAAGGATGGTGACTATTTGGAGATGTTGGAAAGATGGTCTCCAGATCAGTATCAGAAGAATAAGATCTTTTGGAGACTGAAACTCACTTCAAAGGGAGGGAAAAAAAATCCTTTAGCATATGCCTAAAGAGAAACCTGGGAGTGTCTGTGGAATGACTAAGCTGTTTTCTTTTGGTGTTGGGCTTTCACTAATTTTTTGAATGGTACCATTCTCTGGCCAGCCATGAAATTGGCAGAGTTCTGAGGTGTGATCATTAGAACAGGATTTTCAGGAATCCTACTAAAAACAGAGAAGAAGGAATTTAGGATTTGACATCTCAGGGTCTGATCCATAGTGGTGGTATAAACCTGCGAGGTAATGAAGCAGGACAGGAAACAATATGATTATATCCCAAAGGGACTTCCAGAGGCTGGAGAGTTGGCTCAGCAGATTCTCAGAGCATACATGAAGCCTGTAACTCCAGTTTCCGAGTTTCCGACACCCTTTTCTGGCCTCTGAAGTCATATACTTGACACAAAAATATACATGCAGGCTAAACATGTATATGCATAAAAATTTTTTAAAATAAATTAAAAAGGAACTTTCAAAATAACCATTTAGTGTTGTGGAACTGGCAGGTCTCCATGAGTGCCGTGCTCTCTAGGGCATGTGGAGGAAGTGTGTGGGTGCAGTTTGGGATGCTCCGAAAATCTGAATTATTTGAAGCCTTGGCTTCTTCCTCAGGTGGAAGCATCTGCTTGCTTCCTTCTTCTCTTTACCTTGTGCTCTGCCATGCAAAATCGGAATGCACAGTGCTTTGTGATAAATAACTTTCTTCATTATTTTATTTAAGGTGTTTGTTCATTGCTTATTGGTATTATATGTTGTTAGACTATTTGATAGGTTGAGTTTGACCCAGGGTGGTAAAAATGAAAAAAGCCTTGCAAAATAAATGGCAGATAATACTTAGATTTCCTAAAGAGAAAATGACTTCGTGGTCTAAGAAAATTCTTCAATTTTATAACTAGAGGAGTCTGGGTTGTGTGGATATAACCTCTCTTTTCAGAGAGTGTTTGTTAGTGCCAGCACTACTCGATTCAAAAAAAAAATGTTTCAAGAAAAGAAAATTCATTCACTGGCAAATGTAATGATGAGTCAGTGGAGGCCTGGTACATTCGGAGAACCACTGCAAAGACAGTTCTATAGGCTTCGGGGCATTAGTAACTCATCTGCTTCATGATCCTGCAGCACTGACTACACATGTGTGCTAACCACACAACACTCTTTCTCCGTCCATGCTGCTTTTGTGTAGGAGGTTTATTTCTTAAGCTGTTTCTTGGTTACCAGTTTTTTAGGAGAGCTCAAAGCAGCATGAATATTTAAGTTGGAATGGCAAGCTTGCTTTCAGTGGGAAAAAAAAATCACACCATAGTAAAATTGAAACCCAAATATTTTCTGTACATATACAACATATGTATAGGTTATATCTTACTTTCTATAGGACTTTAATCTTGATTTTCCTGGCTTTCTTGGCCACTGCTTTTGGGCACAAAGAAAATTAGTACACAGATTCTGGGCCAATATAATGTAAGATGGGACCAGCTATTTTGATATAATCCAGCAAGCTACCAAACTGTGTGTACATACATATCTGGTAAAGTTTATTCTTCCTGATTTGTAAATTCCCCAAATTAAGTTAAAATGTAAATGTGATACTTTAAATCATTATAACAATCCTTATTAGGCTCACCATAAAGATGAATTGCTTACAAATAAACCTAGAACACAGAGCACCACAGTGAGCTACAGTGCAGATAAGCTGAGATTGGAGGGCTGTCCAAGGGTCTGCTTCCTGATTCAGCAATGCCTTGAACTAAATGGAAAGCAAAACCTTTGCTTAAGAGTGTCTGAAGAACGATTGATCGGAGTAGGCAGTTCTGGGAGATACAGGCAATGGGAAGTGTCAGATTGTAAGCAGCTTGTGTCCCAGCTCTGCGTCCCATTTCCACAGACTTAACACCTGATGACTTGGGCACTCTTTCCTGCTTCAAAAGGATATTGTCTCAGAATTCCACTCAACCCAAAGCTTCAGCAAGCCACTACCAACTTCTTGACTAAGGCACAAATCCTTTATTTCTGCTCCTGTTAAGGTGTTCCTCTGAAGCGACTTTAGTATCTGAACATGAGAGCTGACTCAACCTCAATATATGGAAGAAAGACTCCCTTCGTGGGATCACCTACTGATATGAAGCTATCAGAATGGAAGGCAGCCAAGGAGTCAGTTGGTTCTTCCTGAGATTCCTGTCTCTAAAGCCAGAACAGCTAGAAATGACTAAGGGATGTATTGATATGATTATAATTTCTGAAAGAAACGGGTAGGAGCAGTATCAAAGACAGATAAGGAAAGTGGCAAGCAGAGAGGGAGGCAGCAAGACAGACATACAGAAGGACACAGAGAATGGCCTTTTAGCCATACACATCAACAGCCCAGTTAATACAAGGGAAACAAAAGTCAAGACAAAAATCCTGGATCATTCTCGCAGGGAAATGGTTCATCAGTAGTAGAGAGAGACAAGATATAGTGATGCCCTGATTATGCAGGAAGAAATGCCCTGAGTGCCACTTTATATACAAGAAGCATTTCAGGTTTGTTAATATTCATATCTAAGAAAATGTACTATAGCTACTCAACTCAATGGTTGTATTCTACTTTTAGTAACTATTGTTTGGAAGTTATTTCAGAACTTTCATCCTAAACCCCATATTTTTGAAGTGCCCATAAATACTGCAATTAGGAAAAACCTTGGTATCAGGCACCAGGGAGTATGACCCTAAATGGGAAGCACCTTTCTTGCTTTATTCTGCTGAGAAAGAATCCTAAGACAACTTAGCATTATTCTGACTTGGTTCCTGGAGCAGCAAAGGTGGTTTTGTCCTCTTCAGCTTTGTGGGGTGTGAGCTGCTCTGGAGGAAGAACGTGTCAACATTAAGGGTAATTCAATCTTTCAGAGAAAAAGACAATGGAGGATCAAACAGAACCCAGAGTCTCCTCAGGAGCAAATAGAAAACACCAGAGTCTCTCTGCCCCAGGCAGATTGATGACCTGGTGTCTGGTGAATTTGAAGATTAACACTCCCCAACCTCTATTGTCTAGACCTGGCAAAGTCAGAAGATTAATGTCAACAGGGAGGCAGCCTGCACTGGAAGCTGAAATACAGATTTCACCTTCGACTGGGCTGTAGATCAAACCAGATTTCCATTTAGACTCCTGCAAGGAGGTTTGGCAGATCAGAGAGAGATATCCATGTCAGAGTGAAAGGCAAGGCCAGAAAAGAGAAAGGGTGGGTGAGACCCAGGTGGAAGCAACCACAGGCATCTCAAATCTTGATAGGGCAACAGTGGCTTCTCTTGGCTCAATGGGAAGGTAGGCAGAAGAATAAAGAGCCTGTCATGGTTACACCATTATTCCTCTTATTAAAGTCAGAGTGTTGGCTGCCATTTGGTTTCTACTCTTTAGGATTCAGAAAATTTTCATTGAAAGAAATTTGAGAGAATTATTTAAAATCTCTCATTTCTCTGGAAAACATTTAAATTCATTTATTTCATAGAAAATAAGAGGACTAAGATTAATCATAAAATTCATTTTGCTAACATGTTAGCATAGAGATGGCTGGAGTCCAGGACAGGAGTGGGCAGTGGTCCTGCCTTCCCCTGGAGAAGTCTCCACAGGCAGGTTGTGAGAGGCCAGCAGCTATAATTCATTCCTGGTTTATGGTTTTTATTAATTTTCATTGTTCACTTGTTTACCAGACAATTAACTCTTGTTCTCTTTTTCCTTCTGAGCTTGGGTTTAAAAACAGAAAACCCTGTAGGAGTGGAGGAGGCGAGGCCTTGCCTGCTATCATCTTTGCCTTCTTGCATTTCTGTTCTGAACCCTGGACCAGGCAGAGCAAGCCATGACTATTGAGTGTGCTACATGAGGGACTGTAAGATGGCGTTAAAGAAATCAAGGGCAGAAACCACTGTAGGAGTTTGAATCTTAGAAATGTGCTGATACGAAGTGTATCTTAGAAGAAAAGCAAGGGGATTAGGTATCAGACTGCACATGAGGCAGAGGCAGAGGAACGGAGACTCTCGGTTGATTTATGAGCCAGCTCCTCTTGGCAGAATTGTTCTTTGTGAGCCAGGGTTCAGTGTGCTCACGTTCAGAATCCTGCCTGACTCCAGTTCATTGAAATCGTCTGCTGTTTCACAGAGTTTGGCTTTTGCCTGTTTTGGCAAAACATCTTAATTATGTCAGAAAACTTACTGGGCTTGACTTAGAGATTCTGTCAAGACAGATTGTTCCAACTTCCTCTCTCTCTCGTGAATGAAGCATTTGCTAAGGAGAGAGTTCCCATTTTAAAATTTTCGATGCAGTACAGAACCCAGGAATTAAAACCAACAACGCAAGTCAGGAGGTTGAAACATTAATGATACTCATCTTCCTTCAGAAAGGAACATTGGGAAAAATATTATCTTCAATAACTGACGTATCAGTAAAAAGGGCCAAACATAATTCAAATGTTTCTAAAGTGGACAGTTCCTGCATATAGCTGAGTATACTTTACATGTAGCTCCTGAAACTACAGAGATTCACCGACACCTTATCTGCAAAGTGTACTTCAAAGCTTTGGCACTGTGCAGTTCCCCGAGTTGAAGTTCTCTCTCAGCTTAGAAGCCCTTGGCTGAGTGCCACCCTGCATAATGCTGTCTTTTCACACTTGCAATTAAAATAAGCTAATAATTTAACTTAACAATCTGGTGCTGCCCAAGAAGTCCTCCTCAACAGGCTGGGGTTTGCATGCAAACGGTTAGTCATTAGTCCTCATTCTCTATTACTTACAGCTGGTCTTCATATTGTTCAAAGCAAGTGACATCACAGGGGTTGTTAGAGCAGTGGTAGTACACTGGTTTCTAACGATTTTAAACGTCCTCTGGAGCACTCTATTCTTCCCCCCCAAGATAATTAGTTTGAAATCAAAATTATTACTAGTTTGAGAATTGCCAGCAAGAATTCTTGTGCTCTGTTCGTCTTTGTAAAAACAATTTATAATCAGTGCTATTTATAACATGTTGTTAGCATGCCATGGTTTTGATATTCACTCCAGAAAAATTACATAAGCCTTTTCTTCTTCCAAAGGAAGGTTTTAATCAGGGATTTTTTCTTGGCTTTCACCATTCTGACTTAAGAATGTCCACAAAATCATCTAGACCAGAGTACTTTCAAGTCCTCAGAAACCATGTGTCATCTGCATCTCTTTTCCTTTTCTTCCAAGTGGCTACCCTTTCCCCTCTTTCTCTTTCCTCTCTACTGCATCCTTCCTTTGTCTCTCCGTCTTTCTCTTATTCATCTCTAAGTCACTAAGCTTTGAGAAACTTTAATACCCGACATGAATTTTCCACTTGGAGATCATATATTGAAGTAGGGCAGGGTGGGGGAGAGACACACCAATTTAGAAGCTCTGTTGGTAGAAGAGACGCTAACACGCAAAGTACTAAGGGTAGCTTATGTAACTCCTAGTTATTCTCCATTTTATTTATGCATTTGGCTAACAAATACTTACTGAGTCTATGTGTGCCAGATGCTCAGAACTTGAAATACGGTACTCAAGGCCCAGGAGAAGAAGTAGTAAAGAATGATTGTGAAAGAGCAGCATAACTGTAATTGTGAGGTATGTTCTCATGGAAGAGCTTGGGCCTCCATGGGCTCATAACAGAGGGAGCAAACTCTCTAGCAGCACTGTTTGGAGTAAGCTTCTTGGAGGCAAGGACATTGATCCTATGACTTGGAGGATAGAGTTAGAATGGTGGTGAGCAAATCCACATAGTTTTGGCCAAGCCCGAAGACCCATGGTGATTAGAAGGCTAGATTGGTGGGATAGTAAAGTTGGCAAAGAGATGGGCTTCAGGAGCAAAAGAGCTAGGGAGCCACCTGTTGGTAAGGGACTAGGAAATTTGTCCTAAGAATTTTGACCTTAATCCCAAGAGTCACGTAAAAGCATTTAAGCAGAAAGAAGACAGCATCCTGCACCTCTCAGCATTTTATTTCCCTTTAGACTCCCCGGTCCTGGTGTTTGGCCAATTTCTTCAGTGGATTTGGCAGCTGAGGGATCAGTGCTTGGGATTAGTGCATTAACTGTAATTAGAGTTTAGAGACCGACACTCCAAGCCAGAAAAACATGCTGACAGTGGAGCAAGAACTGAGGACCAAAAGGTGGACAAAAGGATGTGATGCCCTGGTCTGGGCAGCTCACTTAGGAGAACTTTGACAGCAGCCATCATGACTGACTTCCTGTCATCACTGTTCCTACATAGCCTGTGAAATTCTTTAAGCGGGGGCAGCTTCGATAAAGTATTTCAAAAGGGTAGTCAAATCGCAAATTCTCCACCCCTCTCTTCTGTGGAAGGCTTCAGTGATAGCCACACCAGCAATTATAGATAACTTTGTAAAAATACAGCGCACACATGTGCACACACATACACATGCATGCACTGACAAGAAATGTGCTAAACTTGGTCAAAACTCTGTGTGTGTGTGTGTTTTCAAAATTCTATCACCATGATCTAAATGCCACTTTGGAGAGAACAGGCTTTTAAAATCTGAAATTGCTCTAAAATTAGCCACATAGTAATATGTCCAAATCAAACAGGGCAGTGTCCAGTTGACAGGACACCAAAGGCTGTTGTTAAGTTAAATCAAAATAATTTTTTGTTGTTGTTTCTAAACTCCTAACCTTGAGTTCAAACCAAATATGCACCAAAAAAGAGCAAAGGAGGCAAGAAGAGTTTCTTTAAAAAAATTGTTGTTTTCCTGATCTAAAAATTATTTTTAAAATCAATGCTATGAGAGTTATTTTTATGCATCATCGTTTCTTCAGCTTCAAAAGCCATTCCTTTCATGGCTCATTTTTTTTTTTTTTTGTCTTGTAACTTTTTGATATGTAGAGATTACACAGAACAGCTGAAGTTCTACAGTTATCATATCTTACAAGGTGCTGTACTGATTTCTTTTTGTACTATTAAAATTGATTTACTTGGCTGTGAGCAGAGAGTGGGGCTGGCTGATAGTCAGGCAAGTCATTCAACCCAACCCGAGTTCTGAGATGTTTGACTGCTATTCTAGATCCACCTGTTGGAAATTATCTTCACTGCACTGTTTCTCACTGTTGTCCTAGAAACACACAGCTGAAGTCAGCTCCTAAGATGCCAAGCGATCCTTTTCTGTGTAACTACATCAAAGTGGTGTGTGGCTCTCACTCCAGATAATATCATTAAATCATTAAGCACAGAGACTTGTGAAAACAGAAACACAGTGAGATAATGAAAGATTCTTCTAATTTGAAAATGATACAGAAAAGATAACCACACATTCTGAGATGATAGAGGCTGTCTTAATATTTCAGTGCCTTCCTTACCCTGCAACCTAAGAGAGTAAGGAGAGCTGCAAATGTGTAGCCAATAAAAAGATGCACCGCATCTGATTTCACATGAAAGAACCCTCAATGGATAGTAGTAACCCTCAAAGATGGCTACCAGGAAACTTTAGCTTTTTGTTAGGTCTCTCTCTCAAGGATTGGTGGATGGAGACACTGGACAGTGGTCCTTTTGTAAATATGCCTGGCAGTGTTGCTCCGTAGCTATTTGTAACCTGCAGCATCTCTTCTGTCTTCATTTTCTTGAACTTCCCCTCAAAGTCTCAGTGCTGACATTTTTCTCTGTGTGTTTTCCTGGCTAACCTTTTCAGAATGCTTGTCTGTTTGGCCTCTCACCTTACGGTCAGGTCTCTTGCTTAGCCATTGCTAAGGCTAAATCAAAATTAAGAAGACTGCAAATAAGAACCTTCCTCCTTTGCAATATGAGGAGGCTAGGGAGGCAATTCCCATCCTCGGACACGTGTGTGAACACCTTGAGGGGGTCTTGTTAACATGGAAATTCTAGCTCAGTTTGGGAGGCAGCTGAGGCTGTGTGTTACTCGGAGACTCCCAGGAGAGTCTGTTACTGCAGATGCCTAGACCACACAGAGAAGATCTAGGGCTTAGAACAGCTACAGTTGATACCCAGAGATAAGGTCTGTTGTCAAAACAAAGTTAGACACACTCCTTGAACATAGTGACGATGCCTGTACCCTTTCCTCCCTCTCTCTCTCTCTGTTTTAAACTAAAGACAGATATGTAGTTCCCCTTTTGATTTTTTTTTTAATTTTTCTCTTAATGGTAGCAAACACAGCAAGGTCTAAATATATGTCTTTTCTCTCCATGCCTGTCTTAACACTTGAAATGTTCAAGGTGCCATATTTCTGGAAATGGCCCCATTTATTCCAGACATTCATGCATCTGGCATGTGATTTACGTGAAACCAGAGGCACTGAAGTGCTTTTGTCTGACCCTTACCATCTTCAGAGATCCATTCTTCACTCCAGAGAACATCCTACCCCACACTTGGCCATAACTCACTTCTGACAGGCCAGTGTGGATCTTAATCACAGCTCCTAAAGCTTTAGTTAACACAGTCTCATCCGTGAACTTAATCGGCAAGCTCTTCCCTGCATCACTCAGTCATTGATCAAACCACAGCCACTAAATCATACAGAGCCTTGCTGATCCCTGGAAATAATGCCCGTTCTTGACATTGAGCTATCCAGGGAAACTATTTTCTGTTCCTTTTTAAACATTTACTTACCAGGGTTATTTAAACTGAGTTACTTCAGAAGGACTCAGTGGTTTTTTAAACCATTGCTTTTTGATAATTGTAACACCTGCCTTTTACTTGTAAAATGTAAAAATCTAGAGGCCTATGATATAAAACGTAGACTGATTTAGTTTCCCTTTAATTTTACTACCCTCTTTAAAGGTACCCATTCAATTGTTTTCACTTAGAACTTATATAAACTGTGTCAGACACATTAGCTGCTAGTTGTATGCCCATGTACTTTTTCCAATCCCAGTATCCTTGCATGTTAAGTGAGTTATGACACTGGCTGACACTCATATGCTATATACAGCAGGAACATGTATTATTGCCAGGCTGATTCAAATGTTGAGGACAAGATCTCTGTGAATTTCCATCTTTGTTAAAAAGCCCAAGGAGCTGCCATTACCCAAATGGTATGGATGGGAGCTTTGCCATCTGGGAGCTTTAAATGGATAGTAAGTTAGAGTTCACCCACTGGTTTGCCTATCTATAGATGATAATTCTAACTGTGGACTTGATGCAGCCTAGAGTTGCATGAGAATAGAGTCTCACTGTAGGCAGCACCATTCCCTGGGTTGTGCCCTGAACTGTGCGAGAGCCAAAATGTGAGTTGAGCAAGTAGGCATGCATTGTCTCTCTGCTCATGACTGTGGACATGACCAGCTGTTTCAAGTTTCTGCTGAACTCCCTGGAATGATGGGGCTGTGACCTGCAAGTGTAAGTCAGATAATACTCTTTCTCCCTAAGGTGATTTTTTTGTTGGTTATTTTATCACAGCAGCAGAAATGTTGTTATTAGCACACTATATGCACACAGTATATAGACCATGAACAAAACATATCTTCATTGTGTCTAGCTACTAACACATTACATATGATTCATTTTGAAAGCAAGAGCAACTGTAACTTAGCACCTACACCTATAATTCTGGTGTTTGAGGCTACCATTTTTTAACTTCATGGTTATAGCTTTCAATCCTTGTTGGTAGCTACCAACTAAAGTAAGGAAGTTGTCTCTTAAACTAAAAACGACATTTATATTCAGCTGTTTAAATGTTCTGACAACATTTATGTGTGTCTGTGTTCTTAGGTAAATAGGCATTTACAATAATTATCTGTGTGTTTAGATGTGGCACAGTACAAGATGGCACTGCTGGTAAGCACCCAGTACTATAACTATAGCCCTGAGATAATCTAGTTACAAGGAGAAAAGCTTACTTTTATCTTTTTAGATTCTTAACTTTTATTATACATGCAGTCATTGAATGTAAATACATAACACATTCGAACATATCCCATTCACACCCCATGATCTTTCTCTTTGCTTCTCCTTCCTGTTGTCCCCTGTGTTCTTCCAGACAGTTTTATTTTTACCTTTGTGTCATTTATACATATATGATAATATAAATCTATAAAATTTAGGATTCTCAAAGGCATGAGAGTGTGATGTTTGTCTTTCTGAGATTTATTTAATTTTATATGGTGGTCTCCAGTTCTCCAGAAGATGAAATAACTTCTTTTTTCATGGTGGAATTGTGCAAATAAACCACACATTCTTGAGCCATTCCTCTTTTTACAGACACATAAACTTGTTGCATAACAGAAATGTGAACAGCGCTGCAGCAAACACTGTGGTCAAGCATCTCTGTGATCTTGACTTTGGATCTTTCAGAAATCAAACAAACAAACAAAAACCAAAGGAGTGGTTCAATTGGGCCATGTAGTAGGTGTATTTTTTTAGCATTTTGAGGAACCAGCATACTAATTTCCATAATGACTAGATTAAGTTTACATTACACCAGCAGTGTATAGGGTTTCTATGTTAGAATTTCTTTTTTTATTTTAATTAATTAATTAATTAACTTTATATCCTGATCTCAGCTCCCCCTTTTTCCCAGTCTCCCCTCCTTTTCCCTTCCCCCTCATGCCTCTCTTTCTCCTCAGAGAGGAGGTAGGCCTCCCATGGATATCAATCTGCCTTGGCATACCAAGTTGCAGTACGACAAGGTACATCTTCTATTGTGGCTAGACAAAGCAACTCAGTTAGGGGACAGGGATCCAAAGTCAGGCAACAGTTAGACACAGCCCCTGTTCCAGTTGTTAGGGGACCTACATGAAGACCAAGCTGCACATCACTTATATATGTATAGGGAGCCTAGGCCTGTCCCATGCATATTTTTTGATTGGTGGTTCAGTCTCTGTGAGTCCCCATGGGCCCAGATATGTTGGTTCTGTAGATTTTCTTGTGGTGTCCTTGACTTCCTAGCTCCTTCAGTTCTTTCTAGGTAAGACTTCCATCAACAGGAGATATGGGACCTGAAATGGCCACTCCTGTAACCAGATAAGACTTCCAATGAAGGGATGGGGATATCAACCCACACACAAAACCTTCAACCCAAAATTTTTCCTACCTACAAATATGCAGTGATAAAGATGGAGCAGAAATTGAGGGAATGGCCAACCAATGACTGGCCCAACTTGAGATCCATCCCATTAAAGAGAGCCAATCTCTGACATTCTTAATGATATTCTGTTATGCTTGCAGACAGGAGCCTGGCTTAACTGTCCTCTGAGATGCTTCACCCGTAACTGATGGAAACAGATGCAGAGACTCACAGCTAAACATTAGACAGAGCTTGGGGAATATTGTGGAAGAGGAGGAGAAAGGATTGAAGGATTTTCTTAAAGAACAGAACTGATACAATGAATAACACACACACACACACACACACACACACACACACACACACTACTTGTACCTGTTTGTGCAATGGTTGTCTCTTAAAGGAAAGGCCAAGGATCTGGTAATCGATCAGTCCCTGCGACTGAATGTCTCAGCAGTCCTAATCTGGTGCTGGCATCCTAGGGAAGTCCTTGAGAGCTGCTGGTCCTCAGTCTATGCCAGAGTCTAGAAGAAGTAGATTCTAATACTAGCAAAGGAATGCCACAGCAGCAGAGTAGATGAACTTGCCAGTGAGAGTGAGGGCAAGCAGGCAAAAAGCAAATACTTCCTTCTTCCATATCTTTTTATGTGGGCTGCCACCAGAAGGTGTGGCCCAGATTTATAATGAGTCTCTCCACCTTAAATCAGCCAATCAAGAAAATTCTTCACAGGTGTGCCCAGTTTCTTGCGGTTTTATTTGCTTCCATATATAGCCAGGTTGACAACCATGATCAGCTGTCACAATTCTCTTTGTCCACATCCTCCCTAACATTAGCTGTCTTTTTAGTGTTTTTGTTTTTTTTGTTTGTTTGTTTGGTTTTTTGTGCCTGCCATTCTGACTGAGATGAAACAGGTTCTCAGCTTAGTTTTTACTTTGTATTTCTCTGATGGTTAAGAATGCTGGCCATTTGTTTTCATGTTTATTGCCCATTTGTACTCTATCTTTCAAGAACTGTTTGTTCATTTCATATATGTTATATAACCAAATATATCCACATAATTTCCAACGAAGAGTAATGTTTTTATTGAAAACTTTAAGAGGTCAGCGTTCAGTTCTCTAGGACTTTTATTATTGAAGCAGACTTACAGCATTGTGAATACACACAAGAAACTGATGTGTATTCACATCAGCAGAACTGGAGAGATGTGTATTCATGGTTTTCCAGTTCTGCTCTGTGAGTGAGCTTAAGGGAATCTGTGGTGTTCTGTGATACTTTGTTTAAACACCTTATTAAGGTAGGGATGACTGAAACTTGGTGCAAGATACCCCTGACAGAGATGCTATGGATGTTGGTATGTTGCTTACCCAACATATCATTGTCCTGGCAAACATTCTGGATTTTGGGGAGGAGGGATAACTTTATGCTGCCATATGACAGTGTTGTTTTCTCTCTGGGAGAGACAGGAAATACAGAGGCACATCCCTCTCATCACAAAAGTATGGAGGAGCCAAGAGGCATCTTCTATCAGTTCCATTCTGATGTCAGGAAAGGGAAGAGAAGAGAAGGTAGAGGTACCAATAAATTAGCTGTGGAGGCGACACTGTGGACACAGAGACGACACCGTGGGCATGGAAACAGCACTGTAAACGTGGCGTTGATGGCTCCAGCAGTGGGTAGAAAGGAGCCCTTCCTTTGTGTCGTTTACATTTCCTTTGCTCTTGTTTTCTCATTCTCTCTCTACTTTCCTTCTTATGTCTCTAAGAAAGTGGCTCATTTGCTTTTTATTTTTCCACCTCCCCTTTCTCTTCACTTTCCTTTTTCTTCCCAGACTGTACTTTCTCTTTAAGTATCTATGAAATCCATGTCTCTAAAATTCTGCTATTTTGTCTTTTTGGGGTGTAATCTCTCAACTAGACTTCCCTGTGTAATAACGTACATTCCAATCTCATTGTCTCCTCTCACATCCTTTACAGGCTCACTGTAATAAGATCCCCAACAGAAGAGAAATGCCCTTGTTCTTTCACATAACCAACAATGCAATTCCATTTTTGATGAGACAAGAATTGCCTATAGTTTGTTCTGCTTCTTCATTTGATATCCTTACATGGTTTGACTCTTAGAGATTTTATATTATGCCCAAACTCTGTCATCTACCAAGAGATTGGCAGTGCGGGGGGGGGGGGGAAGGCTCTAATTAACTGCTCATTTCAGTTGTTTTGTTTACTTCTCTCCTGCTAATTTTCATATCCGTTGTCACTCTCTTCACTAAATTCTAGCTGGAATTGCACAGCCAACACAACATTAAATAGTTCTGTCAGTTGTGGGCACAAGGACAAATAGCATCAAAAGTCCCCCAGTCTCCACAGCTGTGTTCTTCACTTCCTCTCTCTTGTTCTGTCCCTACCTCCTCTAGTCCCTGTAGGACAATCTCCTGTTATATTCTACAGTAACGGTATTGTTAGAGGAACATTATGCATAAAGACACTCTATTGGTGACTGTAACACTCTGATTTGGCCATATCTGTGGAATTATACAGATGTCTATTAGTTTTCAGCAGAGAAAATAATGTCTGAAGTTCTCACTCTGTGCACTTTGAGAACAAAATGAGGTTATACAAATGCACAGCTTCCAGAAATATGATTGACGCCATTGTGGTTTGTGTGCTCAATATGTATGATGAATGACAAGTCACTAAAAAGAATCCATTATTAAGAAGGGAGAAAACCTCCGGCTATAGTAGATGGTGGTCCTTAAAGTCAGCCTGGAGCACATCTTCATGAATCTGCTTCTTAGCATTGTTCATGATGATGTATTTTGGCTGTTTCAGAGAAAATCTTGGGACACATTATTATTTGTCCCAAATAAATGAAAATAAAGAAAAAATATACTTAGGATGCTATCCTTATAACAAAAAGAAGTCTTAGATGACTGGCCTAGTGTGTCTGTCTTCTATAACACAGTTAATAATAGTTCTGCTCTGTGAGATTAGGGGAATCTGTCCTCTTTTGTGATGCTTTAAGGTTGATGATTGGATGGTGTGGAGATCCAAAAACATGGAAAGACCTACTCAAACTCCACAGGATGTTCTGACCAACCCTGGTTCAAAAGAAAAACCTGTACTTTTTAGATTGGTGTCTTTTTACTCCCTTGAAATTCATAATTAATAATTTTCCCCACGATAAATGTATTTTTGTATTTCTGCATCCCTAGTTCCTTCTCAATCATTGTAATAATTTCAACAAACATATATCCATACACATCTTTCCTTCTCAATGTCCGTTTTACACCAGAAAGATGCCAGTGGTTTGAGCAGATGTTGCTAAGCTGGTTTCCTACTGCTATTAAAAGCAATGATCAACTAAGTGGTGTAAACCAAACGTTTTTCCCTATCTTTATGTTCTGAAAGTTGAAAGTCTTGTTTTTAGAGTCTGGTTGGCTCAGTTGGAATGACAGCTGTGTGACTCTGGACAACTTACTCTCCCTTTGTCTCATTCAGCTGCTTCTTCTGTCATATGTGGATATCAACAATACCAGCAAAATTGGACATGTCAATTCATATTAAACATATAGGGCAATGACTGGCACATTTTAAGTGTAGGGGTAGGAGGAGAGAGAGGGAGAGAGAGATTGATTTTGAGATCCTTATAATGAATAACTATTACTGTAAAAATATTGAGTAGCAGGAATCTCATCTGGGAGCTTACATTTTACTTGTTAAGTAGGGCTTACATTATGCATTCTCTAAATATTTTAATAGCTTTAATGAAATGGTAAGTGAGTTCATAGACAAGATGAGGCAGGAAATTTTGAGCAGGGTGTAATACAAGAAAGGATTGAATCTGAAAGTCTAATCCAAGCATGGTTTATCCAGCAAGTAGGCTGAGAAGTGTTGCAAGTGAACTTAAACCAGTTTCTTCATTCACATTTATCAAGGTCAGATACGGGTAGTAGTAGTACCTGACAAGGAGTCGTAGGTAGGAGGTGTTTGTCTCTTTCTTTATAAATTATGCACCCAGAGACACTTTGTTAAACAGTGCAGGGCCCAAACCAATCTTGACTACACTTACAAACACTTGTAGGTCTCCCAGAGATCCTCTCTGTGGCTAACCCTGCCCTCTGTTGTTTTGGTTCACCATCTGACACTTTGGCAAAGATACCTGGAGACAAGTATGGTCATCATATGAGACAGCAAGAATTAACTACATCCTTGTACCAAGGAGCAGAATTGGGTCTACACCTGAATGGATGACCTCTCTGAAGTCAGAATTGTTAGGCTTTTCTTGCCTCACTGGGTTCTTATGCCTCATCTCTGTAAAGGTAAAAGCTCTTTCCTGCCATTTAAATATCATTGACTTCATTAGTGAATGAGTTATTTCCAACATCTATTACACTCATTTGAGAATCCTCAGGTGTAACTTTCAGGGTATTTGAAATGCCTGGATGTGGAAATACTTGACTGTGAACTCCTGATTAAAATCTTTCAAAAGGCTAATCTGATTAGCATTTTTCACAGTTAATGATCTGATTCTAATCCAGAATAGATTTAATCTATATATGTACAGCTGTCTGTTATACCAGCTATTGAGACTTTGGTTTAAGGGTTAGTCGAGGGTATTGGGGAGACATTTATGCTTCTGTTCTTTCCACTATCATCAAATTCTCCTTTAGTATAAATATCCATACAGGAACATCGTCTCATCATTTTCTCCCCTCCACTGATCATCTCTTCTTGATGTTTCTTTGCCTCCTTCATGAGAAAACCATAATTCTTTTAGTTGTTAATTTTTCATTTTCTTTTATTAAGATTAAAAGTACATGAAAACATTTCAAATGTATCTTGCACATTTAAGGGAATGCAAGCTGAGCAGAGTGATTTATACCTCTGTCTCATTGCTCAGGAGGCAGAATAGGAGGATCTTTGTGAATTCAACCCTATCCTGGGCTACCTAATGAATTAGAGACCACCACAAGATACAGAAGGAGATCCTGTATAAAACACAAAATAACACAAACCACTTAACTGCCCCCCAATGCCCCATCCAATGTCCCATACACATGACACTGAATGAAAGGTATTTATACAGTTTAAAGAGTCAAAATAATATGGATACCCAGAAACATAACTCTAATTTTATTCTTAAGAACATATTGTCTACTTTTTTCCAAGTCAAAACTCTTTCCTGCTTTTTACTACTCCAGAAAGTAAATTAAACACATTATTTTCTATTAATCACTCTCTCTCTCTCCTATATATATATGTGTGTGTATATCTTAATATTATATCCACTTATCAGGATAGTAGTGGTATGTTTTTCCCTATGGCCTATGACCTCTTTGTCACAACTTCAGCCTTCCTGAGTTTGCTGAGATAGCTCCTATTCAGTCATCTGCTTTCAAACTACCAAAACATATTATTGTCTTTCTCATTTTCCCATTTCTACGGGCTTATACACTGTAAAACTACTCCTAATTTTCTCCTTATGAAATTTTGGGAAGGTGAAAAACATATGTGTTTAGTCTATCACGCTGACTCAAATAATCCCATTATTCCCCAATTTGCTTTGATCTTGGATCTGTTTCTATCACACCAATGAAATGATCATATTTGGACCCCGTGGCCTCTTCAGTGTTTAGTGGTACAGCTGTTTTAGGTTGTCATTTCTCTGGCCCTCTAGACACCATCTGACACAAATGCCCACTTCTTTTTTAAACCACTGTCTTTGTTTCTGGGTTGTGACTTTTGTTATTTCCCCTATATCCACTAACTAGCTCCATTTGCTGGCTGCCTTCTTTACATCTGAGCCATACTATAAAACTAGTTCCCTGTTATATTCATTGTTTCTTCATTGTCTACAAGCTTCTTACAAAAGACAACATGTCCATTGACACTTTGAAAATTTGTATCTCTATTGTTAATTCCTCCTCTGGGGTTTAGTAAGAAATTACTCACTTTTCTATTAACATTTTCCAGCTTATATAGTAGAGTTATTTGTAGATCAATTTATATCTTTATTTTCTTCTTGTATTCTGAGTTCTATTAAGGAAGCTGTTGTATTTATTTTGCTCCCCATTATTCGCTGAGCACAGTTCTTGTCAGATGGCATGGAATCAATAGTGCCTATTGGATAAGTAAGTACACACACATTTATGTATATGCAGTCACATAGATCTGACCTAGACGGGAGCCCCATGGCATTTCATTTCCATTTTAGTGTGCCATTTCTCTCCTCTGGAGACAAGCACATCATTTCCAATCCATGAAGACTGACATGGGTCACTGTTCATGTTTGTTCTTGTTTTTGTTTCTTCTGTATGAACCCAAATTTCAACTACTTAGTAACATACTTTTAAAATCATACAGAAAAAGAAAAGTCATCAATTATATTAGAATAATTTAGTAAGTATATTTCTAAGAGGAAAAAAGGTTCAGTGGATCAGGCTCTAATTACAAGCATCCAATTTAATACCCCCAACTTGAAATTTGGAAAATAATATAGTTTTTATTTTCATTTCTCATAGTTTTGATGAGAAAGACAAAACACTATAATATTAAGCAAGCACCAATTTATGAGTTTTGGCCCAGTTCTCTAGTCTGTGTTAACTCCTGACAACTCTATTTGTTACAGTATCATCTGAGGAATCCAAATCACCTCAAACTGAATACTAGGGGATTTCCAATGGCTTGATATTTGATTGCCTAAGGATGGGGAGGCAAAAATTATTAAAAAGAAAACAGTGGTTTGCCAGGCCATGTGATATGCGAAGCCCGTGCTCCTTGTTCAGGGAATTGCACCTCCCACGCTGTTGAAACAGACTTGCTTTATCATGTGTTGAAATCATATTACGGATTCCCAGCCTTGCTTCAACGTCTGTGATGACTGCACCTGTGTCTGAAGTGAGTTCAACTGGGCTCGGATTAAAAGCCAATTTAGTGCAAAGAGAACTTGAATATAGTAGCTATACCTGTTCAATGAAACAACTCAGCAGTGATGGGGGAGGGGCAGCCATGCCATATTAGCTTCACAATCACTCATATAGTTTAGTCTTTGCAATTGTCTGGCATTTTGGTCACATACATTTTGAGAAGCCGCTGTACCACATGAGCTGTTCTTCATACCCTATGTAGTATACAGTGTACCAGCAGAGAGGTGGGCAGAAGGCAGAAAAAAGAGCAAGTAAATACATTAAAGTTACAAATGCCTTTTTATTATAATTTTTATTTTTTTCAACATCTTCTGTGTACCTCCCTTTGCTCTCTTTCAAATCCATGGCCTTGCTTTCTTTAAGTATATGCATGAATATATACTATAAATATATTAAGATAATATATATCTAAACACAATCTTGCCAGTCTGTCTATTGTTACTTAGTTGTTTGTTTTCAGGGATAACAATTTGGTATTTAATAACTAATTGGTGTACTCTTCCCTCGACAGGACTAATAGTCTGGTTATCAGCATTTAAGTCTGTAGTTCATTGTCTAAGGTTGAGGCCTCCTTGAGAGTTCTCCCTTCCACATGTGCGTACCTATTGGCATAGTCCTTGTTCTGGTAACATTGAGGCAGTCATGTTGGTGATACTTCATGAGTGTAGCTTCTCTGACATTTCTAGGAAATACAATCTCTCGGCAAACTTCTGTTCTTATGCCTCTTAAAAATCTTTCTGTCCCTTCTGTCATGATACGCGCAAGCCTTATGTGTAGGGGTTGTGTTGAAAAATTATAAGTATGCCAGATAAAAGGTGTGTGGATCTTCAACCAAAGTGATCATGGACAAGCTTTTCCAAGATGTGGAGAAGAAAAGGGAGACAGTCTTTCAAAGATTTCGGAAGAACATCTAGTGAGGAAATGGAGCCCCAAATCTAAAGCCTCCCATAGAATAGCATATGGGCAGAACTGAGCAACCAGCATGGCTGGTGTGAGAAAGGTAAGGTGATGTTTGGAGATAATATTAGAACCACAGGGGAAGCTTAGATCTTACAGAGTATTGAGTAGCAGAGACCATTTCTGAAGTCATTGAAACCTTCCAACCAGCCCGCCATTTCAAATGATTTCTATGACAACACTCATTTTCTTTTTCTTATTTACCCCTCATTCTCTGATCTGCACATAGTACAGCTTCCAGAAAAATCTATACATTTTAATTGACTCTCTAAAATTGCTGAGGTCTCATGGCAACCAGTGAATATGAAATCTGAGGAGAGACGAGAATCTGCAAGAGGAGATGGTCCTTGAGTGATTTCAAGCAGCCAGAGACTTTAATTAATCTCACTGTGGCGGGTGACTGCTAAGCACATGAGAGTGCTAGAAGCTGCAAGCAGGAGGTGGACATGATCTAACTCTTAGGCTCTTCATCCCTAACCTCTCCAGGTCCTCATGCGAATGATGTGGGGCAGCTGAGTATCCAGAGTAAGTGTCCTCGTGGTGAGAAGGGGAGCATTAACTCCTGAGGAAGCATAAGGCACAATCAGGGAGGTCTTTGGGGGACAAGCAGGCAAGAAGGTTTGGACAATATATTTATTGAGAAAATGAGAAACTGACAACACATGATATCAATGGTGAAATTTAGCATAAACATAGGGATGATAATCAGATGGGGATTCTAAAAGTAAAAACACATTTAAAAAAAAGTATTTGACAAACATCAGTAGACTCAATGCAGTGAAAAAAAGAATTGGAGAAATTGAAGACAAACCAATAGAAATTACCCTAGCTGAAGCATTACTAGAAAAAGAAAAACGAACGAACACAACCCCCCAAACCCACCAACAACAAATAACAAAACAAACAACCCTCCCCCAAGCCGAATAGCATCCAAGAATTGTAGAATACTATCAAATGATTTCTCAGACCACCCAGCAGGGTTTCTAGAAGGAATAAAGGACATACACACAAAAAGGATTTGAAATATATGTCTGAGATTTTTCTAAAATTACTGACAAATGTCAAATTATAAATTTAAAGGTTACCAGGAAAGGTTTAAGAATTTAAAAGGTTTAAACCTTATGATCATCATATTCAAAATTTTGAAAAAAACATTGACAGCAGTTAAAAAAAAAGAAGGTCATCTGAAGGTAAACAAAGGTAAGAAAGCTCTCATTATTATGTTACAGGCCACATAATGGAGTCACATCTTTAAATTACCAAACCTAAAACAAACAAAGAAAGAAACAAAGAGCCCAATTTGTCAACTCAAAATTCTGTACCCAGCAAAAATTTTTCAAAAATGAAACAAAGATTTTTTTTTTTTTTTTTTGATAAAAGAACTGGGAGAATTTATTAACATTCTACATTTTAAAAAAAGAAAACTGAGCCGGGCGGATGGTGGGCACGCCTTTAATCCCAGCACTTCGGAGACAGGGCAGGCAGATTTCTGAGTTCGAGGCCAGCCTGGTCTACAGAGTGAGTTCCAGGACAGCCAGGGCTATACAGAGAAATCCTGTCTCAAAAAAACAAAAAACAAAAAACAAACAAAAAAGAAGACAAAAAAAGAAAACTGAAGGAAGTTTTATAGGAAGAAGAAAATACCTAATAAAAGTCAGATCTATGTGAAAATATGAGGAAATTGGAGATTTCAGTAAGTACAAATATAGCATTTTTTTCTTGCTTTAAATTGTTCGACAAGAAAATAATTATCACTGTCGAATAGCAATGTATTATCTGTTTAACACATATGCATAAATAAAAATGTAAAGTAATATTGAAATGAGGGACTGGAATATTGTCTTAAATTCCTTGCATGATTTGTCAAGCATTAGGTATTATTTGAATGAATATTAATTAATTAAACACATACTACGAACTCTAGAGTTACTGCAAATTATTTTTAGAGAAACATAAAAAATATCTCTGCTTTAATTTTGTTAAAATATCAACGGGTAGTACCTAGATCTTGTACATCAGGCATTTTATTGTCAACATGACAGGATTTGGAATCACTTAGGTGACATGCTTCTTGAAGGACTGGAGCCCACAGTTAAGAGACTGAATTTTAAAAGGTTATGGATTTTAAGAGATTGGCTATTTTAGAGGTACTGAACATTTAATGTGCTTGAATTTGTAAAGACTATGGGACTTTTAAAGTCATAGATCTTGGGGATGAATAAGAAAGGAAGGGTTATAGCTTGATAGTGGTGTGTTTATGAGTCAGTTTGACAAGGGGTCAATTGTACTGGCTGGTTTTCTGTGTCAACTTGACAAAAGCTGGAGTTATCACAGAGAAAGGAACCTCTGTTGAGGAAATGCCTCCATGAGATCCAGCTGTAAGGCATTTTTCTCAGTCAGTGATCAATGGGGGAGCACTCGTTGAGGATGGTGCCAGTCCTGGGTTCTTGAAGTACCTCTGAGAGAAGTTTAGCTGAGAAGGCAAGGCCTACCCCAAATGTGGGTAGCGCCATTCCACAGGCTCAGGTCCTGGGTTTGAATACAAAGGGGATGATGTCAGCTCAACTTCAGCATTCATTTCTGTTCTGGACTCCACAAGCAGCATGACCAGCCACCTCACTCGTATTGCCATGTGTCCCCCTCATAACCACCCACATCCTCAAACTGTGGGCTCAGAGAAGCCCCTCCTTTTGGCTGGGTATTTTGTCACAGCAATGAGAAAAGTAACAAACAGAGAAATCCAAAGTAACTTTTAAGGGTGAAATGGGGTCCTGATGTCAGAATGGTATGGGGCACAATATCAGATGGAGAAGTGAGTCAGGAGGGTACCTTAGTGGCCCCGTGGGATGAATCAGATAAAAGTAATGGAAGCCAAGATGGAGGTAGAGGTGGATTAGGGTTTTTAGATGTTGAATATATCACATTTGCATATGACTTTCAGATGGAAGAGGGTGATTAATCATGAACAAAGCAGATTTTCAATCAACTATTGATTAAATTATGCTTTTCAAGTGTAGAGCCGTGGTGTGTGTGTGTGTGTGTGTGTGTGTGTGTATGAATTTACTACCAGAGCATAGACATATAGAATTTTTTCCTCTTGCCAATCTTAAACAATATTTGTACCCCTTTGTTGACTTTTAGATTCTTTCTACTCTAACAAACTAAGTGGTGCTACAAAACTTTTAAAGTACGTTCATCAGGAGCGGAATATATTGAGGAGAAGTGAATGGCAATAAGGAATTCTGCTTCTGTCATAGGCTATTTCCAATAATAACGTTTCATGTCTTTCTGAAAGACCTTTCTGTCCAGTTGCTCTTACCTCTGTCCAGCTGGAAGGAAGCCTGGATGCTCCTGTGGTGTCCTATAGTTTTGTCTATGCTAGGCTTATGTGCTGCTACATTGTAATTGCAGTTGTAGTGTGCTCCTAAGAACAGAGACTGCACACACACACACACAAACACACACACACACACACACACACACACACGGTGGAGTAGAGGGAGGGAGATAGAGACAGACAGAATCAGACAGAGATAGAGAGTCTGGCAGCTAACAAACATGCAAAAAATATTAGATGAATAAATGAGTTGGAATGATTCTTGATTTGTCAATGTTTCCTAGTGTTGATCAAATACTATTGGTTTTCATAATTAATGAGAATACGAAGACATCCATTACCCACTGTTCGCATGTGAGGTATAAATGATTACTTCCTTGGTTAAGAAATATCTTCTGTGGTGTGATCCTGACTTTCATTGGCTGCGGTGAGTGCAGCAAACTGGCTGGCTGGGATGGAAAGACAACATAGGATTAGAGTGAGGATAACTAATCTATAGAGATCCCAGCTTCCTGAGCTCTGGATGCAACCACAGAGCAGCCTCACATTTCCAAATAGGCCCTAGTCAATACCTGTAATGCCTTTGCAGAAATGTCTCTGTAGGGAAGAACAGGGATGAACCTTGTATTGATTATTTTTGCATAATTATGTCCAGAAACAAGTTAACAGAAGAAATAATTCCTTTGACTCACTCTCTTTAATGAATTTCAGTCCACCATAGTGGGGAAGACATGTTGAATAGGTCTATCCACACAGGCAGCCAGGTGAGATGGTGGCTGTTCACATGGTGGTGGACCAGAGGCAGAGAGAACAGGTTCAGAGCCAAGAGCCAGTGACAACCTTCAAAAGCCCAACTCCAGTGACCTATTGCTACAAGCTATGCCCCAGTTCTTTTTTTTTTTTTTTTTTTTTTTTGGTTTTCGAGACAGGGTTTCTCTGTATAGCCCTGGCTGTCCTGGAACTCACTCTGTAGACCAGGCTGGCCTCGAACTCAGAAATCTGCCTGCCTCTGCCTCCCAAGTGCTGGGATTAAAGGCGTGCACCACCACCGCCCAGCTATGCCCCAGTTCTTAACAGTTCTAAAGCCTCCCCAAACAGCACTACCAGCCAGGTAACCAACTGTTCCAAGTGTGCATTTGTGGGGAGCAGTTAAGATCTAACATGGGTTTAGACTTTGGACCGTTTTCTAAAGTAAAATATAAAGACTGTAAAGAACTTGATGACATTTTCCATGTGTATTTATTTACCCGTGTAATTTCCACAGGTATTATATAGAACAATCAAGATACAAACAATTCCAGCATCTTTTATGAAAGTGGGTGCTCTTGCATTTGGTGCATAGATGTTCAGAATTGAGAGTTCATGTTGGTTGACTTTTCCTTTGACAAATATGAAATGACCTTCCTTATCCTTTTTTATATCTTTAAGTTGAAAGTCAATTTTATTCGATATTAGAATGGCTACTCCAGCTTGTTTCCTAGGACCATTTGCTTGAAAAATTGTTTTCCAGCCTTTTACTCTAAGGTAGTGTCTGTCCTTGTCACTGAGGTGGGTTTCCTGTATGCAGCAAAAAGTCGGATCCTGTTTGCGTATCCAGTCTGTTAGTCTATGTCTTTTTATTGAGGAATTGAGTTCATTGACATTAAGAGATATTAAGGAGAAGAGACTGTTGCTTCCTGTTATTTTTGCTAAAAGGGGAGGCATTGTTTGTGTGGCTATCTTCTTTTGGGTTTGTTGGAAGTGGATTACTTTCTTGTTCTTTCTAGGGTATGATTGCTCTCCTTGTAATGGGTCTTTCCTGCTATTATTCTTTGTAGTGCTGGGTTTGTGGAAAGATATTGTGTAAATTTGGCTTTGTCATGGAATATCTTGGTTTCTCCATCTATGGTAATAGAGAGTTTTGCTGGGTATAGTAGCCTGGGCTGGCATTTGTGTTCTCTTAGGGTCTGCATGACATCTGACCAGGATCTTCTGGCTTTCATAGTCTCTGGTGAGAAGTCTGGTGTAATTCTGATAGGTCTGCCTTTATATGTTACTTGGCCTTTTTCTCTTACTGCTTTCAAAATTCTTTCTTTGTTTTGTGCATTTTGTGTTTTGATTATTATGTGACGGGAGGTATTTCTTTTCTGGTCTAGTCTATTTGGAGTTCTGTAGGCTTCTTGAATGATTATGGGCATCTCGTTCCTTAGGTTAGGGAAGTTTTCTTCTATGATTTTGTTGAAGATATTTACTGGCCCTTTAAGTTGTGAATCTTCACTCTCTTCTATACCTATTATCCTTAGGTTTGGTCTTCTCATTGTGTCCTGGATTTCCTGGATGTTTTGTGTTAAGAGTTTTTTGCATTTTTCGTTTTCCTTGACAGTTGTGTCAATATTTTCTATGGTATCTTCTGCACCTGAGATTCTCTCTTCTATTTCTTGTATTCTGTTGGTAATGCTTGCGTCTGTGACTCCTGATTTCTTTCTTAGGTTTTCTATCTCCAGAGTAGTCTCCCTTTGTGATTTCTTTATTGTTTCTATTTCCATTTTTATGTCCTGGATGGTTTTGTATAAATCCTTCACCTGTTTGGTTGTGTTCTCTTGTGATTCTTTAAGGGCTTTTACCTGTTTACCTGTGTTCTCCTCGGATTCTTTGAGAATGTTATTTATGTCCTTTTTAAAGTCCTCCATCATCATCATTAAAAGTGATTTTAGGTCTGACTCTTGCTTTCCTGGTGATATGGGGAGTTCAGGACTTAATGTGGGAGAACTAGGTTCTGATGATGACATGTGTTCTGGGTTGCTGGCCCTTGTATTCTTGCTCTTGCCTTTTGCCATCTGGTTCTCCTTGGTGCTACCTGTGCTGTCTCTGGCTGGCACCTGTCTTTCCTGTTCTCTTGGTTGTGTCAGAACTGTTTAAGTTGGGTGTCGCTGCTGAGGTTCGAGCTAGGGCCCAGGATCTGCTCAGTGCTTTGGTCCCGACCGGAAGGAATCAGTGCTCTGGGCCAGGAGTGAGTTCCTGGATCCCTGTGGGCCCTGGTTACTCCCTGTTTGGGGCAGGTGTTGCTGCCTCCTTGCTTAAGAAGCTGCTGGAGTTAGAGCTCCTGGGAGCCACGCTTCCTCTGGGTTCTGTGAGATTTGGGTGCAGAGTTGCCTCCCGATCTGCTGAGCGCCCAGGCCCAAACCGGAAGGAACCAGTGCTGGAGCCAGGAGTGAGTACCTGGGTCCCGGTGGGTCCCAGTTACTCCCGGTTTGGGGCAAGTGTTGCTGCCTCCTTGCGTAGGAAGCTGCTTGGGTTAGAGCTCCTAGGAGCCCTGCTTCCCCTGGGTTCTGTGGGATTTGGTGTAGAGCTCCGGCCTAGGATCTGCTGGGAGCTCCGACCCAGACCGGAAGGAGCCGGTGCTCCGGGCCAGGAGTAAATCCCTGGGTCTCAGTGGGTCCCGGTGGGTCCCAGTTACTCCCTGTTTGGGGTGGGTGTTGCTGTCTCCTTACCAGAGATACTGCCTGGGTCAGAGCTGCTGGGTGCCCCACTTCTGCCGGGTTTTGTGGGGTTCAATGCAGAGCTGCCTCCAGGGATCTGCTGCCTGGGCCCAGAAGCGGAAGTCCCCAATTCCAGCATCTTACAGGCAAATTGAGTGAAGGGAACTGAAAAGTTTGACATAATGAACATAGTTCAAGCATAGAGGAGTATAGCTCAGCCCGTGTTTTTGCTTTTATCTTTTGTATTAGAAAAGCAAGTTAAATGACATCTTATATGTTTTGGGAGCAATGCTGTATTTGAAAGTAGATTGGCTAATTAAGGATGTATATTATGTACTCGAGAGCATTGTCAAAAACTTTTTTTAAGGCTTAAAAGTTAGGCTGGTGATATAACTATCACTAAAGTGCTTGCAAACATAAGGACCTGAATTCAGGACCCCCCACCCCAGGGAAAAGAATGGCACGGCAGTCCCCATTTAAGGTAAAGACTGATGAATCCCTGGGGCATGCTAGCCAGCCAGGTCCCAGTTAGAGATACTGCTTCAAAAAGCATGGTGTGTAACTTCTGGAGAAACAATGCCTGAGATTGGCCCCTGGCCTCCACATAGATGCACACAAGTGCAGATACACCCATGTACACTTCTATACCACACACATACACACAGACACACACACACACACACACACACACACACACACACACACACAGAGATAGATAGAGAGACAGAGACACAGAGAGAAGATATAAAAATCGAGGTCCTCTATATAGTTGTCACATTTCTTATACTTTTCATGAGGATAAATTTTTTTCAAAAAACTTTAAATAGGGGCTGGAGAGATGGCTCAGAAATTAAGGCATTGGCTGTTCTTCCAGTGGACCTGGGTTTAATTCCTAGCACCCAAATATGAGCTCACAACCACCTGAAACTCCAGTTTGATCTGGGGCCTCTTTTGGCCTCTGAGGGTACTGCATGCACATAGTGCACAGGAGGTACATGCAAGCAAACCACTCGTATGCATACAAACAATAAAATAATTTTAAAACATTATTGTAATGTTCTCTTCTGACTTATCTATACTTCTATCGACAAAACAACTGTTATCATTAGAGACACAGAAACAACCAACTAACCACAACAAAACCAGTACTGACACAGTTAAGTAGTTGAAAGGTCCAAATAAGGGGTCTGAATGGAAATGATTACACAGACAACTAAGCGTTGTGTCTTGCATCTCTTGTCCTTGGCAGCTGCGGTGCAGACAGCTAGTTCTGGATTCTGGGCAAAGGAGCCTATTGTATTTCCAGGGAACCTTATGAAACCACTTACTTATGTGAAATATGTCAACACCCTGAAGAAGAAAACAGGAGATAGGGAAATAGCATGTGCTTGTGATGCATCTGAAGTAAGTTGGGTTCAGTGGAACCCTTGCACTGGCGTAGCTCACTTCTCCAGCACAATCCTGAGTGAGAGTCTGACAAGTCATGCCCTACTCATGATCCTTGGGTAATAACAGTATTATTCATGTACAAGATACTTTTACTTTTCACACGTATCATCTCACGGAAGAATCCTTTATATCATTCCTGAAACATACATAAATGTTGGATTTCAATCTTAGATAAAACTTGAAACTGATTTTAAGGCACGTTGTAACCATAAATAGCTGTGAATATATGCCTAAGAACATGTCCTGTGTAACAAGAATAGTGTGTGTCTTTAAACGCCATGTGCGAAACCTGACAGGTGATGGATGAGTGTAGGAGGCCAGTTCTTTTCCAAGTCCCTCCAGGAATCACATGCACGTTTTTCAGATATTGGGTACTTGGAATTGGTTTTAATTTGCAGCCAAGAAACTTTGTCTTTTCAGCTGATTCCTTTTCTTGTTTTTACCTGTATCCCCTTAAGCTGGAAATGTTAAAGAGAGTAATTAAAATCAGATACCTTCTTTCTGTGGCCAAGGAGAGAACATTCTGTAAAGCAGGGGAATTATTGGTAAAAGGAAGAATGTTTTTAATGTAGTGAGATCAACCCAGGCATCTGTTGGGAAATGAGAATGGCTCAAAGTTGGGGACAGATACAGGTCACAAATGACAGCAGTTACAACTTATGTGGCTCTATCCACCATTGTTCATTTGGAGTAAGCTGGTGATAGGGACTCGGCAGTGAATTGCAGGGCTCTGGTGCTGTGATGGAGCTTTTGAGCTAAGGTTTTGGTTTAAGGCCAGACAGTTGGTTTGATTCCTAACTCAGTGACCTGTGGTGACTTAGTAAACCCCTGTAGACCTAAGTACTGTCCCTAAAATGGGGTGTGCTAAAACACTCAGCAGAGTGGTTAAGCAATGCATATAGGATGGCACACTAAGTAAACAGTAGTGTTGGAACAAGAGCACTGGACTCTGACATCTCAGTGATGTCAGGCTCATCATGTAGCCAATGCATTCCTTGATTTTGATAGCCAACCCTATATCCCAAAGCCCTCACCTCATACTGGAATAGTACTAATTTTTGTTTGGATGCTGGGGATCAAACTCAGGTCCACGAGCAACAACTCATATCCAAAAAAAAAAAGCTACTTCCAGGAAACCTCTGTATTCCTCAGATTGCCTTGGCCTTGCTTGGACAGTAAATTCTGTGGCTTTATACCCCATCTCTCAGTAAGACATATGTTAGTCCTTCTTTCCAGCATCCAATGCCTATGATGTTTTGAGCTTCCTTATATACTCTCGGACTGCATCTTTTCAGTTCAGATTGCCACAAATGTCTTGTGGACACAATGGAGCACTCCTTGTGTCTTCATTCTCCTGGGGATCATATTTGACCTTCATCTCCACCACTCACATGGTTGTGTTAGCTTAAGGATAATCTCAGGCCTCTCTTTGGATCTGACATCTTATTCTAGAAAACTCCTCAGTTTGGTTTGAAACATCTTAACATTTACTTTGTGATGTTTCCTTTAGTGAGAGACAGATCATTCCTTTAGAGAGATCACAAATAGTCTCATGCTAGGTACCCTGGAAAACATGTTCTTCACCTCCAGAAGGAAGAAGATTGAAAATAGCCTGAATTTTCCTAATCTGAAAATCAGGTCTCAGCAGTAACTGAAAATACAAAACTCGTTGACCTTTGCTTTTTGCCCTGCAAGTGGAAAACACAATGTCAAAGAACTTTGTTTCATGCATACAGATTATTAAAAATCACATACTACTGCCTCCACAAGTGGAAAATTCCATATTCTAAAACTTTGCTTCTTGCACATAATTATTTTAAAACATTGCATAAAACTACCTTTGGGCTGTGCATATGAAGTTTATATAAAATAAATTAATTTCATATTTAGAACTGGATCCTGTCCCCCCCCCAAGATAACTCATTACACATCTGTAAATATTTCAAACTCTGTAAAGAATCTAACCTCTGAAATACTTCCAGTTCCAAGTCTTTTGGATAAGCACTACTCAACCTCACCCTACGTATGTATTCTGTGCTGAAAGTCTCATTTGTTTAAAAGTCAGACTTTCACAACTTTTTCAAAGAAATGTGTTTGTATCCTAAAGAGGTTATAAAATGCTTATCTCTGGTGTTGCAAACAAAATTAAAGACTGAGAATGGGACAAGGAAGCCCCTGGTCCCAATGATCCTACAGCAAAAATCTCTACTCGTTGCTCCCAGGCAGTACCTGGTCATGTCTTTTTGGCACCAGCTGCCATGAGGAAACATCCTGTTTGTTGTGCCTCCCCTTCCTGAGTGAGACTATTCTACTGCCCACTGAGGAGCCTGAAGTGGATGTTTCTGAGAGAGCTTACAGATAGCATCTCTTCTGATGTCAGCTGTAGCTCATGATATCATGCTCCTATTTCCTCTTGTGTGACACAAAGATGCAAAGCTAAGGGGCTATGTGAAGATGTGGAGGCAAGTCCATGTATGCATGTGCCTGTATATGGAGATGACAGGGCAATCCAGGTGTCATCTACAAGAATACTTTCCAACTCCTTTGATGCAGTGTCTTATTGGTTGGAGCTAGTCAAGTAGGCCATAATGGCTGAACAGCTAGTTCAAGGGAACCTCCCCCCTCCCCCTGGCCTCCAGCTTTCCAGTGCTGAGATTATACGGGCTAGCTACACCTGGAATTGTGTGTGTGGAGGGAATTGAACTAGGGTCTTTAAACTTTTAAGTAAGTGTTTTACCAAGTGAGCTCTGACCCTTCCACACCACCCATAGCCCAAAGACCATTGTTAAAGGAGCCCAACCTTGAAATGGTTTATAATAATCATCTAATAAATTCCACAAACATCCACACACTCCTTGATGACCTTCTTTCTCAGTTGCAATCCCATTCCTGCCTCCTTTACCTTGTGATGTAAATAACATGGTGTTTAATATCACTGAATAAGTGCTTGGCTCAAGATCACGTATGTAGCCAATCACCAATCTGAACCAAAATCTAATGCTCTCAAAAATCCTCTATATTTCTTATTAATTCTTTGAAACATAAACCCAAAATAGCCAATGAAGAAGGGTAGAAAAATACAGTGTATGGAAAAGAATATTTTTAAAAACAATTCATTCAAAAAGTGGAACCTTGTATTGCTTTTAAGTAAATGTTTTTGGCCTTTATTTATATTCAGTTGAGTATATGTGCAGAAGTAAAGCACAGAGCAGAATGTGACCATCCTCATGTTGGGCTCAACTAATGTATCTGGACAGCTTTAAAGATACACATGCAAAGAATTCGGTGAATCAAAGGTCCTATGACATAGATGTGGTGGTGAATGTAAGCAAGCATCTATCCCCCCAGTTTCATTTACTTTATTTCTGAAAGTACCCCTTACGACCATCTTTTTTTTTTAGTCAGTTTAAAAAAAAATTCATATCGAATTATGAACATTGGAAAGAAATATAGAAAACTTTTTTCAACCAAGGATTATGTTTTATATCAATCAACTCACTTAATATAAAAATCTAGGAAAGAGGAAATAAGGAGAAAAATGTATTAAAATTTTAATCTGTATACCCAAATGTAATGGAATTTTCAGTCAGCATCATCTCTATGCCATAACCTCTGTATTTAGTGAAGATTTTCTTCTCAGGCAGCATCTTAAAATTCTTATTTCTTTTCATCACAGGTGGATGATTTATAAAATAAAAGAAACATACTCTCAAGATTGCTCAGCTAAAAATGAGGTTTATTTAAAAATAACCCCGGCAGCATGCAATTGCGTTTCAGAATATAAACATCAGATTTAATGAGAACGGAGTTTGAATCCTATCATTTGCTATGAGACTTGGGTAGGTGATTGTTTAAGCATTCAAGCCTTGATTTTGCCATTTGTAAGACAGGAATGATAATACTCTCACCTTGTAGCATTGTTTGAGGATGAAATAAAGCAGGATATGCACAATGCCTTGGGCACATGTTCACTAACATCAGCCATTATTTGCAATAAGGATACTAAGGCTCCATGGAGACTAAGCTAGAAAGTTGATAGGCATGGAAAATATTGTTATGTCTGTGTGACCACACACTAAGTCTCTCACTCATCTATTCATCCATCCATTCATTCATTCATTCACTCACTCATCACCATGGTCTTTTCTCTTTTAGTGTTTTCTCTCAACTGGGTGCCGTAAGTTTCCTCATCCTGTCTCAAGGTTGAAACAGCAATTGATCAACAACGGTCATTTCAATCTATTTACTTTATCCCTGTCTTTTGATTGTAAGTTCTAATTATCTTCAAACTAAGTTCTTTAAAGAGAGTCTGGTTCCTGTCCACCCAGTGAGCTCACACTCAGCATCAGCTCATAACAAGCCAAAGCCAGGCTGTTGGGTTCCCAGGTCAAGTAAGTACTGGTGTTCATTGTGAGAAGCAGCGCTTTCCTTGACCACCCCAAGTCCTCTGGCTGTAGAATTAAAACCCACGATAAACTGTATTCCTTGTCTAAAATCTGAAAGTTCTGTCGTGTAATACATTTGGATGTCTGCTGAGGTCTATAGAGGGACATTTCAAAAGCTTTGGGACAAAGATAATTGCATCCAAAGGAAACAGCTGTTTCTATATTTGCAGAGGAACATACAATTAAACAAATGGTAGTGAGGCCACTTGTGTTTAGTTAGAGCGGGGATTACCAGCTGCCCTGGAGATTGCAGCTTCCCTGGACTGTGTTCACTTCCTACCTCCTGCCCTGTGATTTGCTGCAGGGGCTGCATTCCCTTCCTGCAGGTGTCTAGCTGCTTCTCCCTGTATTCCTGTCTGTCAATCAGCAGGCACCTCCATTTCCAGGAAGCACTTCCCTTCCTGTTCCAGGTGATGTCTGTCCTACCTTGATACTTTCGAGTCACCCCTATCCTTTCAGACGCTTTCTTCCTTGGCTTGTGTTTGCCGCATATGCTTTGGTTTAGGCTATGAAAGAATAAAGTAGAAACAGGATAATTTCTTGCTAGTTTTCTTTTACTTATTTCTGGGAACAATAATTCCTGCATTTTGTGTGACGAGATCTCACACAACTTGCTCAAGTCAGTTTCGAAAGCTCGGCATTAACCTCTTGCTGTTTACATATGAGTTGGTTCAGCTAGCTTTCTGAATGTTTAGGTCTGTGGTCAGATGTTGTGGTTTACCTCCCGACTTTGTTTAGGAAAAGAAAACCGAAGCCCCAGGGTTCCTTTCCCTGGAACCTGAATGAACAGTCAAGGGTTTCTTTGAATTTGAGGCTGTGTCCCAAAGTAATATACTCTGAAAAATCTTTAGATTCACACCCATAGGGAAGAAATAGGCATGGCTCAAAAGGTGCCAGCACCTGCATTTTCATTAAAACAACCAAAAAAGCTAATCCTTAGTATTTGTCTTTCCTTTCCTGTCTATTTATGGTGCTGAGGCTCAAGCCTCTGGCCTTGCACAGGTGGGAAAGACCGTTACCTCCAAACTCCATTGGAGCTTCAGGTGTGTTTATAGCTGTTCTCAGTATCTCTGAAGAATGAGAAGAGAGGAGCCCAGAGTGGGGCCAACGCCTTTAATCCCAGCACTGGAAAGGCAGAGGCAAGAGGATCTCTGTGAGTTTGAGGACTTATTAAGTTACAGATCAACCAAGCTACATCACGAGATACTGTCTCAAAACAACAACTAAACCCAAACAAACAAAGAAAATGCACAACCACAAAAAAATAAACAAAACTGCAGCTAAGAAAACCGTACAAAGAGCTAAAGACAGTCACAGAGCTGCAGGTGTGTCACGGAAGAACAAAGTCTGAGATTTTTCCTATTGCTGCAGAGCAATTATACTGATTATTAGAAATTTTCACACATTCTTATTAGCCTTAGATGATGCTAATTAACAAATAAAAGGGCTTTGGGCATCTCGTTTATTTTTAAAAACTAAGTCAATTTGAATCTTATTCTGAAAGTTTGTTTTTAGCACACTTTGCCTTTATTGGCATATCTGACAAGGGATTTTGAGCCTCCCTTATGAATTAAGCTTGTGCTCTGTGCTGCATATACCGTGACAAAGAAAACCTAATAATCACCCAGTCAGTCATTGTGCACAAGCATTATGCACAAACTTCCTGGATTCAAATCTAAGAAAGTGGTCTCCCTCCTAATCCCAAAGAAAGGGTTCCAAAAAACACATGCAAAAGGCAGGTAGTGACGTCACCAATCACTTTCTCCCCAGGTCTTTATCAGAGCGCTAGAACAGATGGGGGATGAAGTGTGTAAGTGCAGGACTCTGCTGCAGCCACTGAAGTATATATAGTTTGTCTTACAACAGCAGTAATAGTGGCCAACAGTTTTAGTATGCCTATAGCTTGCTGGAAACCATGGCGATGGGTGTCTTAGAATATCCTTTTGCTATCATTACAACACCTTTCTGTGGCAGAAACTGTTACTGTTTTCCTTTTAAGGGTAAGGAATCCAAGGTTCTGAATGGTATTCTTTTCTCTTGATGTCCAGGCTAGTTTTGTGCCCGCTCAACATAAGCTAGAGTCATTAGGGAAGAAGGAGTCTCAATTTAGAAATCACCTCCATAAGATTTGCCTGTGGGCAAGCCTGAAGGGCAATTTCTTAGCTAGTGATTGATGTGGGAGTGTTCAGCTCATTATAAGTGGTGCCAACCCTGAGCTGGGGGTCCTCAGTTCTATAAGAATGCAGGCTGAGCAAGCCAGGAGGAACAAGTCAGTAAGCAGCACCCCTCCATGGCCTCTGCATCAGCTCCTGCCTCCTGGTTCCTACCCTGTTGGAATTCCTACCCTGGTTTCCCTCCGTGATACACTGTATTGTAGAAGCATCAGGAAAATAAACCTTTGCCTCCTTAAGTTGCGTTTGGTCGAGGTGTGTTATCACAGTGGTAGAAACCCTAACTAAGACAATTGCCTAAGGCCATCAGCTTTGAGTGGCAGAGCTAAGGTTCCAGCCTAAATTCCTAAGTCAGGATCTGCTAAGGAAGAGAATAGGAGTGTTTCCACAGAGATGTTACAGTCAGTCATTCAAAACTGACTTATTGAGCATCTAACACCTGCCTGTGTTACTTACAGTTTTGTTACTGTGGTCAAAATCCCCACAACTGAAAGGAGGAAGCCCAGCTTGCTTTTGGCTCACAGTTTCAGAGAGATTTCAGTCCAGCACGTCAGAGAAAGTATGTTAGCTGCAGTGGCCCCAGAAATGGGTGGAGGCTTGTACCACAGCTGTTCCCATGATGGAGACAGTACGTAGGCTGGAGGCAGGGGTTGCTCTATCTGTCAAAGGCCCACCCACCACTAATGACCCACTTCTCATAGTTGGGTCCCACCTCGTAAAGGCTCTGACAGCCTTCAAATTAGTGTCCAAGGTTGGAGACAGAGCATTTAAACGTGAGCCTGTTGGTGACCTTTCAGATCGAGATTCAGCAGTGAGACATGGGCACAATCCCAATCCTACTGAAGCTTGTGCTTTGTGGTGAGCAGAAAGTAGACAATGTGGAACTTAATGAATGCTAAGGGGAGAACTTAAGGGGGCGTCTGGCACTTCTTTTCATCAATAAATTAGCAAGAGCTCATTGGGAAGGTGCTAATTCACATATTTCAAACACAAAGGTGGTCATCTACAGACTTGTACTGAGAATGTGGTGGATATATATAATTACTTTTCTTTTCTCTTTAGAGAATCCCTGGCAGGTGTCTTGCCCAAGGTCTCTGAAGAAACCACTTGTACACGGACCATCCAACCCAAATGGTTAACTGTTGTGTGACAAAACTTTTTCTAGGGAGTCAGAACACACATGTCTACTCATTCAGACCAAAGTATGGGTACAACCAAAGTCCAACATAGAATCATGAGTCTTATCAGGAATATGGGTGAGGGGTTACTTTTATTACTCAAAGACAGCTGCATCACCAAAGCCTAACCCAGTATGCATGACAGATTACCCATGCTGCAACATGTACACTGCACAGCCTGGAGGCAGCTCAACATAGTGGAGAATATCCTTTCCAGGTGCCTCAGTTGGTCTAAATCTCTTCCAGGAAGCCCGGTTGATTTCTTCCAGGCAGATGGTCTCGTCTCAGAGTCTTCTTGGCAGCTTGGCTTGTATGAGAGTTATCTTCTGCAGTGGGGCTTCACTTCCTCTGAGACAGACTCATTGCTTACTCTAGCAGGAAGGGCACTAGAGCATCTGTTCAGTTTTAGGAACTTCCTAAAGCTACTTTGGATTGCTTCCCTTCCTGCTCAAGAAGTTTTCCTGGAGAATTGAATGATTTACCCTCAGAGGAAACTGCTATACAATACCTCAGGCTTGAAACAAAAAAAATACTGTGGACTTAGAAATTGTTAACAGCCCTTGTGGTTAAGAGTTGATTGTGAAATAGGATTGGACAGAAATACTGTTTTCCATCCCACCCTGTCCCCCCTAAAGTTTGTGAAATGACTTTTTTATTAGTACAAATGCCTCAGCAAATTCACTTGTGAAAAAAAGTGGTGACCTCGATTCCCATAGTTGCACATGCACATAAAGCAAGTCCACAAAATAAAACATCTGTGGACATTCTTGTCTGTTAGGAGTAAATCAAAAAACTTAAAGCAGCAGGGAAGGACTTGAGGATGTCTTAGGCGTACACACATGCACACGCACACACACACACAGGTTTGATTTTCATCATCTTCCCTTATAATTGTAAGACTTTCTAAGGACAGTGGGACAACTTCATCATAGTGAGTACTACTAAAACAAACTAAAGTTTGTTCCAAAGCAATGTATCTGGGCAAAATTTTCTAGCATGTTTGTAGAAAATGGTCAAAAACAAAAGAAAATAAAAAATAGATAAGATCATAGGAGATCTTTTTAAAATAATAAAAAGATATTATAATATCTTATATATATTTAATAATAAAAGTAGCTTTTTAAAAATAAGTTACATTAAGTGATTGACACAACCTGACATTTTGGTTTGTAATAAATGTGCACTCTGCAGACCATACTTTTCTCATAGCAAGTGCAGGGCAAGCTTGCAGTCACCTGCCCTTCAAAGCGATAGTGCAACATCTTCTTAGGAAGTATCCACACTTCGGGCTTCAGAGGTTGCCAGTAGCCATCACCTCAGTTATCCCTAATTTGTGAGGAGTGCCTCTCTCCGGGTCTTCTGCTGCTGCATGAGAATGGACCACAAAGGCTTGGTTCCAGATTGTCAATGTCACGGTGCCCTTTCCCTCCAGGTACTATCTTTCCTCCTGTCTTGCCCTTCTGCTGTTTTTAAGAGTCAGGTAAGTAGAATTGATTTCTGTTTCAGTATCTCCAGCTGTTCTTCGATCATTAATTCTGCTATTGCTCCAGACGATTTCCTGTTCGTTACAGAATTAAAATGAGCACGCCTTGGGGCATTTCACATTCTCTTAGCAGCCATATATATATATATATATATATTTATAAAAGCCCCTCCAACCTCTACACCAAAATTTAATATATTTTCTGAGCTAATTCTAGTCTGCTGATGCTATTAAGCCTGTAGTACTAAAATCAAGACATTGCCCAATTTAGACCAGTGTCACTTTTTTCAGCCCAAGAGTCTTCAAGCCAACCCAGCTATAGGAACTATGAAAAAAGTAATTCCTCACTTTTACAGAGAAAGATAACTTCCTAAATCACGTGCATGATTATATCACTCATGCAGGGACAATTAAAATCCCTATGGAAAAACCTGCTCTTTCATTAATGAAATGAGGAAAAACAAAGACAGAATAAATGGGAAAGAAACGCTGGAATTGGAAAAGAACTTTGTGGTAGGAGTCAGAATGCCAACTCTTTCCAAGGAATTGGCTGATAATTTTAAGTTGTCATAAAAGCCAGGCAGAAATGCTGGAGAGAGACTGTCAAGGCTGCACACAGAAGGAGACTAAGGTCTCCATTTCAGTCATACCAGTTCAGCTCTGAAGCAGGTTAACAAGCAACAAAATAGGTCAAGCAAACAAACAGCAGCAGGAGGTGAGACCTGGCCTGTGGATGGTCATCTTATTAATCTGGCATCTGACAAAACCAGCCAGCTTTGAATTATCTGAGTGAGGATGAGGAGCAGGTTGTCCAGACAGTTGACACAGATGATCAAGTCCAAGGTGACCTCCCCAAACTCTCTCCTGTCTTGTTAAGTTGAGCTCTAGCTATCTTCTTATGTTCTGTCTTGACTTCAGTGCAGGACTATTTCTAGAGCACAGTAAAGTGCCACGTAATATCACCATCATCCATTCTGCTACATTTAGTATAGAAGGAAGACCAGCAGAACACCAGAGCTTGAGCCTGCCATATATTATTGCTGTTTATAACCTAGCTCTTTGTTCTGTAGCCTTTAGCCAGTAAAAAAAGCAGTTATGTGTATGTGTGAAGTCATGTAACATGTAGTGATGTTTTAATGGTGTATCACATACATTATGCTGGCCACTTAAGGTTATGATGGAGCTAAAACATTCCTATCACCTAGTGACATCATAGCATCATAACATGGCACCAAGCATCATTCATGAGTTTGCAGACCTACTGGGTGCCAATCATATATAAGCATAGCTCATATGATTATGCATAGCCAAAATTCCTCAAAATGATAATGAAGGACTATATTGTTGGCTAATATATTTATCATCTATATGTTAATCATTATTTTAGAGTGTGTGTGTATGTGTGTGTGTGTGTGTTTACTTATTGAAAACAAATGTTATAAAATAGTATGCTGTGCTCTATCCATATTACCTCTTATATCTTCTTGTTTACTATGTCTTGATTATATTTTTGGTACTTCACTTAATGTCTTCTTAATTTGTTCATTGTGATACAAGGAGCTATAGGTTATAACATATACATATACCATCACCTAAGTATGTGGTATGTTATACTATGCAAGTGGTTTTTACTCTGGGATGTTTGCATAAAGACAACATTATCTAATGGTTAAGGTTCCAGAACATATCCTCATGTTAAGCAACACATTATTGTATATGTACCTATGTATATACATTATTGCTTATACAGACAATGCTTCTCCTTATATCCACATATGGATTTTACACAATTTGGCTTTTCCATGTATTTATATACTATCTTACCATATATCTTTCTAATAGATAAAATGTCTTTTATAGGCAAGAAACATTTAGAATTTTCTTTTTCTTGATTATATAGGAACCAGTCCCAGGAAACTTATGCTAGTTTAATCATAATGTCAATTATGTGAGACACAGCAGCATCTATAAGAATGAAGCATAGCTCTTTGATTGATGAGTGAAAAACCCCTCCCTGTGGTTTCTTTCCTATTAGCATTCTGCCCATTGAAATGTCAGAATCTTGACCATTGCCTTTGAACTCCTCATTGATGTGCTCTGGACATCTCACTTTGCCCTTATAGTTTGGCTTTTCCTTTCATCTCTCTGTTACCAAAATTTATCCAGCTCAATGTCTCAGATCCTGTCTAGGAATGGCTCTCATTCCTACTCAGTGCAATGACTGTGTTACCTGTCTCTGGGGCTCTATTGATATGTTAAAGCAGAGCGAGAGTCACTTCCTGATAGGCTTCAAGGGACAGCTTTATGAGTCAATGACTCTTCTTATAAGCTCAAGGATTTGTCTAAGGGCTGTACAGTGCAACATAAGCTGTTCTCCTCGAGCCACGTAACACCAAGAGCAGCCATTCTCCTAGTGAGCTCTGCATCCTCTAGTAGCAAATTCTTGGAACAACCAAATCAGAAAGTACAGATGGGCCATCAAGAGAAGAGTTAACTTTCTACTGCCATGTTGGAGTGTTGCCCTCCATAACTCTATACGTAGTCTTACCCTTTCCCCATCTATTTCCCTAGTTAAACTATATACCCTAAAACAGCAGCAAACTTTCTTGCTTATTCTTTGCAAAACACCACTGAAGACTCTAACACACACACACACACACACACACACACAGACACACACATACACACACACACGCATGTTGAGACTTTAATAGCACACTGTGGAGATAGCACAGGTTAGGACTACATAGGAAGCTTTGATGTTTGATTGAAATCTTTACTATCTTGACCATATAATCATTGGGAAATTTCTTATGCTTTTCTTGGGCCCAAATGTTTTCATGTGTAATACAGAATGATAAGGTGCTAATAATATACCAGCCTTGTAGGATGTTCTTACACAAGTGGTGACAGTAATGCATGTTATCTCACCTTTGTGCTTCTTTTTTTCCTCCAAACCTGTAGACAACAAGGTCAGAAAGGAGTTTCTCTCTCACCTTCATTAGCATGTTATTAACAGATTCCAGTTCGACTCCAGTGTTGATGTTATCCTCATCTTGCTTCGCTGCATCATTTATTAATGCTCTTAACATTTGCATTGCAAACAATGCATTGTGAGGCTACTCTAGTGGACTTTCTTAATGTGGCTGCACAGCTCCTGCCTGAGTTGTGATATGATTTCCACGGCAAAGGCATGCTACAGTCTTTTCTCCTTCTTGGCAGGAGACCTGTGTTCTTAGTACCTTTGCTAAGGCTCCACTCTGTTGTCATGGTTAAAGCATTAAGATACAAACAAATTGAGTTTTTCCCCTCGTGCCACAAGCAGTAATATGCTATTTATTATCTCTTTCTGAGTAATCCTCACTTTGCTTTGAATGTTCTGCATTTTCCTTTCTGGGGAGAGCTGTAGATTTGGCAGGAGTTCAAGGAAAGGCTGAAAATGCTCCTAAGAAACTATTTTAATCCCAAACAGTTCACGTTTGAAGAACAGGTTGGAACATATATAATATAGGCATGGAAACATAGGCAATTATCTCCAAAGGGCAAGAGGGGACAGAGAATAAAGACTGAGGTACCCTGAGGTTGAGGATAAGGGACTAACACAATGGCATCTTTGACTTTCCAAGGTTCACAGTGTCATCAAAGGACGAGAATGATAAGACAAATGGAACAGAATGATAACGTCCAAATGTGTGGGTGTGCTTATTCTCATGGCTCAAATGTGATTATTGAAGCAGTTTTCCTCTCCAGCAATGGCCATTCTGAAATTATAATAAGATGCAGAACATGTTGTCTGAAAACTCTGACAATGTTCTGAACACAGAGTGGAGGAAAGGTGAAAAGTGGAGGGAAACACTCAAAAGTTCCAACATAGAAATCATTTGATTTTTAGAGAAGTTTTCCTTTTGGCTTAAACCTTTGAAAAACAAAAAAGCACAATAGTTTCCATCTACATGTCTGGGGATAAAAAAAAAAAAAAGGATGTTGGAGAGTAGAAATTCTCTGCTTTCTAAATAATGAGCATTGTAAGGGATATAATGAACTGCCTCGTGGTTCATCCTGCCATTCAGCCAACTGCATTCACACACATCTAGTAATGCATGATATATTCACGGTGCATTACTGTAATAGTACACTGTAGTGTCATTTATTATGTGATGTCTGCAGTGCTGGTAGGTTTTTGTATTTATGTGGAGGGAGGGTGTTTATGTTTGTATGATTATCACATGTAAGTATATGAATGTGGTGGCCAATGGTCATCCTCAGGACCTCCATAGAAGCTATCTATCTTGTGTTTTGAGACAAGGCTTCTCATTTGGTTGAAAAGTTGAAAATTAGGTTAGACTGGCTGGCCAGTGAGCCCCAGCGATCAGTCTGTTTCTGCTTCCCCAGAGCTGGGATTCTAAGTAGGTAGCACTACTCTAAGTAGGTACTATTTCATGTGGGTTCTGGGGTGCAAATGAAGAAGCTCACGCTTGTACAGCAAGCACTTTACCTCCTGAGTCATCTCCCCATTTCTTACACTGCAGCTATTTTGCAGTATAACTTTCAGAAAGAAACAAACGTAGCATCACCTTGCAGGATCAGTTAGGGATGCGGTAGGCAATGGAAGCCATGCTTGTCATTACAAGGAAATTATGACAATCTGTGGAAAGATCCATAGATTTTTGTAACACTCAAATCTTTCCTTTAGGACCAACTTCTGTGAAAATACACAGTGCCTGGAATTTGCCCTGTGAAAGCCAGACATATTTTTTTCATTGAATCTTGCTTTGAGAGTAGTGATTTTTTTCATATGTAATTTGCTTTTTATGTGAAGAGAGAGAGACGTTTTGTTTCTCTTCTCTGGGTGGCTGTCATATTCCTGTAAGAACAATCAATACCGGGCCATTTATCTCTTGTTCCTTCCAACTGTGACGTGGGGTATGTGAATGTGGGCAATATGGATTTTTTTATCTCTCTGTTTTGCTGTCATGTTATTGGCTAGTGGCCTTCACTTACTTTCCAGAATACTCTGAAGGTAACGACAACTCTTTAGTCTTTGTGTGTTAACTGTGCTCTTCCTATCTACCTTTTCATGTAATAATTGATTTCAGAGAAATGGAATATTGCTTTGTTTAATATTTTTTCCAATCGAACACACCATAGCACAGCCATCTGTGAAAATGCATTTCGGCTTTCATCAAATGCTGCCTTGGCTTTTTTGAGGATTAATAATTCTTTTATGTGGGTGTGTTTCCATGGCTAATGTAATACTGTTGGGCAGAGACAAAGTTCTGTTTATATTCATACTCAGGTAGAAAGGGAAAGTTCATTGAAGGGGAAATAATTGAGTATTTTCACTCCTAAATTTTTGTTTTGTAGAGCAAGTGCTATGGAAAATAAAGTCAGGAAGTTTTGCTTGGTGGAAAATTGGAAGTAAAAGCTATATTCGCCTTTACTGCATAAGTCCCATTCTCTACCAATAGGAATAGGGCTCCCTCTTCCATTCTGCCTTGTGTGAACTCCTGCTTTCTTTCAAGGATTCTCTTTCTTTGCTTATTAGAAACTAGATCATCATTTCTGTCTGTTTTTTTTTTTCTTTCTCCTAAATGGCACTCTCCTATTTTTCCTCAAAGCCCTACTAACACACAACTGTTGAACGCATCTGAGACTGGTTGGGTGGCATTGCAGGATAATGTAGATCTCAAAGCAAGGAGAGCTTTCTTAAGACTACTTCCCCATAGCTGCATAGATAGAGTTGCCCGCTTTAGTTAACTTTCTATCCTCTATGTACACTAGTACTTCCCCAACCTATGTGCAACTGGGACAGAATTCCACCAGTCTGAGAGAGAGGTACAGGAGGCCTGAGAGAACATCAGCAGGCCAGATCTTGATGGTCTCCTGCCAGTAATCAGAGCTGTTTTGAGAGATGGTCTTGTGCGTTCCATAACACATGATGAGGCAGTGTGGGACTGAATGACTTAGAATTAGTTTGGATAACTTGTTTGGCTATAAACTATAGAGACAATTAGTCTCAGGACTATTTCTTGCCTGGTACAGCCAGGCAGAAGAATATTATTTTCTGGGAGAACAGACTTGGTAGAAATTAGTTGTGGACTAGTTGGCTTGCATACCAAGACTTCCTAGAACAGGTTAGCCCAGGAGGGGCAGTGTATTTCCAGATAGAAAAGGCTTTCAATAGGGGAGGGAGTTTGCTAAGAATAAATATAGTTTCATCTTTAATACTAGATAATAAAGAATAACATCAGTTTTTTCCCTAAGGCAGTTGGTTACCATTAGTTTGTTAGTGGTATGTGGTGAATATAGATAACTTGGGAACCTCTGTAGGAGTAAAGCTTCGAGGATCAAGGAATTGGGTTTGGGATTGAGTGGGTTTATTTGCTTTTTAATGAAAGTGTTGCATTTTTGACCTGCTAAGGCTTATTTAAGAGAGAGGTATGAAAGAGATGTGGAAGTTCTGTTGCCTACATGACTTTTCTCAACTATCAGACAACCGGCCATTTTTACCTATGCTTCAAATGGCTCCAGAACACTGGCTTGAAATAAGTTTCTGTCCATGCTGGCAACTTACCAAATGCCTCAGATTGACTGGAAACTTCCAAGATACTAAGAGCTCTCAGTATGAGGGAACAAACAGAAGGGGATAGATGCTAAAGCTTGAAGGATCAATTATCACTGATTAGGATCTGTTGTCTGTGTCTAGATGCAGCCTGCAATTGAGAAGGGAGATACTGCATATGGATGTGGAGAGTGAAGATGTTTATATGAGAAAAAAATTGTAAAATAAGAGTAGGAGGCACTTGTAAGTTCAATTTCTTCCAAACTTTCCTTTTTTTAAAAATTTTTTTTTTTTATGTTTTTGATGGAAAAGGTTCAAGACTTGTGTTTTCATAAATAACTTTTATTCCAGCAGTAGTGGTGTCTTAGTGTGTCTTATGCTAAGGTGAAGTGGATAGCTTATACTAGTTCATTTATTAGGGAGAATAATTTGAGGATGTTGAATGGAACACAGGAGGTTTAGAACCACTTGGAAGGGCAAGGATTCAAAGTCGAGACACTCACGTACTATATTGTCTGCCTTGTCAAAGTAAAAGGTTTGATGCTTGTATTTCATTTACAAAGTTGCACAACTCCCTCCTCTAGTTTCCTAACACTTTGATCACACCTGAAGAAGCATCCCAGGCCACCATCAGTCTCCTTTCTGTTATACACTTTTGGCTATTATGGACATTTCATGGAAACTAAATAATGCACACATAGCCTTTGTGACTGGCTTCTTTCACTTTACAGCTGGTTCCAAGTGTCCCTCCATGTTAAAACACATTTCAGCATTTGATTCTTTTGACATACATTTTAATCTTTCTTGAGTATGTATCTAGTAGGGGAATTTGTAGGCCATATGGGGAGTCTATGTTTATTTATTCAAAAATTTTAAATTGTGTGTGTGTGTGTGTGTGTGTGTGTGTGTGTGTGTGTATGTATGTATGTATGTGTAAGTATGGTGAATATATGTGTGGTGCATATACCTATGTGTGTACTTGTAAAGGTCAGAAGAAGACATCTAGTGTCTTCTCTATCACACTCTCTATCTTATTCCTTTGAAATAAGGTCTCTCACTGAACCTCGAGCCATGCAGGTGACCAATATGCCTCAGGAATCCTCTTATTTCTATTCTTCTACTCCCAGACTGGGGTTATAGGCATGTATGACCACCCTTTGCTTTTTACATACGATTGGGAACTTGAACTCAAGCCCTCATGCTTGCTCAGCAAGCACTCTTACCCACTGAGCCACCTCCCGACTCAGTTTATCCTTTATATCAATTGCCAGACTATTTTCCAAACCGGTAGACTATCTTACATTCCCACCAACAGTATGCATGTGGTTTCCAGTTTCTCTGTATCCTTGTAGACACTGATTAGGATCTGTCCTTTGATTGTACTCACCTTAGTGGATCTGAATCCTACCTCACTGTGTGTTTTACCTGCATTCTGTGATGGCTAACAACGTTGGCCATCTTTCTATATACTTACATAGGGTATCGGTCGCGTATCTGTCTTCCTTGTACCAATGTCTATGTAAAGCTTTTCTCGTTTTGAATTGGGTTGTCTCTTGATGGTTGTAGTGGAAAAGATTATTTCTAATATTCCATATTCTATCCCCATATCAAATAGAAGTAATATATTTTCCAATAATTCTGTGGATTTTTTTATTCACTTTCTTTAATAAAATAGTATTCCTTTAGTTATTTAAGAAGCTAATACAATATGTTTTGATCATATTCATTCCTCTCCCTCAACTCCTTGCACTTTCACCTCTCATTTTCTACCCACTAAAATATAGATACACGTATATGTATGTATACATATATATGTATATATGTAGTGTGCATAGCAGCTACCAGCAATATATATTAAGCCCAATGAGTCTAATATGTTCTGCCTAAACTGCAAAACTGGCTTTTCCTCTTTCAGCAGCTATCAATTATACATAACTTCTTAGGTAGGGGTGGGACTTGGTGCTCACCTCCCCTCTCTATGTTCGGATTTTGTCTGGCTTTATCTTTCATAGGTTTTGTGCATGCTGTCACAACCATTGTGAGTTCGTGTGCTACTGCCAGTGTTCAGAAAACACTTTCTTTGTAGTTATCCACAGTCTATGGCTCTTGTGATCTTTCTGTCCCCTTTTCCATGATGATCTCTGAGCTTTGGAAAGGCAGATTTTGATATAAATGTACCATTTATGGCTGAACACGCTGCAATCTCTTATTCTCTGCCCCTTGAACAGTTGTGGGTCTCTCTGTGTTAATTAATCTCCATTTCCTATAAAGAGGCATCACTGATGACAGTTGGGAGGTGGCCTTTTAATAGATGGGTATAACAGTAAGCCATTAGGAGTGTATTTAATATCACTTCCATTTGGCACAAGCTTAGTAGTATGGTCTCTTCTAAGTCCTAAACCTATCTCTATACATAGGTATTGATCCTGATAACAGTAACAGGTATGGTTTTCATCTTATAAAAGCAGGTATCAAAAGAACCAGAAAGCATTTTATTATCTCCATAATATTTGTATCACTATTGTAGGAATGGGCCTATCTTGCCAGGTTAGTCATTATTTTAGCTTACAGCATTCACAACTGTATCGCTGATGACTATGTTTCTCCCTTGTACTGTGTCGCTGATGACTATGTTTCTCCCTTGTACTGTGCATAGCAGCTCCCAGCACTATGAAAGCTAGCCAGGAAGGATGAAGCTTCTAGGTCAGAACCAACTTGATTTCTCAATATTCTATGACTCAAGAATGTGGTATCTTCAGTAATAGAGTCTCAATGTCAAGTTCTGGAGGCTAATAAGGAGCAATGACCACAGCCTATAATTTAATTTTTGTGGAATTCCATTGGTCAATAACTCCCAAGGAGGACATCCATTCCTGTCAGTGGCTTTTTATTTGCTAGTCCAGTAGGAGCATTGTCCTCTGTTAAAGTGTAACTCCATTTAGACTTTTTTTTTTTTTTTTATTGCATATGTACATATATTAGGAAGCTTCTACAGTAGTAGGCTTCCATATAATGTTTTCAAAGGGTCTTAATGTTCGTTACCATCCACCTACTCTCTCCTCTACCTTGCCTTTCAGTCCCTCATCCTATTTCCTTTTTTATTAATCGCCCCAATTTACCCCTTAACCTCAAAGAGTTGATTCTCTCCAGCTTCATCCAATTACATGCAACGTTCATTTTTCTTAACACTTGGATAGTATTCCACTGTATAAATGTACCACATTTTCATATCCATCATCGGTTGATGGATATCCAAGGCTGTTGCCATTTCCTGGCTACTATGAAGAGCAATGAATATGGATAAACAAATGTCTCTGTAGTAAGATATAGAGTCCTTTGGGTATGTACTCAAAAACGCTATAGCTGTATCATACAGTAGATTTCTTTATAGTTATTTGAAGAACCTCTACACTGAATTCCATACAGGTGCACAAGGTTTCACTCTCAGCACTAGTGAATAAGGATTTCTCTTTCACCATGTGTATGTTGCTGGCATATAACAGGGTGCTGATTTCCTCTTATTTAGCCTACAACTTTCAACAACCTATCAGAAAAACATCACTGACAGAAAACATTTATGACAACATCGGATACTCTGGTTTTATTTGGGAGACAAGAGAGGCTAAGACAATCTTTTTTTTTTTTTTTTTTTTTAACTGACAAAAAGTAAGAAGATATTGATGAACTTTGGTTGTTGTTTCTGGCAGATTTATAATGCAATAAAAAAATGTGTTCTGCAACCATTTAGCCCATGTGGATGATATTATCCGTTTCAGTCAGAAGTGCTCCTGTCTTCCAGAGCTCTGAAGTTTTTTATTTAAGTGAAGGGTGCTGCTAAAATGTTGAACTCAAACATTCCCACCCCCTGAAGTTCTTTCAAGGCCATTATTATGAATAGTTTGGTTTTAAGAAATTCCAGATGAATGGTGTAAACCAAGATGAAAGGTGGAGTATCTCAGCAGCTGTGCATAAGAATTAAGCAAAAGTATGCAAATTCTAACCCTGCAGAGGAGAACAGTGTTAAGCCAATGCTCCGGTAATAATAGCACCCTGATCTAACAGTGACTGAGAGGTGCACGAGGTCCTGGCTTCAAGAATTAATAAGCTAAGAAGTCCCTTGCTTTCTCTATGACATCAGGATATTTGTGTGACTATGTCATCGTTTGGTGCAGTTTGCCATAGAAACAGACATTAACAATGACATGGTCACAGCACAGGTACTTGTCATTAACCATAAACCTGTTTTATGTAATTTTGAGCCTTAAGCTCATCAAGGCATTGATTCATGTCTTTTGTTTTTAAAAGAAACTGGATTCTTGAACCTAAGGGAACTTCTGACTATGTTAGAATTCAGCAGCAAGTTCAGGTCATCTTTCTCTACGCTGAGAAATAATCAAATGAGGGAAGCTGTGTAGCTTGAGAGAAATGACAAAGGGAAGGTTCTAGAATGAGGCAAGTGTTGAAAAGTACTAGAAATAATAGCCAGCACTAATTGGATACTCATCATGTGTCTGGTGCATGTAAGCACTTTGTAGTTACGATATCATTCAAACTTCAATATTTTCCAGGGTTATGGACACAAAGGCTTCCAAGGGGAAGAGCCAGGCTGGATGTCTACGGTACAGGAGAGCTTGTAAAGGCTGTGGCACGCTGTCAGTGCCCTCAGACCTCTCCTGAAGTCCCCACCATAACAAAATCCTTGAGCTGCTTTCTCTTGTACAACCACAATTTGCCAAATAGACTTTCATGTAGCTGCTGCCAATCTTGAAATTCTTCTGTTTTGATATTTCCACATTTTCCAAATCTGTATTTGTTTCTCAAGCAACACTGCTTTTGTTAAAATAAGATAAATATTACAAGCATCCCTCTTAAACTCCTATAATAAAAAAAAACTTTCTAAAACTAAACTAAAAACTGTATAGGCAAACATACAATTACCCACATCTCTCGCCACAGCCTGTGTTTCTGTCTTTTGGCAAGAATTCTTTTTTTTTTTAATTGGATATTTTATTTATTTACATTTCAGATGCCTTCCCCTTTCCCCATTTCCTTCTTTAGAAGTCCTCTATCCCATTCCCCTCCTCCTTTTTGCTTTTATACCATTTTAATTACATGCAAGTATTAAGGTCAGTTCTAGGTTGAGGAACTAGCAATACAATAGACGCAAATAGTCAAGGAACAAGCAAGACAGTAAACACAAATAGTCAAAGAACAAGCAAGGCAATAAACAAAATTCTGTGAACACTCCTGTGATCACTGTTTCTAGGGGCTTAAATGGATGACCAAAATATCTGAGCCTACTTCCCTGTCCAAGCACAAAGTCATTTTCATGTCTGAAGCCTACTTCCTTGTTCTAGCCTAAAATTTAGATTCCTGCCTGAAATTACTTCTTTGTTCTAGCCTAAGATTTAGATTCCTGCATGAAGCCCACTTCCTTGTCCTTGGGCAATGTCTATTCCTGCCAAGCAGCCCATTTCCTTGTCCTTGGCCCATGTCAGGTTCTTGTCAAGCAGTCCCAAAAGTGTTTTGCCTTTCCTCCTTTTTTTATTTCATAAACAAGACTGAGCCTCTCTTAGGTCATTCTGTGGCAAGAATTCTACGAAGACTTCCCAATTTGGGCATGTTTGACACTCACTTCTCAGCTGGGATGGTCAAGGGAAGCTCTTTAAGAAGATTCTAACCAAGAAGTCTTTCTCAGAGTATCTTAGCTTGTTTTTCTGCACTTTGATGTATTTCTTTTATCACTTCTGGCTTCTACCATGTTGCCTTCCCAGCCAGGAAGGGTTGGGAGAGAGGAGAGGCTCATCTGCTTGAGGACAAGAGCTAAAAGGAACATGTATGACTCATTCTCATGTCTGCGTTACTCAAAGTCACATGGTGACATCCCTTGGTGCTAGTACATAGCTGTGTCAGGTTATATTATAGTTTACCAGTATCTACTTTTCCTTGACCATCCCCAAAGCTTTCTCCAAAATTTCTGAAAGTGAGTCTCAATGAAGTCTCTATTCCATAGGCCTTTTGCTGGAGTGATGGAGTCCACCAGTATCCATGGCTGGCCTGAGAACTTGTCTCACATCTGGTCCACCACTGTAGAGTTTCATTATCACATTACTACCTACAAAGGTAATCAATCTTCATAAAGTCCTGGTACAAAACTCTTGGTAGTGATGGTAACTGTGTTCTCAACATTAGGCCATAGTAAGAACAAGAGATACTGAGAAATACTATATTGTGTTGGGATTGACATGTTCAACCAAATTGTGGAATTTTTTTTTTTAACAAAAAGAAGATGAAGTTAGAAATTGGTGGACAACTAAAGTTCACTCTTAGTCAGAGCATATGATGCACTAAGACAGAAATGCACTTTGTGTTCTTAACTGTATATATGCTCAAAATGGAAAAGTAACTAGTCCAGGACTCTATTTGACCAGAAAAATAGTGGGAAAACAAGTCGATGAAGACTAAATAGTAATAGAAAACATATCTGATGGTGATAGAAAAACTATTCCTGTTGCTTGAAAAGATGAGTTAAGTTGACAAGAGAACAACACTTTGACATGACTAATAAACAAGAGGAAAGTTGCAAGAGAAGGGTATTGTTCAGGCTGGGGAGATGGCTCAGGGGATAAAGAGCTTGCTAAGCAAGCAAAATCACTGTGTTGGGATAGATCTCTCTATCCCAACACATGTAAAGCTGGATGTTGTAGCATGCATCTGTAATCTCAGCATATCCAAAGGAAGATGAAGGCAGAGGTGAAAAAAATCCTGGGAGTGTGTGGGCCAGCTTGAAGGAACTGGTGTTCTAAGGTAAGAGAGACCCTGTCATGGGTAGAAAGTGAAATGGACACCCAAAATTGATCTCTAATCCCCATACATCTCTCTCTCTCTCTCTCTCTCTCTCTCTCTCTCTCTCTCTCTCTCATCCTCACTCCTCCTCCCCACAACACACACACACAAAGTAATTAATTTTAACAATCAAAAATTAAGATATTTTTTATTAAATATAGACTGCTGAGTTAAATACTGAAAAGTTAATTATTAATTAACCTGTAATCGATGCTGACCAATCTTAGGATTTATGTAAAATTAATTTTTTTCTAGAAAAAAAAAGTATTGAAATGAGTGAGATCTGGCCCTAGAGGCATTGCAAGTATGGCTGCTATGTCACCTATGAGTCAGTAGGTGGCAGATAGGACAGAGGTTATGTCTACACTCAGTGTCCTGACCTGTGACCTCTGAACCTGTGTTCTGGTCTAACACTCTCTGAAAAAAAACAAAAATGAGCCTGCGAAAATCACCAGTCTGGTGCCACACAGGTCCTGATATGTTCCTAGGACAGGGAACAAGCCAGAGACTAGAAGAATCTTGCCTGGGACCATGGCTCTGGGGGAAGGGTTAGGGAGTGAGCCCAAGACAGATGACCCTCATATGGGGTCACTTTTGAGCCCAAGATAACCACCAAACTGGTGCCACAGGGAGCTAGCCTGAAACGACCAGCAGTCTAGTATCATGCAGGCCCAGGGGGACAGACTATGCCTGAGATGACCCCGGCCTGGTGCTATAATGCACAAGCAGGACATTGCACTCCTAAAACCACCCCTGAGATGATCTCAGACACTCAGACTGGGCAACTAAGAGAAGCAAGTAAGTGTGGAGAAATGGAAGAGAAAGAGAAACAGAAGGATGTGGGCACAATGAAGAGAGGCAGAACTGGAGACTCAAAGGAGAGTGAAGAACAACCTGAAGTGAGTAGCTGGTGATGCTACCTGGGACCATGGTGGGGTTCTGGTTGTGCTGCCACCAGGACCACACCTGGGTCCATGGCCCTGCAGCAGTAGGGGTCTGTTACCACCAAAGGACAGGGGGACTTTCCTGGTCTGGGCTGCCACCTGAGGACATGTTGATTTCTGATCTGAGTGCTGTTCAGAACTGGCTCCACCTCTCACCTGGGCATCCTGGGAGAGCTGGCCCTGGGGGCATAAGAGCAAGAAACTGGTCATCAACTGCAGCACTTGGGGTAGTAGGCCCTGCACCTTGCCTGGGTAGTACAGTAGAGCTCCGGTAAAGCTGGGGGCAGGAGTTGTGGGAAAGGGAAACTGGCTCTGACGGCAGGAACATAGGAGAGCTGACCCCACCTCTTGTCTGCTGTGTGGTGGCATTGGAGAGGGAAAGATCCTCTCTCCTCCCTTTTGCCTTCTCCTCCTGAGGCAGGTGGGAGAGTTAGCCTTCCAAAGAGGCCATGAGAGCAGGAATGCAGGTCTGAATATCACCTGGGCAGCACAGTAGAGCATGGGAAGCTGGCCCCAAAACTTGTCTACCATGTGGCAGTGTGGGCAAGGGATAGATGCCCCTTTCCCCTTCCTTATCCCCAACCTCTTAGGGCAGGCAGGAGAGCTGGCCCCAGGGTCATGAGAGTGGGAGAATGGAGGGACAGGTTCTCCTGTCCCTCAACAGCTGTGACACACAGGAGAATGGGCCCTGCACCTTGCCTAACTGCTCAGTAGGGTGTGAGTGTGGGAGAGCCTTCACACTGACCAACCAGCTCAGATACCTCTCAGGCCAGATCCAGGACTTTAAATTGATCCATCCCTACATCTACCCCATAAATGAACTTGTGCATTAAGGAGAAAGTCCTATAGATCCAAAACTATAGGATCTTCATGACACAGGGCAACAACGGAATATCTGAGGAAAGTCTCAGCGAGGTTCTAGTATTGATGAGTAGCAGAAGCCAGAGGCCTCATACCAGACCAACAACTCATTTGCAATGAACATTTGCAAACAAAGAAGTATTGTGGGCAAAAGGGTATACTGTGGGATACACTGTGACACACTGCAGCTTCCACAAGATTTTTTTTTTCTGTTGGAATGGATTTTAAGGGTGGAGGGTGGGTACAACTGAAGGGGAGATGAATGGGATTGGGCTGCATGATGTTAAATTTACAGAGAATCAATAAAAAGTTAAAAAAAAACTTTTGGACCAATGGGAGAATTCAGATGTAAATACAGTAGCTCACAGTACTCCCTGTGTACTGGGTAGTTTGTATAGGTCCTAAGTATATTTCTCACTTACATTTCAATGTAATGTGGCATTATTAATTCATCTTTCATTTATTGATGAGAAAGTTGGAACTTAGAAAAGTTAGCGAAGGCTAGCCAGCACATTACTAACATGAGAGACAGATTCTATAGAATAGAGGAAACCTTGTAAATGCAAACCAACACAACCTCTAGGCATACTCATGCTGGGAATGAGTGCTGGAGCCGGGCCCAAGTTTCATTGCAGTATCCTGAGAGGTTAGCCTAGAATTAGTTTATCATGAGCACATAATCAACTGTGGACTTAGTGCATACATGGTATTATTACTTGTCTTAGGACAGCACATGGTCCTTCCTTTGAGAAGCTGGTCTTTCACAGAGTGGCAATGGGGGGACGTGTAATCATAGTGCCAACAGGACATCTAAGGGCTTTAAAGAAAATGCAAGTAGGTGTGATTTTCTTCATGCATAAAATCTAATGTGAGCATCATATTCTGAATAATTCCCATTTTTCTTAGCAGTGGCTGAACCAAAAATCTCCCATGCTACATCCTATTTTACATAGTAAGTGTTCGAGATAAATGTATTGGTATTTGTGCTCAAGCTATGTAATTACCAGTATGATAATATGATAATTATTTCATAAAGTGTGGATGTCAGCAAATGTATTTTTTAGTTAGAATTGAATGTGGAATCTTCAAGTGAGAACACAGCACTGTATTATTTAAGGCCACCCGGTTTTAGAGGAGAAAGATAAAATTATTTAGGCTTTTGACCACATGGATGTCTGTAGGCATAAAAATTTTGCAACCTATTTTTAATAAGGGCTCAAGCTCTCCTCTAACCCGCCACCCAACCGATGTAATAGAAAAGTTATTAGGGTATGGGGAAAGTGGACCTGTTCAGCAATAGTCCTTTGGAGGTGAGCTCAATCTTCTTTGGTAGCAGTTCAGTCCTATAGCAAACACCAATAAAACGCAAGCAGCTACAGATCAGTCCTCTAGGCAGGCAGACACCACACATGAACTGACAGCTACAACCCAGTCCTCTTGGCAGGCAGACACCAGGCACCAGGAACCAGCAAATGTAGTTCAATCCTGAAGAAACCACCAGATTTGCAAACCAGACTGAGGCAAGGCCACTGAAGCTGCAAACTTCCACAGGAACCTAGAGCAGTTCTTGGGCAAGTTTCTCTCAATGGCAGCATTATCACAAGTTGAGCTCAACAACGCTATGTAAGGCAAACCAATCATGCATGTTGTTAGTGAAGACTAGTGAGGCAGAACAAATTAAACCAATGCTCAGTGCTCATCTCCCACTGTGTAGTCATATTTATACCCCATCAAAAAACATTCTTTCATGTGTTTGCTATAGCAAAACCTCCTTTCACCTGTGTCTGCTTCAGGAAAACATTCTTTCCTGTGTCTGTTCTAATAAAACATCCTTTTACCTGGGTGCCCTAGCAAACCATCATTTGACATAACTAACTTTCCAAAGAAACTAGAAGTTTCCACTTCAGTTGTCCTTTAAAATGACTGTGGCAATGAATTTTTCTCTAAAAGCATCCTCACACACACAAAACGTAGTTGGGCTAACTATGCATCTATAGAAACAGTAATTATGTGATTTCTTCATCCCCAGTTAAGTCATCCCCAGTCACACTGCACATCACACCTTTAAAGGGCAGTGGATTCTCTCCTCTGCTACTTTATGAGGGTTCCTCTTCCTCATGGAAAAAGTGGTCTTATGAGTGTCCTCCAAATAAAATGTCATCTTGGTCATGTTGTCAGGAGGTGGCTTACTTTTATGGTCAGGTTTTAGATTATATGCATATGTCATGAAACTGTATATCACATTCTAGATCAACGGTTCTAACCCAGCATGATTTTTCCCATCACTATATAAAGGACATGTAAAGATTTCATTGTTGTAATGGGGTGGGGATAGAAGAGTGCTGTTGGCATGCATGGAGCAGAGGTCAATTATACTGCTAAATACCCTCTGATGCACAGGGTAGAGCCCCAACAAAGGACTGTTCAGCCTGAAATGCCTGTAGTGCTGAGTTGACACATCCTATTAGAAGGAAAGCACAACACAATCTTTCCCCCCCTTTGTTAGCATATGTAGTAATTATTCATTGATCCCTGAATGGACTAGTCTATGACTGTTCCACCTCTCCCACACCATATCCATAGGGGCCTAATATTTATAGATAGCTTATCAGATTCTACCATATACTTTAAATCATGTCTAGATTACATATACTTTCTAATACAATGTAAATGGCACACCAATCATGGTTATATTGTATGTTTTAGGGAATAATGACAAGGAAAGAGTTGAGTACAATTCAGAATATTTTTAGCATGAGGTGATTGGATATATAGATCAAGACCCCATGGATAAGGGCTGTCTGGAAATAACCTGTAGGAAGCAGTTCTCCCGGCATTAAAAGATGGCGTTTGGCATGTAGCCAGCAAGCATGAGTAGGCACCGTGGCTGTGGCTCATTAAAGAGAAAAGGTTTGCGCTTCCAGGTGTGACTACCCAATCAATCCATCTCATATCATATGGAACAGCCAATTAACAGTGACAGTGTGGCAGCTGCTGATAGGATTAAGGCAATGCATATAAGGGGCAAGGAAGAGAAGCAGAGGAGGAGAGCAAGAGGAGAACAAGCGAGAAGCAAGCTTGCTGTAACAAGGGAGCCTGAATAAAACTGCTTGAAGAAGAACACAGTTGCCGTTGCCTTATTCCGCTGGTCGGACGAGGGTAGCGACAATAGCCAAGAGCATTTAGTTCACGTAAATGTAAGGTTGAAGTTATATAACACAACTACTGAACAGCCCATGAACAAATATGTTCCTAATCTTCATGGTCATCCATGATTCTTTTTCCTGCATGACATGTAGGTCAAACGTAAGCAGCCTTGTAGTTATTCAAGAACAACTTTCTTGGACTCTTCCTCTTTCACACCTCCTTCCTCTTCCACACCACTGTCCACTTAAATCACAGTGATGATGTAAAGACTCTCCATCTGCTTTCCAAAATGGTAGCTACCAGCTGATGAATGCTTTGGATGAGACTTAACTGTATTTAATGGAGATTAGTGTAAATTTAAAGGCAAGTGACTTCATGTGACTAGTGGCTCCTACATGGACACTATAGATTTATCTTGTTCACAGGCATGTTCCTAAGTTGGACTTCATGTGAGAAAGCAGATTCAAATTTCATTGGCCTGAATCTTACCCCAGAGGCTGGATGGTTGATGAGCCCCAGGGTTCTGTCTGTCTCTGTTTCCCCACTGCTGGGATTACAAGCACTTGCCAAAACATTTTTCTTTCTCACATGGTTTCTGGGGTTGGACCTGAGGTCCTCACAATTACAAAACAAATATGTTACAACTAAGATGTCACTCCAGTGCCATGGATCCTGGTTCTTGGAGAGGAAGCTCCAATGCCATCCAGTATGTTAGAGGAGGATACTATAGTTTCCCTTACATTCCCTCCACCATAATTCTTTTGAGGTGTTCGTTTTCTCTCCTTCTTGACTACTCTTCCTTGGTGTCTCTACTCTACTTCCCTTCTCTCCATAACTCTCCTGTCTCCTTTCCTCTCTTCTACACTCACCTCTCTTTTCTCTTTGATTACACACTCTCTACACATGGCCCATGATTGTTTCTTCAACCTTATGAAAACAGTTGATTCTTTAGTATTCCATATATACACCTAACTGGCAAACAGGAAACAGTATCTCTACCTGCAGGACCTACGCATGGTTGTCTAGAGACACTGCTGTTCCCTTTGGGAAGCAAATGCCATGAAAGCATTATGTTCATAAGGTTTTAGTGGGGGAAATGTCTGTGAAGAAAAACCATTAGGAGACAGAGTCATAGAACTGCATGTGACTTGTGGGAAGAGAGGAAAGACAGAATCCTATGCAAAGAGTCTAGACTCTAGAGTGCTCTTCAGCAAATCTAAATGGAAAGACTAGAGTTACTTATTTTCTCCAAGCTTGATAGGCTGTGATCTCTGTAGCAGTCTCCCTTACTGCAAAAAGAAACCTCTTTGTTGGGGGTGAAACATACGCTTATCTGTGAATATAAGGATAATTATTTAGAATATGGTAGCATATTCTACCTATATTCTACCATATCCTAGCATATGGGTGGTGGTGGTGCATGCCTTTAATCTCAGCACCTGAGGCAGAGGCAGGAGTATCTCTGAGTGAGAGGCCAATCTGACCTCTCTAAGAGTGAGATCCAGGACAGTCAGGGCTACACAAAGAAACCCTGTCTCAAACCAAAACAAAACAACAAAAACAAAGCAAACTAAGCAAACAAAACAAAGAAACGCATATAATTAGAAGCTATACTGATTTAGGAAAATGGTTGTGGTAGGTTCTCCTCTAGGATGAGTAACTGGCTGGGTTTACAGTAGCAGGCATTAATTCCCTCCAGTTGAAAAGGATTTACATTTAATTAGACAGCTGTTACTTTACCAAAGATATAGGGGCCACTATTTCACTATTGGGGCTATTTTTCCAGGCTAGTCATTGTAGTCAACAGACTTTACAGCTACATAGAACTGTTGGTTGCCTTTCTTCCATGGAGGCTTGTACATACCTTTCAGTGCTATGGTAGCTGGTCCTCAAGGAGGAGACTTTTAGGCCAATTTCAGCTCAATTCCTCAAAGGGCTGTGTCCAAAGTGCGTGGTATCTTTAACAATAGAGTCTTGCCTTCAGTCCTGGAAGGCAACCAGGGGTAAAAGCACTATCCTTTATTGTTTTGGGAGTCTCTTTATCTCCTATAACCAAAAATTCAAAGGGACATTTCCCATGACTGGCAATGGGGTTTTGGTTTCATAGTTTGTACCTTCTGGGCGAAGCATCATCATGCCAAGAGCTATAACTTTATTAAAACTAAACACACACATGCACACTTCTTATGTAAGCTTGTAAAATAATGAACATTTCTCTACTGTTTTTCAAATATCTCTAATATAAGTCATCTTTTTCTTTCTCCTCCTTCAAAATTACCTCCCCCCCCCAGAGAGATGCCCCTGTTTTTATTCTCCTACCCCCAATAGAGCATCTGTGTTCTACTATCCATGTATCTAGAATGGGTATCCCCACCCACCCCACCCCCATTATGTATGTGTAGCACATTTCACTAACTATTCATCAGATAAAGGGCATTTAGGCTGTTGTGAATAAAGAGGAAATAACCACGGCTGAGCTATGGAGTAGGAGGCTGAATCCTTTGGACATATGTCAAGGAATGGTATAGCTGGGTCATATAGTAGGCCTATTTTTAGTTTTTTGATAATCCTCCACACCGATTTCCATAGTGACTGTAGCAGTCAGCAATTCCACCTTCAGGGAATGTGATTTCCTTGTCTCCACATCCTAACGAGCGTTTGCTCCCAGCTATCCCTTCTGACTTGGGTTAAGATGAAATCTCAGAGCAGTTTTCATTTGCAATCCTCTGATTGATAAGGATGTTAAACACTTTAAAATATATCTCCAAGGCATCTTAATTTCTCCTTTTGAGAACTCTTTGTTCAGATCCATTGCCCCTTTTTTAATTGGGTTGTTTTGTTGTTGTTTATTTGTTTTTGTTTTCTTTATCTTTTTTCTTTTGTTTTTGAGATCTCTGTTTATTCTGGATTAATCCTTTATTGAATGTATAGTTGTCAAAGAGTTTCCCCTACTCCCTGGGATTCCTCTTCACACAGCTCAATATTTTCTTTGCTGAACAGAAATTCTTTAATTTTAGGAGGTTTTGCTTGTCAATTGTTGGCCTCAATCCCTGAGTGAATGAAGTCGTGTTCAGAAAGTCCTTCCTGCACCTACAGGTAGGTTCTGCCTATGTTGTTTTCTAGAAGTTTTAGGTTTCTCTTTGAGGTCTTTGATCTATTTGGAGTCAGTTTTATGCAAAAAAATGTGTAGGTTATGATGGATATATGTCCACCTTCCTGTCTACATGTGGACATCTAGTTTTTCCACCATCATTATATATATACCTTTATACCTAAGACTTGGGGAACATTGCATAAGAAGTGGTAGAAACATTGTAGAAGCCAGAGGACCAGGATACTTGCTTCGAGACAGTGTCTTCTAGACATGATGGAGATGCTGCACCCATCAAATCTCAACCTGTAAAATGATTACATAAATCGATATGACTATGTAATTGATGGAAGTTTTTAAAGCCTCACCCATAAACGAAGAGGCAGTCAATGATTGCTGAGGGAGGGAGAGCCAGTTTACTCCAGGGAGGAGCCTCTGATAGGTTATCAAATCCTAAGTGGTTTTGTGTGTGTGTGTGTGTGTGTGTGTGTGTGTGTTTGCTTACATGCTTGCATATATACATTTGTATGTGTGTATTATGTGATTGTATTTGTTTATACATATGTGTATATTTGTGTGCATGTTTGTATGTACATGTGCATGTGTGTGTTTGCTTATGTGTGGTATGTTTGTATATATGTATGTGAATGTGTTTGTGCATATGCATGCATGTGTATGTTTGCTTATATATATGTGTGTATACATATGCATGTATTTTTGTGTACGTATGGGAATATCTTTGTGTATGTATGTATGTATGTGTTTGTCCATGTGTTTATTAGTGTATGTGTTTTGAGTATGTATATGTATGTGAATGTGTTTGTCTATATGTATATGTGCATTTACCTATGTGTTTATTAGTGTGTGTTTTGTGTATGTGAATGTATGTGAATGTGTTTGTCTATATGTATGTATATGTGGATGTATTTGTGTATATGCTTATAAATTTTGGGGGCATGTTTTGTGTATGTGTATATTTGCTTATGTGTTTGTATGTATGTGTTTGTAAGCATTTGTGGGTAAGTGTATATGTATGTAAATTTTTTGAAGGCATATTTGTGTGTGTGTGTGTGCCTCAGTGCAGGATGCATACATGATACAAGATAACCAATCTAAGAATCTAGAGAACATTCATGTACAGCTGCTATTAAAAACCCTGGCTAAAGTTTCCAAAAGCAAATATTATGAGTTCTTTTAAAGAGGTGCTTAACTAGCAGTATTCAGCTTTGATCTAGGGCTCCAAGGTAAACTCAGCAGCTTTCCTCAAAGTAGCAACAACTCAGCATGTTGAAATTAGACATTTGGTTTCCAGAAATCGTAGCCAAGAAGTTCTACAGGGTAAACTCTTTTGCTCCATTTAACTAATGTGGAAGAATAAAGGCCCAGGCAAACCTGATAGGATTTGAACCCATGGTTCCTGGAAGTCTAAATAAGCCAAAGATTATGTTTGGCCATGGATCATTACCCTGGCAGGGAATGCACAAGGCTTCTAGCCTGCTTCCATTGACAAAGCTTTTTAGGATAAGGATTCAAATGTTCCCCAACTGCAGAGACTCTAGGTGTTTCCCTCAGTGTCACAGGTAGATTCTGAAAAGGCCTTTGTTGGGATCTTCTCTGTGGGAGAACAAGAACTCACTTATTCATGACAGGAAAGAGGCTGGGAAAGGCAAGCAAACGGCTTCCTTACATCACAACCAGGAAAGTCTAGGGAGAGACAGTTTCACACTATGAAATAAGTTAAAGGAGGTAATTTTCTGCTCCCTCAGGCTGTGTGGTGAGGTGGTAAGAGTCAGAACCAAGAGGAAAGGCTCTGGGCTTCTGTTTGCACCTTAGATAAGCGCTTCCTGTCTCTCCTTAGGCATATTGCCTCATCTGTTTAAGGAGCCTTGATTAAGTGTCTCAATTACCCATCTAAAATAATAGCTGTTTCATCAGGGGTATTGTGGCGGTTAATTAAAGCCCATGAAGGGTAATGAGATCCTCAGATAAGAGCATCTATAAACACTCAAAGATGTATGTCTGCATACATATGTGCCACATACAGATGCCTGCTGGGCTGTAGGATTGAATACAACTTTTTATTGGACAAAACTCTTTCTTCATTTCTGCAGTATGTCTACTGCTAGTCTTGTTGCCTCAGATCCAGAACATAAATTCCTTCAGGGTACTGTTTTCCAGGGGTTGGCTAATGCTTGTGTTCCTTTCCTTGCTTAAGGGTTAAACACCACAGGCAACTCCTGGTCGCCTGTGATGCTATAGTATTTCTTTGAACCTCACATATTAATTTCCAAGTTTCACAGGCTTTTCCTAGTGCTGCTTAACTAATACTATGATTATTTCCTATTTCTAAGTTGGACTCTTTTTCAATTTAGAAATTTTGGGCAAAAACTTTATATGACTTGTGTTCGGAAAGAAAACCAGTGTTTTCTAATATACATTGATCCGAATGTGGTTTTGCTGAATTTGTATTAAAGTCTGTGTTGTTTTGCATATCACTGGTTTATGTGTGTTGCACTGAAATGAAGTAAAAAAAAAAAAAACCTCGCAATTGAGTTGTATATAGTTTGAGTTGTTTATACTTAGTGTTTATAGCATGTTTTGATGCTATTCTTTAAAGCAGCTTTAGTATAACACATTAAGTATAACATGCACTATAACATATTCAGCAAGCTTAGAGTAGTAATTTATTATGACTTAGGATCTGTGGATCAGCTGGACATTTGTGATGGTCTGAGCCAGGAAGAGATGGTGAGACTAAATGTCTGTGGGCAGCAGAAGGTTGACTTGGATTGGATGGTCAAAAACAGCCATGCTCACATATCTACTAGCTGTCAACTTTTGCACTGAGACATTGTAATGTATAACTTTGTTTTTTTCAAATTCTAGTTTTAATGATGGTTCTTAAATGCTTTAACCTCTGTTATAGCCCACCACCCATGAGAGATAGTGGGAAAGAAAGGATAAGGGGGAAGTAGACCTGTTTAGAAAGATTCTTTGGAGCAACTACTGTCTATGTTGTCTGGAAATAGGCAATTCAGTTCATAGGTTAACAGTAGCAGATTGATTCACTAGCAAACACTTCACAGATACACCAGCAGTCCAGTTCGGTAGAATCAAGTTAGAAAACACAAATCAGCAATGGTGGCACTGCTTAGCAGAGATAGCCAGGCCTCAACCTTAGCTTGAGTCAGCAGGAGGGACCAGGAGAACACCAGGAGAAATTCTTGGCTGTGCCTCTCTCAGCAAAGGGAAGATTGGAGACCCACAAGCTTTGCACAGCTAGTTCAACAATCAAGCCAAGCTCAGCCTCCGTCACTGTCTGTTGAGTCCTATTTATACCCTTCAAACATCATGTGTCCTCCACAGGTCTTGCCTCAGCATGTGCACCTGTCTCAGTTGACTCACTCTGCCAATCAGCCTGATTCTGCACAAGCAGCAAGAAATTGCAGCACACCACCAGAAGTTTTGTGGTGTGTTTCTCTTTATGGAGTCCTGACAAATGTAGCTCAACTACACAATGTAAGGTGGACCAATACATGCATGTTGTTAGTAGAGTCCTTCATCATGTGTTCTTTCACGTGCTTGCTTTAGCACAACATCCTTTCTCCTGTGTCTGCTTCAGCTAAACATTCCTTTGCTAGTCTTTCTTAGTCTTTCGCCTGTGTCCACTTGAGGAAAACGCTCCTTCATGTGTTTGCCCCAGCAGAACAGTACCCCACCGACTTTCTGAAGAACCCTTAAGTTTCTACTTCAGTAATGATGGAACCACAGATCTTTTCCCAACAGACCTCGCTAGATGTGTTTCCCTATTAGTGTTAAAGAGAAGTACAAGTCCTTTGATACCTAGGAGGTGAACTGACCCAAGGCTTGCCATACTGTACTAGCCAGGCAAAGTAGCAGGTCTGATTGGTTTCCTGTTTCTTTCTGTGTTTTCTTTCTTTCTCTCCAAATAGCATCTTGAGTTCCTTCACATACATGCTGAATTCAGAAAGGATCTACAAGAGACTGTGTAATGATCCACTCCCAAAACATCTATGTTCTAATAATTAGGGTACTTGAACTTGGGAAAAAAGACTCTGTAGACATGCTTACATTAAGGCTGTTTAAATGAGTTTGTCCTTTAACCACAAGAGTTCTTGTAAGAGAGAAGTGGTGGAAGAGTCACTATGGCAGACACAAAAGCCAAAGGTGATAGTTGAAGTAAGATCGTACACTGTTGACTTTGAAAAGGGAGGAAAGTATGAAAAATGAAGCTTTAGAAATGAAAGGCAAGATAATTATTTCTAACTCAAGCATCCAGAGCAACTACAGCCCTCCTAACCTTCTGACTTTAGCCCATTGAAACCAATTTTGAATTTCAAAATATAAGAGTATAAAAATACATTGTTTTAAACCACCACATTTGGGATAATTTGCTACAGAAGCCATAGAAAGCAAATCTAGAGTTCACTAAATGTTCAGCATAACACTTCTATTTTAATTCATTTGTTTAATGTGGCCACATGGCCTTAAATAGCTGCAAGAGAGCCTCAGATAAATGCACTGCTTTTTTTTTTTTTTTTATATGTTATCAGGAGCTCCCAAGAGGTGGATAATATTGAGAAATTCCTGCTTCAAATGAGGAAGAGCTCACCAGCATGCATTTGACATTTATTGAGCATTTACTAAGAAGAACCAAGAATTATTGTATGCTCGGGTATGTATTGTTGAATGATTCAGACAAATTCTTGCTTTCACGTGGCTCACATTCTGGAGAGGAGAAAACAAAGTTATAAAAATGTAATATGCAAATCAGTGGCTTACATTATTGGAAAATGAAACAAAGTCTGTGTGGAAAATTGGCTAGTGCATGGCCATTCTAGAACAGACTTCAGAAAATAATGTAAGATGCAACAAATTTGGAAGCAGTAGGAAAAATAGCCAGCTGGGCAGTTTGTATGATAGCCATTCAAAATCCAACTGAGGGTAAGCTGGAGATGACCACTGGAATGACAGTATAGGAACACTGAGGGTCCTTTCTCCTGTAGAATAAACATAACTGATTGTGATTAGTTTTAAAGGCAAGATCTCTGGAAATTATCTTCATGGAATAAAGCAGATGAAGAGAGATTTATTTTAAATTAATCTACTGAATCATGATAAGAACAGGCTCAGTGATGCCAGCTTGTAACTACTTGAGGGGCCTAAGTAGAAGGGTTGTAAGTTTAAGGGCTGTCTGGACTGGAGAACAACTTCACAGCCAAATGTTATAATTTCTTACAATTGTAAAATTTTATTTTTGAGATTTTCATATATGAATACTGTATTTACATCATTTTCCCTCTCCTCATCCTCCAATTCCTCTCACCTGCCCACCCCAACTCCTTCTTAAAGTCATGGCCTCTCCTTTTTAAATTATAATTGTTGCGCACACACATTTATGTGTACATGTATATACATTTATAAATACAACTGCCCAGGTCATTTAGTGTTGCTAATAGGTATTTAGGGCAAACCTCTTGGGATTTGCTAGCCTATCAGAGAGCTCTTGACTGAAGAAGACTGAGTCTTTGTCTCTCAGCAACCACTAATTATCTGTAGCTTTCCTTTAGGGATGAAGCCTCCTGACAATTCCCCTACCCACCTTATTTTAATCTCTTGTTAATTATTCCTATTCTTCAGTTTCGTTATTGATAAATGAAGAAAATTAACTGAATTGGGAGGATCAAATGAATATAATTTTAAACTCAAGGTTTAACTTGTATCAACTTCCGTTTATCCTTTTATGGCAGAAAAAAAAAACCTGCCATAGTGTATAAGAGAGACTATTTTGTTCAACTAGCACAGATCAAAATCTGACATGTTATCACCTACTGCCATTTCCTCCCTTGTGTAAACCCAGAATGCCCAATCTGCCATATTCTGGGAGAAGCGTAATGTACTTAGCGTAATAGAAAAAAAATCTCTCTCCCTTAGAGGAAAGGATCATTCTCTCTATCTCTCAGTGTTACGCTTACCACCAAGTAGTAGCGACCTACTTCTTCTAGATTTCAAAATAAATTGAGTAACAGGATTAAAGGTCAGAAAATTATTTGCCAGCATGAAATAAAAGTTAGCTCTGAACCCAGAAAAGGTTCTAGCAGTGAATCTGGTATTAAGTCCCGTGTGTGCAGCTAAATGCTGGAAAGGAGAGCCACCAGGTGTTACAGGAAGAACCCAGAGAATGGGGACCTCATTCATCCCAACTCACCCCACGGCTTCCTCCCACCCCTCCCTACCAAATGATCTGAAACTGGTCTTTTTGAAGTTGATCTTCTGAACAATCATTTTCTGTCTTCAAAAAAAAAAAGTTTTAAATGGCTGTCTCAGTAAAAGTGAAATCAATATTCTTTTAGCCTGGGCTTTTAGCAGATAATGTCCCCCCATAAATCATGGGCATAATGACACTAGAATAATTCATCATCTCATTACATTTACATATGATGCGCCACATTGTTCTGAGGCGAAGGTTATCTTCCCTACCTGGGACTCCATCCAGAAACAAATAAAAGACCAAGCAACCTGATTATCTCATGATCCGTTTATAGACACTGTTGTGGATCAGTTTCCCATCTGTCAACTAGATTTTCTTTACAGTCCTCTTGTGTGCACACTGCAGGGACCTATCCTCTGAGCTCAATGATTTCAGTTACCGTGAAAACTTTGTTTGAGAGATGCCTGTTTAAATTAAAGATGCTCTCTGCACTCTCTGCTTCCTTTGTATCTTCTGCCAAGTCAAAAGTCAGTGGTAAGCAGTCAAGCATTTATTAAGCACCTAGTATGTGTCAGGTATGGTCGTGAATGCTGAAGTCACATAGAAAGAAAAAAAAGATATGTATTTTAGTCTTCCTGAGCTCACTATCACATTAGGAAAATAATCAAAGAAGATGTGGGAAAAGATCATGGTAGCATTGCTAGAGGTGAATACTGAGGACAGATGACAACGTATGCTATTAGTGAGGGAACTCCAGGCTAGAGAAAGGGCTCAGTCTGTAGAGTGCTTGCCTTCAAGCAGGAGGACCTGAGTATGATTTGCAGAACCCAGGCAGAAGAAATCTAGGCATGGTAACATGTATTTCTAGTCCCAAAACTGGGGAGGCAGCAGGAAGACTCCAGGAGCTTGCTGTACGGTCAGCCTAGACTACTTGGTAAGTGCTGGACCAATGAGAGACCTTGTGTTAAACAAACAAAGATGGATTGATCTTAAAGGATCATACCCAAATTTATCTTTCGGCTTCACCTGTACATACACAGTTGTGTAACACACACACACACACCTACTCACACATGTACCTGTATACATACATACACATATACACACACAAACACACACACACACGAAGCACATACAAATAAAAAGTTAGAGAGCATCTCTAGTGTGAAGGGGCATAGATTGTGGAGGGAAACTCTGACCTAAATGTTAGAAATATCATATTTGCTCAAAATGGCTTGATGAAGGATGAGTGAACAAGACAAGGTAAAGGCATTAGTGAAGAGTCCAGACTATCCTACAAGTTATGGGGGAATGACCACTGGGGATGAAGGCTCATATTGACCTGTGGTGTTACCCTTTATATAACTTCTAAGACTCTCCAGAGCTTGCTGGAATCCTGGCCTGTGTCATCTCTTCAGAGAAAACAGACCTGCGTGTGAACTTCAAAGTTGCCACTTATGGTTAACATCATCCAAGATTTACTTTGTCAAGTTTCTAAATCTTGAGTTTTTTCAACTGTAAAAAAGAAATAACAAAGACCCTCTTCTGGCTGCTGTGAAGATTAAAAGAGATCATATATGCCAAAGCAGAAAAAAAATATGGAGATTCAGAAGCTAATCTGGGTTCCTTGGCAGTTCATGTTGAAATCCCTATTAGGCTGTTTGTTACCTAGTATGTGACCTTGTCCAGGTTACAAATAGTTATGCTTTAACACACATATGTGCTTCTAAAAGTCACTGTGTTGTGCAGAGTTGGATAATAAAACCATAGTACTTAAAAGAAAAAAGGTTGTTACAGGCACATTAAAACCTGACCAGAGATACTTTAAATAAATAGTTAAGAACATAATACTTGGTATTTAGGATTACAATTGTTGCATAGCCAAAAATATGTAAATACTTCCCCGATAAACATGGCCACTTCCATAAAAGACCTGATATTTGCTTGTGTATTTACTTCTGGAATTTCCATGGAAAGGTTGACGCTCATGAGTTACATCGAAGTTGGGGGATGGGAGATTTGCAGATACTGGATGTAGAAACATCCCTGGCGAATACTGGTGGGTGATAGACATTTGGGCAGGGTTATGCTTTCTGTACGGATGCTCCTTGCCTTAGACTGGGGTTATGTTCCCTGAAAAAACCCATCAGAAGTTGAAGATGACACGAGTTGAAATGCATATAACCACTTGGATCGAACTGAGCACCATACAACATAATATACTGCAGCAGACCAGTTCTTTCTCCTGGTGCTTGCAGGGCTGACTTGGAACTGTGGTTCACTGCCACAGTCCATCATCATAGGCATCCCCACCACGTAACACTGGCTGGGAAAAGGTCAGAATTCAAAACTGGGAGCATGTTTCTCCTGAAAGTGCCCTGCTTTTGCACTGTTAAAAAGATTAAAAAAAAAAATCTTGTATGTGGGACCATCCTTAGAAACAGCTAACAGTCCGAGGTAATCCAGCCCATCTAGGTTTGGTTCTCCACTAAGCAAACTGGAAAAATCACACTTGTTTCCTAGCTTACCAACCGTGTTTGAATAGAACGGCCGGGGTACTTACCACTGTACTTCAATTATTCCATCTACAAATGAGGATTACTGTGTGTCCACCTCTGAGAGGGGTAATGATTTTGGCCACATTATACATGATACTTCTGTGTGAAAGCTTTAGCTCTAGGGCTGATGTGTTGATCTGATAAATTTCTTTGGGTGTTTCCCCAAAAGAAGGTTATGTTATATTTTATTGATGATTTTTACTAGATGATATGAATCCTTTCTGCATTGAGTGAGCAATGGACCTTATCATATGAGGCCCAACAGACTCACGTTCTCATATAGTCCTGGTACATTTTGGAGATAACTGGTTTCTCAAGCGGAGATGTGCGGTAAGCCTGTAGGCCACTTCTTCACAGTGTGGAAACAAGAAGTAGAGATGGCATGGATAGCCCTCAGCAGCCAAAGGAAAAGAAGGACCAGAAGGTCAGTGCCCCCAGCAACTCTAGAGGTAGATATATATTAGCCATACACGCCAATCCAGCTGTTTCTGTTCATGGTACTGACTTGGATTATACAATCTCTCTTTAGCTACATTCCATTTGATGACCCTTCAAACTGAGCATAAATTCAAGATCTTCCCCTACTAATCACTGTTAGCTCCCAGCTTGCTGTGAAACCCCAAAGATAGATAATTGTATCTTTCATCTACTTTCTCTTTGGGTATCTTTAGATAGATGGCCTAGAATAGATGTAAGGTGGCCAGGACATGACTCACAGGCTCTGATTGCCTGAGCTAGAGAACAAAAGAAACAGGCTTTCATGAGGTAAACCAGAATTATTTGCATGAAGTTCATGAGACATTGGTGCAGGTGGCTGTGTGGCTTTCTCTGGCATTTGCTTCTAGCTGATTCTCCCATAAGCTCCTTAGTCATATGTTCCATTGGTAACTTACTCATGGGAATTTTTTCCCCCTCTGTATGCCCCAGTGTTAACTTTTACTCAGTTTCTATCCCAAATATTCATTCACAGTTGCCATACACACTCCCTTTTCAAGAATAACCCCAACCCCACATCTCTGGCACCACCAGCATTAGCTCCTGCATCTGAGCCCATCCATTCAACACTTCCCAGTAGCCCTTCATTTCATCTTGTGTGTTCCAGAACTCCAAGTCTCTGGTGATTGTCTTCTTTTGAACCCACATTGCCTTCTATCCCAAGTAAGGCCAAAGGGCATCAGGGTTAGGATACACACTTTTGAGGCAGACAGAACATGACCAGACTCTTGGCTAATCTTATAAGGGTAAACACATTTCTCTAAGCTTTAGTTTTCTTTTGTTGAAATGGCAAGAATCATTCTCACAAAAGAGACAGGAGATGCCTGTCTCCATCAAGTCCCCAGGAGGATTAAATGAAAAAGTACCTGGGAAATACCTAGTACCTTGTCTGTTGGATTTAATATTTCATTAATATAGTTGTTGGAACTGTGAGAGTTTCAACTTCTTATATATAATGGTGGTTTCCCAACAAAGTTAAAGATGTAGTAGGAAATATGCCCACGTTTATAAAATGTTATTGTGATCAATGTTGACTGAATCTAATACTGTGTGTATATGTGTTTGTATACAGTGTGACTATATTGGGGAAAATTTTAGATCTTTTTCAGCAAAATGGTGCATAACTGAGATAAAATACTGATGACTAAGGATGAAGGATGCTAGCTTTCGAAGCTTTGCTAGCTGTCAAGCAATGATACTGTGTGTCAATTACCACCACCTTTCCACTTTCAGTGGCCTGCCTGATGTTCATGCCGCTTATGGAATGTAAAGTTACAAGGTTGCAGCTAGAGGTGGTCTTAGCATATTTAACTCTGTTCTCCACTGAATATGGAAAGGGCAAATTCCATTCTGGAAAACATGACTCAAGGATTTTGTGGTGATGCAAATAGACAGAATGATTGGTTGGTTGATGAATTTGAGGTATATCGTATGGAGAAGTTTTCTTCAACGGGGATATCTGAAGGGATAACACTCAGCATGAGCTGTTTTATTTATTTTATTTTGTTTATGCACCAGTCCTCCAGTTGGTTCTGACTCAGGTAGTATATATACACTGTGATTTGGGAACCAACCAATGCTTTAGCAAAAGTAGACGGATTTGCTTTTGAGAATCATTCCAATATGGTCAAATTGGGGCTAAGCAAAATTACTAGTCACTGTGAAGAGGAGCTTGTATGAATTCACACTGGGGTACAATAGTGGTTTAGAGTTCAATTTCAGTCTGTCTTGCCCAGTATTTACATCCTCATAAGTTTGAAAAGCATATAATACGGTCCCTAAGTACTTGCCTTTATTTATTCATTGGTAGTCCTTATACGCATCTACACCAACTCTATAGAAGTACTAAAAGGGCAGCTTGTAAGTAGCTTACAGGTGATTTGGGAGAGGTTCATATGCAACTTTTAAACCCTTAATGTGAATACTGGAGACAGTGGAAATTCAGAAGTAGAAAAATTTTCTGGTTCAGCATGCAAAGCTGGGACAGACCTCAGCAAAGGCAAGGAACCAACTCTCCTGAGCTCTGAAAGGGATGAAGAATACATCTAGGAAGAATAAAGAACAGGGCATCCTTGTAGAAACCACAGTTCACACAGATGGGAAAGCACTGAAGAGCATCATCTTGGTGTTTTGATGAACAATTGGAGCACAGTCACCAGAGGCTCTTTAGGATACATATGGTTATAATATCATCATTATAATTAGAGGGTCATAAGTGAGATGTTTTCCTGAACTCTAGATGACTTTTCAACATCATACCAGAAATTTGGTTTAAACTAGCATATGATTATTTTATGTAGAATCTAAACAATGTGATAGATCTATCTGTCTATCTATCTATCTATCTATCTATCTATCTATCTATCTATCTATCTATATGATTAATAGATATGCTTTAATGGGATACATTACAAGGAATAGGTTATTATTGATTATCTTCAATTGTTTTCAAATGCTTTGTTCACCACTCAGACAATCCTAACACCAGTGATAGCATTAGTCATAAATATTTGAGTCTGTATATCTGTTTCAGTTTTTAACTGCTGCGCTCATAGAAATTCTTCATACACATTTATACATGTGCTTAATTAATTCCTATTGCACAATGGTAAATGGAGGGTGGAAGACAAGGCAACATTCTGTGTATGTTCTAACTCCTCTGAAATCCACAGCATTTGATAAAGGTGGGTGTCCACATCACAATGGCTTCTGGAGTGTAATCAGACCTAAAGTATAAGGTATTTGTTTTGTTTTATTTTGAGTGTTTGAGATAGGGGCTTACTATGTAGCCTTAGTTGGTCTGGAGCAAGCTTGGTATGTAGAGCAGACTAGCCCAGATGTCATATGGATCTGCCTGCCTCTGCCTCCTGAGTGCTGGAATTAAAGATGCATGCCACCACAACCAGTGAGATGTAATGTTTCAATTTTTTATTATGAATTAATTTCCCTCATTTCTTCTTTCATTCTGTGAAATAGTAGTTTTCCAAAGTTTTAGCAATGCTATTACATATTTGTAATAAAAAGGGCAGGTGGGGCATGATCATCATAACACATCCTGGCTTAGTTCATAAAGATTAGGAATTATACAGAGATGTTTGCTTAGACTTACTGCTAACAGGGACTGGGAGAAATATGGAGTGCAGAGGCTTTCAGTTCAGTTTTAGGTCGCTCTACTCCAAGGCTACAGATGTGTTCACAGGTATTCATTTTTAACTATTTTCTTTAATAAGAGGTGTTCAAATATATTCAGTTTTAGTCATTCACTTAACAAGATAGGCTTTGGAATATTTTATTGTATTTAAACTATTTCTATCTAATAGGAAGGCTTAGAGAATAACAAATCTGGCCAAGAAACAGCTGTTTTGTGGTTCCTTTGTCAGCATCTTCCATGCATCAAAATCTTTCCTTTGTATTCAGAAACCTCAGCACCTAAAGGGACTCCCCAAAGAAGGATTATATGTGCATGTGGCTTTCATGATATAAATCCACCCAGTGGCTTTTCCCTCTGAGTACTTTATGTGAGTAAGCTCTATGAGAAATCTCCTTTTCTTCTTTTCACAAGCTAAGCAAGGCTTCCTACCACTTCCACCCAATCCCCACCAGATGGCTGATCTTTTCCAGAGCTCTGTGTTGCTCCAGAAGCTATCCTATGGGCAAGACTAGAGTCCACTAATCGGAGCTTTGGCAAGAGATAGAGATCTCCAGTTTTCTCAAGAGCATAGCAAAATGAGGAGGCATGGGGATGAAACCTCTTGTCTTTGTGGCACAGACTTTGCTAGAGGATTCATGTTAGGCAGTGACTAGCATTGGTTTCTCCATGTTTAGAGGACCACAGCATGTGTCCAAGGGCTTGTAAGATGCTGCCAGAAGAAAACAAGCAAACTGCTTTTGCTTAGAAAATCAATATATTTGGGGCTAGGAAGATAGGTCAGTAAGGAAAGTGCTTGCTATGTTTTTGGGGGTTTTTGTTTGTTTTGTTTTTGTTTTTGTTTGTTTCAAAGCCAGGAGTGTCGATATGCACCTATAATCTGAGTACTGAGACGACAAAGACAAGGGCATCTCTGGGAATTGCTGCTCAGCCTGTCTAGCCAACCAGTGAGCTGGAGGTTCAATGAGACTCCTTCTCTAAAAAGTAAGGTGGAGAAAGATTGAGGGAGACACTGGATGTCAACCTCTTCTTACTGCATATCTACATACACATATGTGCACCTAAAATAAAATAGCAAAAAATTTTGGAAGACAACAAGTAAATTTTTACATGTTAGTTTTAGAAACAAGACAACGAAATGATAAAATCAACAGGGATTGACTGCAGAAACATAACCTGTATGTTGCTGTTACGTGGCGAGTAAAAGGATCATGCAGGCCTAGTCTCAAAGATCCCTTCATTATTATGGAAGATGGGTTTCTTTCTATCGTCAAGGATCATTCAATGACTAGGATGCAGAAAATATGGTGCTTATTTTAAGTTGCGATTGCACCAACCACCTGCCATGTTTGCTGTTCTGGGGCCTGCAATAACCATTAAGAAAGGTTGTTTATTCCATAAAAAAGGTGTGCAGAGTTGACAAATCAATAAAATTTATTCCTGCTGCTGATGTATTTTGGATGGGTCTGAAACAACATTCAGCAATTTACACCTAGAAAATACTCTGTAATATATTACTCACAGGAATGTAGAGCCAAAAGCAATTTGAGATGGTGCCTATGGCTGAGCACATCAAATGTACTGACCCATTTTGTCTTGGGTTTGGCATTGGTTAGATGTTGGCTGTAGCTATCAACAGAGCAATATTTTGACTTTATGGTTGCTTGAGAACTTGAGCCTTGCAATTTAACATGTTTGGGTTGGAAAACAGAGGCTTTGCTTACTACTAACTCCAGGGAGGCTTCTGCCAATCATCAATGGTGACTTGCCAATTTCAGACATTTTATCTATAACTAACATTCCTATCTCCATCACCCTGCCTTAAAAATTACACCCATTAAGCACATCCCTGTAACCCGAGTGCTAAGGAGACAGCCACAGGAAGAAGATTAGTTAAGAGCCATACTTGGCTACAAGATGAGTTTGAGACTAGTCTGGGCTATACAAGAGCTAGTCTGAAATATAAATGAGCAACTATTTTCAGACAGTTACACAACCATGTTCTAAATCAGTAAAATCCTAATAATAGCCTCATATGAATAAATCTGTGGGAATAATAATAGTAATAGGACATATGACCTTTTGAATAGAAACTTCCATTTAATAAATGCTCTAAAACATGTATAGAACTTTATAAAAAAAATTAGTGTCATACATGAGCACAGGAGTAGGCATATGTAATTGAGGCAGGGGAGGGTAGCATCCGCCTTCCATGTGCATATCTGGAGGTCAGAGTACAACTTACAGGAGTAGGTCCTCCCTTTCCACCATATAAATTTAAACTCAGTCAATCAGACTCAGTAACTAGCACCCTTAGCTGCTAAACCATTTCACCAGCCTTAACTGGTTAAATGGTTAAATTTATTTTTCAGATTTTATTTCATGTATATAAGTTTGAACTAAGAATTGTTATGGTTTAAAGACACAGCTGTAAAGATGGCTCAACTGGTAAAATGCTTGTCTTTCTAGCACAAGGGCCTAAACTCAGCCTTCAGAACCATTTATAAAGTCAGGTTTGTGGCATGTACCCTTAATCCCAGCAAAGAGGTGGCAGACAGGAAGATCCCTGGGCCACTCTGGCCTGCTAGTCTAGCCTACTTGGTGAGTTCTAGGCCAATGAGAAACTCTGTCTCAAAAAGAAAAGGTGGACAGTACATGAAGAATGACTCTTGAAGTTGACCTTTAACCTCATATATGCACATACATGTACACATGCAGCCACAGGAACATACACCACACACACACACACACACACACACTAAATTAACTAATTAATAAAGAAGCAGCAAGTCATGATGAATGGATAAAACTTTTGTAGTGTCTACTGCCTTTAGAAACACAAAGCATGTATGTGTATATATATATATATATATATATATATATATATATATAAAACATAAAATGGTTAGATCATACATATTTAGAAGTAAACCTCTGTTGAGGATATAGCTCAGCAATGTGGTGTTTATTGAGCATGCACAAAGCTGTTAGATCAATCCTCGTGGCTGCAAAATGAAGGCCCCTATTCAGTAAATGGTGCCAGAATCCAGTGCTTGGCTAATCAAGGTTGTGTATGTCACAATAAACATTCCTTAGGAACTTCGAAATAGCCAAAGTTCCTTAGGTACATAAAAGCGTCCTTGCAAACACAATGGGCTTAGTAAAACAATAAGCAGGAGGCTAGGAAACATCTTCTGAGGAAGGCATGTCCTTTTTCCTCAGGTCTCCATGCTGCCAGTGTTAGCTGACCTCAGAGTTAATAACAGCCCTGCTGTTTCCGTGTCGCTCTTCTCAGAGGCGTGTCTGCCAGAGAGGGAAAGCATTCTCTTGCTGCCAAAGATAGCTGTTGTTCTTGGGTCAGACTAAGTGCCTTTTTTGCTGAGCTTCAGAAGACAGAGTGATTAATTTACTGAAAGTTCTAGAGGATCAATTATGTGGGATCCCCTATACTTAGAGAGGTGGTGGTGAAGATTAGTTTTGGAGAAAGAAAATTGACTGGCTATCTATACTACTTTGCAGAACAGCCGAATCAAGACAAACAAAAGATGCTAGGAAGAGAAAGGTAGTTTCACTCTTGATTTATTGAGATTGTCATGACCTTCAAAGAGTCAGTAGGCTTGGGTAAATAAGGATGTAGTATTTTTAAACTCCAGAATATGGTTTTTTTTTTCTTTCCACTTGAAAGCCAAAAGTTGACTTTAAATGCAGGCTGAGTGTTTGCTGGGGCTCTGGCTCTCCCACTTATGAACCATGATTGGGATGCATTTCTCTGTCTATTCTAGCTTCGGCAGGATATGGTAAGACTCCTTCCTATGAGGTTTGTAGCAGGATTTAAAGAACAAACAGGTGCACATTGAGCATATGCGCTTTGCTCAATGATGCTTCTGTTGCTGTTAACCCACTGACAGGAGCCAGACAAATACTGTGCCAAGAGCTCGTGAGGTTATCATATAGTTTATGACATACACCAAGCTGCAGAAAGTCCACACATGGATAGTACCTTCTCTTGGAGATTTTCAACTTGTTGACTCCTTTCTACTTTAAGCTACGAGTCAAGGCTGAACCTGGCAGGATGGCAGTTTGAAATCAACTTGGTTTTGATCTTAGCTCTGGGTCTTTTGCTAAGTATTTGAAAATTATCTATTGTAGCAAAGCATGAATGGAATAAAAGCACATTGTTCTGTGATTTTCATGAGAGGACTGAGGGGCCAGGCTTTCCCCCATTTTGCATGTTTTGTCTACAAACATGATCCTAAACAAAGCTAACCACATCTCTCTTTTCATCTCTCTTATTTTCTAACTTATGTTGTCACCTGCTTTTCTTTCAACTGTAGTAAAAGCTTGAAAGAATTAAGTTTCAAAAAGCAAATTCAGTGAATTTTTTTTTTTTTTAAATTTTTGTGGTAAGACTATGATGTTGACTGAACAAGGCACAATGCATGCTTGTCTTAGTTAGGGTTTCCGTTACTGTACAGAGACACAGTGACCAAGGCCACTCTTAAAAAGGCAAACATTTAACTGGGGCTGGCTTACCCTTTCAGAGGTTCAATCCATTATCATCACGGCAGGAAGTATGGTAGCCCCAGGCAGGCATGGTGCTGGTGGAGTTGAAAATTCTAGTCTTGTTCAAAAGGCAAACAAAAGATTGGCTTCCAGGCAGCTAGGAGGGAGGTCTCTCAAAGCCCAATCTCTTAGTGATACACTTCCTCCAACAAGGCAACAACTACTCCAACAAGCCCACAACTCCTAATAGTGCTACTCCCTGGGCCACGCATATTCAAACGTAAAATGGGTTCAGATGCTCTTTAGAGTGGCTAGTGTAGAGATATCCAAATAAGTGCTTGAGATTAAGGATAACTTTTGAGAAATGTTTTCTAGTATTCTGATATATTCTCCCTGTTTCTGCCCCTCTACGCCTTCTCTCTTCTCTCTCTGTCTTCCTCTCTCTCTCTTTCTCTTTCTCTCTCTTCCTCTTTCTCTCCTGCTCCTTCCCTCCTTTCATCTTTTTCCCCCATCCCTTCACTAGATTGAGCCTGACACCTTATTCATGCTTCATAAACCACCACTGAGCTATACTCCCAGGCCCAACCCTTCTTTTTTTGTGTTTAGCTACAGGGATTATTATAATAAACTAACTAACATCACCAAGGCACAACACTGAATAGGCAATACTTCATAACCATATTCTGAGATTGTATCTTTTATGAATTATTTATTTTTATTTTATGTGCATTGGTGTTTTGCCTGCATGTATGTCTGTATGAGGAACTGGAGTCACAGACATTTGTGAGCTACCATGTGGTTCTGGGAATCAAACCCAGGTCTTATGAGTAGCCAGTACTCTTAACTGAGCTATCTCTCCAGCCTGAGAGAATGTACCTTTATTCTTACTTCAACCATAAATAAAGAAATTAGTCTCAGAGAAATTGGGAGTTTTATCTTAGGTTGCACAGGTGGAACGTTGAGAAACAAGGCCTTGCATTCAAATCCAACCAAATCCAAGTCCTAAGCTCTGAGTTGCTATTGAGTAGAAAGAAATTTGAGCATGAATTTCTCTTTTTCTGCATAGACATTCAGACAGAATTCTCACGTAAGTGGGAGTTGTGGATGTTGAACTGAAAACTGCCTTCTTTTCCGTTGGCCTCATGAGCAAAGGTTCCCATGATTTTCCATTCCTTAAGAGTAATCCATCAATCAGAAACAGAAGAACGAAAATACGAACTAGGGTCTTGCATTTTTTAGCTCATTACAATGAAAAGAGAAATACGATCTTTCTGTGACAAGAAGATTAATTTTGCAACCATTTTGTTGATTGATACAACAAATAAAAATAGACATGATATTTAATAAGAATGAAATGGAGCGAGAAGTCTATTTGAAATAGTAGAAAGATTAAGTGGGAGTTAAAAGGAAAAAAGAGAGAGAGCCCCAGATTGATTTGGCGGAAATGGCGTGTTTGGGGTCCTAGCTGGAGAGGGAGCAGGCATGCAATAACACTAATAAAGGCTGGTGATGAAGCACTCCCTCCACTCAAACTTCAGTTCTCTTCTACTCCCAACCTCTCCAGTACTCAATTACACCTTCAACAGTACATGCACATGGCCACTGTCCCCTCCCTTCCCTTGGCAACTGGCAGTGTGATGTCTATTTTCTATCCTACTTCAAACCTTTCCATTGTAGGCTCATCTCCTCCAACCTAGCCATTTCCCATTGGAGGTCCTTTGTCTTCCTCTCCTCTTATTCTAACCCATCTCCCTGGTGATCTCATCTACCTTCCATGACTTCCTATCACTTATAATCTCACTTAACTTTTACCTTGCTTTGATCTTGCCTGCTAATTCCTGGCCACTGAGCAATTGCCTTCTTACCATCTTTTGAAAACTTTTCAGGTATCTGATGCTGAGACGATCCAAGTATGAGCTCATGACCTGCTCCTTCAGGTCTGACCCTTTTCCAGGTTGTCTCTGGGAATAGCAGCATGAATTTGTCGACTTGCTTAAGAAGAATCCAAGTAACTCCCGTCCCCTTAGCCCTATATTTATGACCAGCTCCTATAGAATTGATCCTCTAAATCTCTCTGGAATCCATCCCTATCTTTATTGCGACCACCATAGCACCGGTCACCATCTGAACTTTCCTGAAGAATGAAGGTCACCTCTCACAGTCTACTGCATCCACACTCACCTCCCCACAGTCTTCTCTTCACTCTGCATGGCACAATCTTCTATGATAATATAAATTGGGGTATATCACCCTCATCTTTATAATTCTTCAATTACTTTAGGCAGTGGTTCTTAAAGAGTAGCCTGGAACTCCATCAGTATTATCCAGCAATATTTTTTGAAATGAAAAATTTTGAGTCTTTGTTATGCTTTACTATTCTTATTATGAGTAGATTGAGAATCACATAGTAGATTAGCAAAGTGCGTGTGTAGGTGTGTAGGTGTGTGTGTATGTGTGTTTTCATTAGGTCTTTGTCTTATGTGTGGGCTGTCTGATGAATTCATAACATGATGGTATTATTGAGAGATGGTGAAATATAGATTCGTTCTAATTGGAGAAATTAGGCACTGAAGGATCTGTATGTGGGGGCTATACCTTGCCCTGTTTGCTTCCTGTGTGTCTTTTCCTCTGCTTCCTGACTGCTGTGGCATGAGGAGTTCCACTCTGTTAGCTTCTATTATCAACCCCACAAGGGACTAAACCCTCTGAAACCATGAGCCCAAATTAATTATTCCTCCACTTAAATTGATTATATATCCAAACCCTATCAGATTAGATACTTCTATGGTGTCTTGTCATTTTCTTCAGCATTTGTTGCTAGACAGCACATAGAAATATGTATGTTGGATGAATGAATGCACCAGTATGCAGATACTATGAGAGGAAACTAATATCTGAGTCCTTCTGGTCAGTTCCCAGTATTAGACTAGTTGAAATGATTATATAAGGTGATACATGGGCAAAGCTTAGCACAGAGCCAGGCACATATGTCTTCTATAAACATGATCTCTGATTTTCATCTTTATTACCATGGTTATTATAACTAACTATTCTACTTTGCATAAATTCATAGTCATAGGTTGAGTTGGAATCAATGCAATTTGTGACAAGAGTATGTGTGCATTTTAAAAGTATAAGATGAAAGGATGGAAACCAATGATGAAAGGGGATGTCTCAGCAGGCCCATGCCGAGGCATCTCTTCCCCGAGGGACCACATGGCGGTATAGCATAGAATAGAGTTTATTCAGGGCATGGGGAGGGGAGCTAGGAGGGTAGTAGAGGCAGAGAGAGAGAGAGAGAGAGAGAGAGAGAGAGAGAGAGAGAGAGAACAGAGAGGTAGAGGAGTAGAGGCTGGCCATGACCACGTGGAGAGAGGAAAAGGGAAGGAGGGAGAAGTGAGGGGACAGAGGGAAGCTAGAGGCAAGAGAGCGGGGAGAGCAAGAGGGTAAGAGAGCAAGAGAGAAAGGAGGGGACAAACAGCCCCTTTTATAGTGTGCAGGCCTACCTGGCTATTGTCAGGTAACTGTGGGGAGGAGCATACCTGGCTGTTGCCAGATAGCTGTGGAGGTGGAATTTAGACAGAATGCTAACATAAGACAAAAATATTTATGTAATTTACCCATTAAAAATTTCTAATGCACCTACTTCAGAAAATTCATTTTAGTCTTGTCATTGTTTACTGCTGTCACTCACTCATTTTTCAGTAATTAGGGTCACCTGGTCATAATGTGCTATGTTCTGAGCATACAAACCCAGGGACATTCAAGCACGGGTCTTCTTGGAGTTGACAATCAAGTGGAGAACAAGATACCATCAGGTCCCTTGGGGCAGCATGTTGTGCCGGTAAATAATGCAGAGAAGTATGAATTCTATGTTTGAGAAACAGAAAGCTCAAAGTAGAGTGGATGGTATTTTACCACCACAAAGCCCACCACTGGGAGTCAGATAAAAGCCAGCAGGATTCAATTCATACCAAGCCAACCAACTAGGGTATGTGGTGGTATGTGATAAAAACCAAACAGTTGAGGTTTGTCTCTCTATTTAAACAAAGTTAACCTCTGAGTGAGCTGATTCTGTGTTTTCCCATAACCAGAGTTTTCATGCAAACCAGCTCACAGGAGAATAAACGTGTAAGGTCAGCTCAGAACTAGTCTCACATTGCTGACCTATCACTGACTCCCATGCATACTTAGGGGCTGAGAATGATTTTTTTTTTAATTTTTAAATATTTTTTATTTACTTTTTTGTTCTCTGCCTGATTTCTTTACCACTGTGAACACCTGGAGTCATCTTTTTTTTTTTTTTTTTTTTTTAGTTTGCTACATGTTATAATTTTTTTTAATATCATCAAATATTCATCACTGTTTCATGAAGGTGAAGTTGGGGGATCCAGAGCTTTCCAAACCAGAGCTTACCGTACCAGGGGGATCCAGAGAGTCTTTCAGCAAGACTGCCTTGAAATCGGCTCAATTACTTTATTTCAAAGGACTACCCAGGTGTTGTTTGACCTTCAAACACATGGGCTGCTGAAGTAATCAGAGTCTCACCTGTTCCCATACTGCCTCGGGAACAGGCTGGGAAAGTGCTTTCATATTCCCTGAATTTTGTGGAGAGGGATGCTTAGATTTGGGCTGAATGGGTTATTTACTTTAGTCTTCAGCATAGTGGCCGCCTGCTGTTCCCTTTGTTGAAGGAACATCCAGGTGTAAGTTGACACTAACCTTAACTACTGATATAGAGAGATAGGGGAATACTTGGGACACATAGCAAGGGCTTAAGCTCTGAGCTATACAGGACATAAGAAGTCACAAGAAGAGCTAGCTCAAGCTGTGCCTCAGGCTTAGGAAGTGAACTTGATGCCACAGGTAGTAGGGAGCTGAGGTACCATAGTGGCTTTTTCCTTTTTCAGGTAGTAGGGTGACTGCTAGGGTTTTAAGACTTGTAACCATGTTACAATCATTCACGATTTTCTTGGGTTTTATAAGTGAGGAGGCTTTTTAACCTAACAGCCAGGGCTTTTGTTCATTTATATGATTATTTATTCATATTTACTTACAGCTCTCTGTGTGCATGCTGTGTTTGAAGAAGGGGTGTGTGTGCATGCCACAGAGTATATGTGGAGTTGGTTCTCTTGTCTCTGTGTGGGTTCCAGGGACTGAGCCTAAGTAACTGGCCCTGCCTGACCAGCACCTTTATCTGTTGAGCAATCTTCTGGCCCTATCCTGTAGGTTTGAAACCTGAACACTTCCCCAGAGTATTGGGGGATATTGAGAGCAATCATTCTGTGGTGCTGTTATCGAACGTGGGGGTAGAAACCTGTGCATCAAGCCAGGTCTGGCCACCGGTCCTCAATAAGCCAATTACAAGAACCAAACTCAAAGTGGAAAGCAGGAAAAGGAGATTTAGTCACTTGTGGCCCTCCACAAGTTTGTCTTTGGGCTCCTGAGGAGAGATCAAAGTTTAAATCAAAGGGCCAAGGATATGCACATCTTAGGAGTCCCAGTGAAAGTGCCGACCCTCCCACCATTGGCCCATCCTTATCTGGGTTTTAGTGTCAGTTGACCTGAACAAGTTGTTAGAACTAAGCTCCCCCTCTGACTGGCACCTTTTCCCAGCATGAGATTCCTGGGGGAAATCCCCATTTCTTTGGTCCATTGTTTCAACAATTTGAGAGACACAATGTGTCTTCTAGAATGTCTTCATTTCTGCCAGGCTGGTAACAGTTTGGAAGTTAGAAATAGCCAGTTTCCAACAACCGTCCTTCCTGTTTGCAAATTGGGTGATATCAGGTAAATATCTTTAGCCAAAAAAAAAAAAAAAAAAAAAAAAGCCCCACTGTTCTTGGCTATAAAATGAAGTTAATAGTTTTTACTTTCCTATTTGACAATGTTTGAATGAGAGTTTTGTTGGAACACACCAACAAAAAAGGGAATTAATGGTTGAATACATTTGGGAAGTCCTTTGGATGATTTTCATGAATCTTGTCAGAACAGGATATAAAAAGTTTTATAGAAAATAGAACTTTAACTTCACTGAAATCAAAATGTCAAAATGTATTGGAGGTCAAGAACCTTTTTTCTTTTCTTCTGTAGAAAATGGAAGCAATATTTTATACAATGCAAATTACTATTCATGGCGATTATAAAGGTTAAATGCAAATTTAAGTAGGTACCTTTTCTGTCTGTCCCATAATCACCAAATAAAGTAGGCAGCATCATAAATAATATATAAGTATGAAGTATCCATACATCCACATTTTAATTAGAGGAGTTAGATCAGTGTTTCCAGTGTTTACAAAGTCCAGCTCTGAAATGGCTAGTGGCTGTGGTTTAGTGTCTGTCCTGAGCCACTCTGTTGGTTAGCATAGAGTCATTCACATGTCCAATGGCTCCAATTGCTTTTCCTTTTGTAGATCTGGTTTGTGTCTCAAAAATAACAAGGTTTGGTAATTTAGCTCCAGATTTGTCTTGACCCTTTATTAGCTAAATTGGGATTCTACAAATCCTTAGGGGTTTGTAAGATGATGGTGACTTAGGAGGTACTTGCAGTAGTTAACCTTAACTGAAGCAAATCCTTGACTAACATGAACCGTCACAGGATTAAGGATATTGGAAAGGTTGTGTTCTAACCATACCAAAAGTCTTGACTTCATGGAACTCACTACGTTCTCTTGCCTTGAAACCTGGAACATGTGCTCTCTTTGTCCAAAATCTTCTTTTGGGTTTTTTTTCCTACAGTTTGCCACTCAGGCCTATTGCCTTTCCCAGCTCTGCAGATCATAACTAATGAATCTCCCCATGGTCCTTTAGCACTCTGCACTTGCCTTTCCTCAGCCCTTACATCTCCTTGTCAGTCCTGTGATTTGTCTGTCTTCACTGTTGTACTGTGAGCAGCAACTAAGCCTAGGCTGGCTTCGTGCTCCCAGCGTGGCATTGATATTGATTAATGAATGAAGCTCAAACTTCAAAACTATTGATGCTTTCAATGGAAAGAGTAAGAACATAGCTTATTTGTTACCCTCCACATACAAGATTATCAAAGCATTGCTTTGTAGAATTATTAGCAGAAATCATCTTGAAAATTTTTGCATTTAAACAATTCTTATTACTAAACTGCATTGCAGGGGAAGTTGTTAACAGAGAGAGCCTATTTGGGACTGAGTCTTGAAGTGATGCATAGAAAAGCAGGTTCAGAATTTCACTTTTAAATAGCTTTCTGAATGATGGTGGTTGTGAATGAATTGAAGGAAACCCAGTTCCCCAGTGTCCTTTGATAACTCTGATAGCTCCCTGTGGAATTTGTTCTCTTGATAAACTCATGTCCTGGTCCAGCGGCACAATTTCTCTCATTCTTATGGTATACATTCTAAGTCCCACTCATCTTTCCCCTTCCTAACGAAGACACAAAGGCTCCGAAAATATCGCAGCTTTGATTCCACAAGATGATCTATTCTAACTTGGCCTCTATGTTGGGATGGCTTAATTGACTTTTCAGAGCACCTTTGTTTAACAATACTCCTGCCAGCTCCCAAAGGAGAGGTCATTCCCAAGGCTTTTTTGTAAACAGAAGCATTTACTCTTCTATTAGCTGGCTTCTCCGTATTTTGTCTGAGAGCCACCTGCATAAGGTTTATGGGTATTTGAACCACAGTTGTCTACACCTTTGACCTACAATACCCATATTTCAGTTCTCTTTCAGCTTTTAGCCTCCAGAGGATGAGCTGTGAGAGACTGGGACTCTGAAAAGACAGGAAGAGACCTGGAAGTTCCTACAGCCAGTCAATCCTCATCACTTGACAGATGGGACAGCAAGGCACAAAGAAGCAGCACAGCGGTGGGCAGCACTCAGACAGAATCATAGTTTACTGTCTTCACGTTTCTCAGACTCTTATGTCCATATTCATCCTACTACACTGTAGGGTTTGGATTTCTTTCATATGCCTGTGTTTTAGAGGGAAAAATTATTCAGTTTGGGATTTCCTAGTCTTTGGAGTAGGGTTGAAACAGGCAATAGCTCCCATTTATAATAGATTCTCCTCTCCCTCTCCTCCACCAGCTTTGTACCCTACTTTCCAGATATCCTGAGCTGTTTGTGGAACACCAAAAAATGAGATCCCTGTCTCTGACAGGTCAGCACAGGCAATTGTCTCCTCATTACTTTCCCCAGGGAATCTCTTTCAAGCTTAGACATGAGATCCCACCCTCCCTTCCCTGAATTTGTCTCTGATCTCCCAAACTTGGACTACTAACATCTCTAGGTTCTCATCTTGTATTGGATATAACTCTTTTCAGGTTAACTGAAATTACTTTTGTACATGTGTCCCCAGATACGTTTTATGGTTTAGAGGACAAGGATTATGTTTAGTGCTAAAGGATATAAACTAAACCAATAGCAGTTTTCCTTTATCCATGAGTTTACTTTCCATGGTTCCAGTTATGGTCAACTGTGTTCCAAGGAGGTCAAGTGGAAATTTCCATAAATAACTTGTAAGAGTTAGTTTGTCCATCATCCTGACTTGCTAGCGAAATGCCAAGCATCTTGCTCAGTCATCAGCTTTGTCCACTCAGCGACCATCTTGGTTATCTGATTGACAGCTGCAGTACTTGAGTTCAAGTTACCTTTACTTAGTGGTGGCCCCAGAAAAGAAGAAGCAACAATGCATCGCAGATACAAAGCAGGGTAGGATGTAAAGGGATTTATTAACTGGAAAGGTAAAAGTTTCCTGTTTAAAAAAAAATCTGTGCTGCAATAACCAAAGTTTATCTTAAGAACAAATAAACACTATGACATGGAGAGCTCTATCTTACCTGTGTGCCAGTGACAGTGTTGCAGAGGGTTCCTGGTAGTAAGAGGATACCCTCCTTACATACTGTCATCAATGACCCTTCAGCAGAGCATTGTCTCAGAGTCCACACTGACACCTTCAACACAGAGACGAACCTTTCAGGACTGACCCCAGCTAATCCTGGCCTATCTTTCCTCCTTCTGCTTGCCAGCGTTGATGCTGACCATCACAAGCTGCCCCTGAACTTCATGAATATCTTGGCTTGTGAACTTCAATATCATCCTGCAATATATGTAACACTACTAAGTGATAATGCCCCTCATGTAAGGAATGCATAGAGAGTGTGTTACCCAGCAAGTTTTAGGTCATGGTCTTTGTGTGCACTATCTTTTCTTTAGAACCACCTTGCAAGATGGTTTTGATTATCCTTTGAAGCAAGAAATCAGAAGTTAAAGTAGGTTAATTTCCAAAAGTATCTAGGCCCAATAAAAAGTGAACTCGGTGTTTTTTCCTCAGATTCTCTTCCACTCTGAGTGAAACTGTGAGTTAACTAGGGTAAGGGCACACTGCTTTATGGTGGGTCTGGCTGGATCTTTTCGCCTAGTTGAACACCCTATACCTGAAATAAGCAACAGTGAGAAGCACTTGAAAGCAGGAGTGGTCAACAACTTCAAGCTGCCTTCTAAGAAATGTCTTTTAACTGAGAGGAAAATGGAAAAGAGTCATTTTGTAACCCCTCAAATCAAGCTTTGATTTCTTTAGTTTTGGAGCTTGTCAAACTAGCACTGTCTACACCAAACTCTGGGTGATTAGTATTTGTGAAGATACACAGAGAGTACTCTGTAACCTTTGCCACTTAGCAGACTATGACGTGTCTTCACATATCAATGTACTCAAAAGCTTCTGTCTGTCTCACAGTCTCCCCACCTTTCTCTTTCCTTCCCTTTCTCCTTCCTTATTTTTTTCCATGTAGAGTTGAGAATACCAATTTAAGCAAGTGCTCTCCCACTGAGCTAAACTGCCAGCCTCCACATTCTTATTATACACAAAGTGGGAAGAAACAGGATGATGGTAGTGTACCGCTCGTAGGGCATATCTGGAATTAGATAAATCAAAGAAAACTGGTACCTTAACTGTTGATAATACTGCATTTAAACAGTGTGAGGAGACATTTTCTCACCACGGGAGGCCTAACTGGTATCTAGTTAATAGAGACCAGTGCTGCCAAGCCTCCCATGATGCGTGGGATGAGCTTCTCAGGGAAGAATTCTCAAGGCAAAATGTCAGTCAGGATCAAGAAAGCATGGGGTGTATCTCAGAAACACCCGAAAAATCTGCTTGGAAATACGGGCACTGAGATAAAAAGAAAGACGGTTTGTGGCAATTTCACTTTTCACCTAAATATTTTGAAGTCATGGAAACTACGTTTCTGTCCCTCTGCTGGAGTTTGCTAAGTTCTTTGCCCGATGTGAAAGAGCTTCCCAAAGCTGGAGATGCATGAGACTGTTTCTTCCATTTCAAGTCTCTTACTACGTAACATCACTAGGGGAAGTGGGCTTTTATTTGTTTTTTGTCCATTTTGTGTAACTTAAAAGCATCTTGAATTATTAAACCAGCTCTTTTCCAGGCCTGCAAATGTTTTCAGTGTGTTGCCCACATTTCCCTGAGTCAGCACGTGGACTGATCTTAAAAGACCTCAGTCAGCCAGGGCCTCCTCCTTCTCACGTGGACAGGTTTCTTCTGGACTAATATTTAGGGTGTTCACATCAACCGTAAAGAATGGATTTTTTTTTTCCTAGATCCCTATGGCATTTCTGCTCAGGACAAAAAGAGTTGCCACATTCTTTTAGTCTAATGAAGAGAACAAAGGGGTAAGGATCCAGCCAGTCATTTAATATTTTCCCTGATGTCTTGGGCTGTTGTTCACGCAGTTTAGCCAGAAGCCAAACTATAAGGTAAACCTTCTAACTCATAGTTTATGGGAGACAATCAGAAAATACTTTGAATTACAATGGAAGAATTCTTTCTTTCTTTTTTTTTTCCCCTTCCTGGAGCCAAATGTTCTTAAAAGAGGCAGAGGAGAGAGAGAGAGAGAGAGAGAGAGAGAGAGAGAGAGAGAGAGAGAGAGAGAGAGAGAGAGAGAGAGAGAGAGAGAGAGAAAGAGAGAACTATGTGAGTCAAATTGATGAAAACCAGTCAAAATATGGCCTTGTTGTGGCTGATACACCTCCCCTGACTAGTCCCGAAGCACAGAAGGCATTTGCAGGCGTTGCTTTCTTTGCTGACTGAACAAGATATCTGTGTCAAGAGCTTGAAAGTTACAGCCTTTCACCCCACATGTCCTGAGTATATTATTGAAAATTATCAGACCTGTTTTGTTCATTACCAGGAAATTGAAAAATGACTTACAAAAAAAAAGGCCACAAGGCATTCTGTAGCTGGCACAGGCTGACTTTTAAACAGATGTGTCTTGAGCTCTTGAGTCCATCATGGAGGGTCACAAGCCTGCGGGAAGTTATCATTCATAATAACCCCATGGGAATTTCTAGTAAAATCTACTGGCTCCTAAGGGATGGATAGATTCCCAGCTAAGTGTGCTTGCTTCAGAAGTATTCTGGGCATATAATTTGCTTTCCAGGTGTAAACCTATACACCCTTTATAATGTCAACCATGTTTTACTGATACAGAGTCAATGTAAATAATGCTACCTCTTCATGTCCATCTGAATACTGGAAATTGAAATCCAGCAATTGTATCCTCAGTGAACCAGAGAGGACATAACTCAAGGCCCAGCTGAGATTTACAGATTCAGGCAGGCCCCTCAGATGTCCCAGCTAATCAGCCTGCAGGGAGCATAAGGGACCCCAGGCAGGGACCTGTGCTGTTATACATATGGCAGCTGAGCCATACTGAGTCCTGTAGACTCCTGACTTTCTTGTTTTCATGTAAGACTCAAGTGCACAGCTCTCATTTCTCCCGTTATTCCTAACAGTTCATTAATAACCCTTGTTCCCGTCTCCCCCAGCTGACTTTGAAGAACCTGACTTCATTTGGGTTTTCATTAGTGGTAATTCTTTACCTGTCAGACCCCAGCTGGACTTCATCTCTGAAGTGAGTCACTTCACTTTGCTTCTAGGGACTGCCTGCTTCCAAACAATTAAGGCAGAGGAGCACCTGTGTAAATATGCAGTATTCGGTGATAAGAAAATGATTAGGCGGGAGAACCTGAGTTGAATTTGTTAAAAAAAAAAAAAAAAAAAAAAAAAAAAGTACTTCCCTTGGCGGGGAGGTGTTTTGGGCAGATTTGATCCCTTGATCAAGGCCAAGTTTCCCCCACCCCCATGCATACACACATTGTTTGCTGGGAAAACTGAGTTAAGCTGCTGTTCCTAGATTTCAGTTTGCTTGGGAAAAAGTAAAATGTTAAAGGATGAAGGTAGAGATATACGGTAAACTATTAAAGAGTAATTTTCTAAGGCCCAAATGTTTATATCAGCAGATGGAGAACGGAAACTCGTGTTGGAGAATGGTCTCTGCCCTTGTTTGTGTTGGAGACTTCTGTGGTGGTGCTTTAATAGTGAAAAACAGTGAGAACTTTGTAATCTGACAAGCCAGGGGTGTTAATCTTAGCTTCACTTTTTGAGACCATGTGATGTGGGACACAATGGGGGACTCAGGTTCCAGGCTTGTGAGAAAGACTTGATCCTAACCCTAATTTCATGCCACACCACATGTACAGTGCCAGGCTTAGTACCTGCTAAAGAAAATGCACATTACTAGAAAATCTATCACCTTTGGCCTGCTCACCATTCAGGAGGCTGAGTCTATGTTTCAAGTTGCTCTTTGGTGAAGAACACCTTTCAGAGTATGAGGTGCCACCATGAAGTGATTCTAAAACTCTGTCATCTCTCTTATGGTGCCCCATCCTCTTTAGGAACCTTCTTTTCTCCTGTGTCACAGATTCATGTAAAGACTAACCATCAGAAAGACTTTTTTTTTCAGTCCTGTAGTTGGACATTAAGAAATATTGATTTTTTTCTATCCATCTGTTGATATAGTTTTTGCTTTCAGTCTAACAGGTCTTTTTAGTTGAAGGATATCCACAGTCATGCTTTGGGGCCTTTGTCTTCTCCCTCTCCTCCTCCTTCTCCTCCTCTTCCTCTTCTTCTTTCTCCTTCTCTTCCTCTTCCCCCTCTTCTTTCTCCTCCTCTTCCTCTTCTGCATCCTCTTCCTTCTCTTCCTTCTCTTCCTCCTCTTCCTCCTCCTTCTCCTTAGGCTCCCTCCAGTTGTTGTGAGATTTTCTTGTCCTTGGTGTTGTTTGTTAAAGGTCAAAGTTCATTATTTTTCCTGCCTCAGCTTCTCCATGCTGATCGAAGACAACTAACTATTCAGAGAATTTAGTGAGTTGAATGTGATTTGAACAGAGAAATAGCCATAAAAAGTTGACTGTAGTTGTGGTTCTTATTATTACAGGGAGCGATGGAGGCAGCCCGAAATACAGTTGGTCTCTTGGGAAAAGCTGATGTGTGTGCCATAACATTCAACCCTCAATCAAGTCTTGTTGAGTCACAAAAGTCACTATTGAACATGGTGTTATCTTTATAAAAGTCATACATGTTTTGGATTATGTTTAAAATGGTGGTTTATATTTGTGGCTTCTGAACAAGACAATAAAAAGTGAAAAATTCTTCATGGTGATGTCGCTGGGTTATTCCTACAGGAAGGTTCAATGGGTATTGGACCTTGAGTCTAAAATTAAATAGTAACTAGCTTGAAAATTCACAAGCTGTATTCATTCTCTGACTTCAGGTTGATATATTCGCAAGGCTAGGGAAGGGGAATAAACAGAAAATGGTCGTAAAAAGTCCGTATTTCTTTACCAACAGGTTTTAAATCTATATGTTGAAGCAGTAGGAGGGGATATCAGTGTGGGTAGACACAGGATTCTCTTCAGAACTGCACACCTAAGTTGCTTTAAACCTGATTGCATTCTTACTTTAATAGTGTCTTCTGTGTTTGGTGACCCTGTTGCTTATTTTCACGATGTGGAACGAGTATAAAACATGAACGATCTAAAGAGTTAAGAAGCCCTGGAAGCAAAGATGGACTCTTAAGCGGAGATAGGAGTGCTAGTACAGATCTGGAGAAGGCTGTGGGATCTGGAGAAAGCTGTGGGATCTGGAGGAGGCTGTGGGATCTGGAGGAGGCTGTGGGATCTGGAGAAGACTGTGGGATCTGGAGGAGGCTGTGGGATCTGGAGGAGGCTGTGGGATCTGGAGAAGGCTGTGAATGGAGTTTAAACACAGAACTTACAGATAAGACAAGATATCACTTGATTTAGCATGAGTCCTTTTACTTCCTATTTTTTTTTTAAGCAAACTGATCAGTATTGACTGAAGAGATGGGCTGAGATGATTCTCTTTGGAATAGAAAATGCACTCTCCTAATGATTAAGCTTCTTACACATTTAAAACATAAATTTACTCTAAGATTCCCCTTAGGTCATATTGAATTCACTGAGCAATGAGCTTGCCTTGTTTCTTTTATCCACTGTATATTCCCAAGGGTGTTAACGACTCATTGTACTGGAGTGGAGCTCTAATGGGCTTCCTCTCTGAGGTCCTATCACTTAACCTAGTCTGTTGATTAACTTTGTACATCAGTATACCATGGTCCAATTGAAGAGGCTATATATGTGATAAGTACAACAACAATAACCCTGTAACATCTGAGCGGAGAAATAGATGGACCATTGATGAAAGCAAGTGCCAGCATTGAATTTCCAAGATGTGCCTTCTTTCTGCTCCTTCAAAGCCATAGTTTAAATGCCCAAATGTCCTGCCCATGTGTTCATCAATGCACAATTCTTTAAATTGATGCCACTTTCATAAATATTGGCTAACTTTTCTAAGGAAATCGAAGAAGTTATTACCCTAATTCTACTTTTGGGAAGCTTTATAATGAATCTTAATTTTCCCCCCTTAGTCTGGTTTAAATATTCTGTCTGTACCTCTCACACATGACTTCCTGGTCAATTTCCACTTAAGTCTGTGCAGCTGTAAACTCTCAGGCAGCTATTGATTCAGAGTCTCCTTGTTAAAGGTTACTAACTTCATTCCCAGTGATACTGTAAACGGCATCTGGCACGATTCTCTTATTCCTTAGTATCGGTGGCTTACAATGAATGTTTAGTTTCAGACTGTTTAATGTATTGGCATCCATTTCACATTCTCCAAAGACCTAAACTCTTCCTTGAGACTATTGCTAAATTAACACACCTTTGACTTCTGAATTGTAAGTCAGGTTTTTAAACAGTCTTAGTCTTCAACACAAACTGCTTTCGGAGAATCAAAATCAGTTAGATTTACTGAGTTTCACTTCAAGCATCTTCCTGCCTCCCTTCAGTGATGTCTGCATGCAGGAGCTTGGGTTCAGAATAGGGGAGGTATTAAAGGTCTATGTGTGTGTGACGAGTGGTTAATGTATACATTATGGTATTCATAGGAACTAGAAGACTGCAAATCCTCAGGGTCTCCCCAGGGATGGCATATACTTTTCTCACGTGTAGCACTGATTCATGAAATTTATGTAGTTTACGTTTTATACAACTACAGTTATTACATTTAGACGTTGTCATCTTGATCTGTGTTTGTCATATAGTATGAAAACAGAAAGCTTACAAGGGACTAGAAAAGAAGGCAGTGGAATATCAACAAAAGAAACTTTAAAGAGAGATAGAATACTAGCACTGTGGCACAGGCCTTCGATCCCAGTACAAGGAGGTAGAGGGAGATGGAGCTCTGTGAATTTGAAGTCATCCTGGCTATAGAGTTCCAGTCCAGCCAAGGTGACATAGTGAGATCCTGCCTCAAACTAACTAACTAACTAGCTAACTAAAGAGATATACCAAAGCTATATAGGCAGAAAGCAATTATAACTTTCCCCTAGATGTGTACGAATATACATATGTATTAAACCAATTTCATTAAAACCTAATTTACATAGGACAAAATGTATTTATCTTAAGGTATAGCTCAATGAGGTTTTTATCATTTTTTTAGATAGTGTTCAAAACAATGGATTCCATTATGACTGTTTTACTACATTGATATCATACTTTGTTCATCTCCTTACTGGTCCCCTGGTCCCCTTTCTCCTTTCAAGTGTCCTACTTCAGTTTCCATGCTATGTGTGTGCGTGCATGCGCGCGGCGCGCGGCGATGCGTGTGCGTGTGCGTGTGCGTGTGTGTGTGTGTGTGTGTGTGTGTGTGGTGTGTATGCATGCATTCATTTAAATCTAGATTCTGTACTTGAGAGACAGAACACAGTATTTTTGTCTTTCTTTCCCCATTGTCATCTCTGACTCCTTCCCCTCTTCCCTTTTTTTTAGGTCTTTATATCAACCTAGATTCTGTATATGTGATGAAATGTGATATTTGTCTCTCTGAGTCTAACTTATTTGGTAACATGTTGATCTCCAGTTTCATTCATTTTCCTGCAAATGACACAATTCTGTTCTTCTTTACACCAAATAAATTGTATTATGTGCATATATAATATATTTTTATCAGTTCGCTTTCTATGAGCATCTAGATTAGTTCTATGTCTTAGCTATTATGAATAAACATGAATATGTAATTATCTCTGGAATATGTTGACTTTGAATCCTTAGGGCATATAACCCAGAGTAGTAAAACTGGACCATATAGCAGTTCTATTTTCAGTTTTTCGAGGAATCTCCATTTCCATAATGGTTGCATCAGTTTATACTACCATAAGGATGTAAAAAGATTCCTCATTCTAGACATCCTTGCCAGCAATTATTGTCCCTTGTTTTTTTGATGAGAACCATTCTGATGGGGTTGCAATGAACTCTCCATTAGTTGTATTTGTTTGGTGTGTGTGTGTGTGCTGTTTGTCTTTTTATGGCTTGAGAATTTCACACATGCATATAATGTTTTCATCAAGTCCCCTCTCACACACACATTTCTTTCCTCCAGTTCCTTTGCTATTCCCACCATCACTGTTATTCCCTCTCAATTTCATGTGTTTTCTCAAAACAAGCAAACAAAAAAACCCTCCACAGAGTCTACTTAGTACTGATGATATGTGCATCAATGTAGGGCCATCTACTGGAAACTGAGTAGCTTCTTGGGGGCCCTCATCTCTGAAAAAAACTGACTGTCTTCTAGCAGCCATCAATTGTCCATAGCTCCTCAGATAGGGGTGGGATTTCTTGCCACTTCCTCGCACCAATGCCAGGTGTTTGTCTGACTTGCCTTTGTGTAGATATTATGCATACACTCGTAGCTGCTCTCAGCTCACACATACACTGCCCTGTTGTGTTCAGAAACCACTAACTCCAGTCATATAGTGCCTCTGACTCGTAATTTTTCTGTTCCCTCTTCTATGATGAACTCTGAGAAGTAGGTCTAATATAGAAGTTCATGTTTAGTGCTGACTACTCTGAAATCTCTTATTCTCTTCTTGCTAACCAGTTGTGGGTCTCTGTCAATAACTACTGCAAAAGAAGCTCCTTTGATGAATGCTAATCTATCAGTATAATGACTAGACATTAGGAATCATTTTAATATTGTGTCCATTTAGCAGAGTAATAGTAGTAGGCTCTTCCCCAGAGCATATAATCTATCTAGCTTTGAGTTCTTGGTTCCATTAATGGAGCCAGGCATGAGTTCTCTCTTTAGGACTAGGCCTTAAATGCAATCAGAAAGTATTTGTTTGCTTTCATGACACTTATGCCATCATTGCAACCATAGGACATATCTTGCCAGGCCAGTCTTTATTTGTAGTTCACAGGATTCACAGAGAGATAAAACTGATTGAGTACTTCTGTCCTCTGGGATCTTGTCTATCAACTTCCAGCATTATAAGAGCAAGGGAGTAAAGACAAGGCTTCCAGGTTGGGGCCAACTTGATTTGTCCCTGGTCTGTGACTCAGGTATGTGGCATCTTCAGAACTAGAGTCTTACAGTCAAGTTCAGGAAGGTAACCAAGTACATTGGTAATAGGCTACAATGTTTGCAGGTCTAAGGGACCCTACTGACTAACAAGTGCAAAAGAGCTTACCTAAAGGCTTTGGAAGAGACAAAATCAGACATCCAAAAAAAACATTGATGAAGAGAAATAATTAAAACCAGGACTGAAATTAATGAAGTAGAAGTGGGAAAACAATACAAAAAAATCAATAAAACAAAAACACGGCTCTCTGAAAAGATTAAGAATATTGGCAGACTTCTATCCAATTTTTCAAAAAGGAGAAAGAAGATCCAAGTAAATAAAATTGGAGATGAGAAGGGAGACATTGCAACAGATACTGAGGAAATGAAGAGAATTGGAAGGACATACTTCCAATTCTCAACTCTAAAGACTTCACCAGGAAACTCCTTCAGCTGATAAATAAGCACAAAGCAATCACTAGACTGCCTATATAACAGCATCAAATATATGAAGGAAAAAAATGGAAACAATTCAGGTAGTTCTAAGTTGTGTTCTTTCATAGCTAATGATATTGAATATTTGGGTCTCTCAGTGAAACTCCAAGCCTGCCTCATATGGTTATTTTCCATAACCAGCTTTTTCCGGAGATTCCCCTCCTCAACTATCTGAGGCTGGAATTATAGGGGGCTGCTACACATACTTAACATTTACATGGGTTCTTGGGAGTCACCCTATGGATGTTAGGAACTGAACCCAGGCCCTCTGTAAGACCAGTCAGTGCTCCTGACCTCTGAGCTTCTCTCCAGATACATGAGTTCTTGGCTTCTGAACTCCTGCCGTGGTGTTTGTCAAGAATGCACTTTAACCAGCCAGTAAATCTATTTTTACTAGTATGGGTCCTCAGATGTCTTTCCTGCACCAGTTCATAAAGTTTTATAGTTTTGGGTTTTATGATTTGTTTGTAGTGTATATTGTGTATGGTAAGAGGAAGAGTCAAGCTGATAGTTTTCAACGCATGTTTCATTTTTATATTAGCCATGATGGGAAAGAACAGATTTTGCCATTTTTGTTCCATTCGGGATTATTGGCTTTCTGTGGTATCAAATTGCTGTTGCAGGCTTCCTGTGTGTTTTTAAATTGTTTATCATAGGTGAGTTTTTTCAATATAAGTTTGTGTCTATGGTCAGAAACAGGACAAGTTGTTTTTTGAAAGCACAAAAGGGGACATCTGGTGCCAAAAGGGTCCCAGTTAAATGATATGCCACTTTAGAGCTAAACTAGCACCTTGGGAAAGGATGTACTAGGCACAATCAAGCTGCAGAAATACTAATGGGGATGACTGTTCCTCAAAAAAATGCTTTTTTTGTTGATGATATATTAATATGTGTGTTCTATTTGAATTCTAATTGAAATATCTTAGTTCACTGACTCATAAGGAAACTTATTTGAAAAGTAAGTCCTTCAATGCTATCCTAATTGGAATCAAGAAAGTAATTCTGGTTTTCCAGCAAACATTAAAATCAACAAGGGACTCTTTACAAAGAAATAGATGTGTTTGGGCAAATGGTGTAAGTTTTTTAGTCCTTGGGACTGTCTTTGTACAGTTGGTCATGCTGAAATAGCCCTCATAGGCACTGAATGAAGAAAGGAGATGAATGATGTGTGTAAAATGGAGCCATTGCTTTCTATCTATACTTCTAGGCCATTAACATTTTACCTAGCATGGGCATAGAGAATGCCCAGACGAGATTCTCATCAAGGTTCACTAAGTGCTGAGCATTTCTTCAGAGCTAATATTGAAATAGCAAATAACACACACACACACACACACGCACACACACAAATCCTTGCTTTCTTGAAGTTTGTATTTTAGACACGAATAGTACCTATTTCTTTGATCCTGGGTCCAGTTTTATTTATCTAATGACCCAGTGACTACCAAAGATAGCTCTTGGTCACCTATTCACACATTGTCCCTAAACAGCTGTAAGAGTAAAAGAGTAAAGAGTTCTCTACAACTAATTTAATAACCTACCAGAAAGATCCCAATTTACTTTATGCTTACTACTGAGGCCACTTCTTATGATTTTAGGCAGTAGTTGTAATGTGTAGAGGAAGAGGTCTTTTTTTTTTTTTTTTTTTTTTAACAACGAAGTACCCATAATCCATTGCAACCATGCAACTCCTGATCTTTCTATAATACAACGTATGCCATTACTGGTAAAGAGTACCTATTGGATGGATATGTCCTCCATTGGGCTTTATGTTCCCTTCTTCCCTTTTTGTTTTTTTTTTTAAAATCTCTTACTAGACTACTTGCCCAAATTCAGGATCCATCATCTGTATCAGTTATCAATGCCTCTATCCCTACTTGATTTCATACAGATCTGGAAACTCTTCCCCCTTAAGTCCTTCTTGCATAAGGAAAAGACTCTATTCTGACATTCCAGTTCTGAAAGGTGACTCTCTTTCTGAGATTTTCAATGTTTTTCACAGGCACAGCCACCCCCAGAGAGGCTACAAGAAAAGATGGAAGAAATCCTTAAAAACGTGTTTGGGCAGACACTTGGTCCTCCTTTCTGACTTACAGTCAGTGGAATTAATGAGGACCACTATGAACTCATGGAATTTTCAGCCTTCAGAATCCCCAAATGACTTCAAGTTATCTTTGAAGTATTCTTATTTTACAATGTGTATTTTTTCTTAGAGAAGGAGAAAAACAGAATGGGTCTTGTTAGAGAGTAAATGAGACAAGGTTAACTCCTTTTTATTGTGGATTCACTATATCCCAGTCATTCTGTAATTCACTATAACTTTAGCCTGAAAACACACACACACACACACACACACACACACACACACACACACACATGCTAATAAATGAGCTACATGTAACCTCATTTTACAAATGAGAAAGTAGGATATTTTGGTAAGCACTTAATTTTTCTAAAGTAGAGTCAAAATCCAGTTCTGATTGTTTCCAATAAAACTTTTCCATAATACACTTTGCTAATATTAATGTTAGAGTAAAAATCATGAACACAAAAAATACATAGAATTTTCCCTCCTATATTCATTTTATAGATGAACAAACTGAGTTAAACAAAATATTGTATTTATCTCAAATTAACCAAGTGTCAATATGAATGAGAACCCCAGTTCTTTGAATTTTATTTATTTCACAAAACACACACACACACACACACACACACACACACACACAAAACCATTCATTCTTGGGTCAGATAAGATTGCCCAGTTTAAACTTAGAGGATCAACTATTTCAAAGAATGTCTAAGAGTGCTAACAGTAGCATTACAAAGATACTTAATTTCATTTGAGTCAACAAATATTTATTTCAATATTAAATTATTATCTGCTCTGCCTCTTGGCCACCCACCTATCCCAAGTAAACCACATGAAAATAAATGATAAAATTCTCTTTCAAACTCAAGGAGAGTGTTTTTGTCTGTGCAGATTAACTTTGACATCAAGAAAAATGCGCAGATGGGCAGCAGGTGAAAATACATGAGAAAACGTCTCTTTAATCAAAATGTCCTGTTAAAATTGCTATTGGAAATAAAAAAACATAGTCTAATTAGAGGAAGCACACAGTCATGGAAGACAGGCATGTTTTAGTCACTCTCACTGCAAATGCAATTATGTCCAATCCCCATGAGTTTGCCTAATAGGAGGAGGTTGTAGTGCGCATGGCTAACAAGGGAAGCTAATCACGGTAACTTCTTTTCAACATTTCCCTCAGCTAAACTTATTCAGCAGAGTTGCAGCATGGACTGAGACTTGCTGGCTCTAGTTTCTTTCCTCTCCTCCCCACGCCCAGTATCCCTCAGCTAGCCCCCTTCACCCTTTGATGGAGAAGTTAGGAAGTCATGATGTAGCCAAAAACCGTAGGAGGAAGAAGAAAGAAAAGTTAGTCAAAACCTTGAAAAAATGCAAGTTATTTTTAATGTGTGTAAAGTGGAAATGGACATATTCTTTTTAGCTTAGTATTCTGATCATACATGTATGTACAACAAAGATATCTTAAATACAATTTATTAACACCCTATATATATATGTGAAAAAGAAATCCGGTTTTGTTGTAAAAACATTAGAAAATATAGATATGGTTGACATTTTCTTTGATCTTTACTCTAAAATTTAGAGCAGTTTTTTTTTTTCCCAACAGGAACTCTGCTATCTTGACCCCTGCTTATTACACCAAGATGTCCAGTTATGATGCAGTTTTTATGTTTGCATAGAAATTTAGTCTGAGAAAATGACTATGTTCTTTTTGTGTACAGTAGTAATTGACTTCTTATGAAGTACAGCAGTACACAGATCCAACCACAATGACCAACTCATTGCCTTAGCTGGAAGTGTTGCCAACAGATGTTTTCAGTTGTGCAGTGAGACATCCAATGTTGCCTCCTCTTCCTGGAGCCAAGTACATCCAAGGAATGACACAGTTTCACTTGATCCCATGCACTAGCCCTTCAAGTTCATTACCATCCTATGCATACCTTGGTGGGATGGTGCAAGGAATCACAACTCAAAAGGATCTTCTTAGCTCCGGACCACCCCTTGGAGTAACTGAGTTACTTTTGACTCTGTATCACAGCTCCTGTCCCTTTGTCTAATCCTGCCTCTTCAGATGTTGACCTTAAGAATATTCGCAATAAATACTCTGAGCAATTTCAAATTGTAGTCTACTTTCTATGAGATCTACCCTTTTGAATCACCCAGTACAGTACCTTATAAGGCCTATTTACTAGGAAGTGTGTGTGTGTAAATATTTAATATTTGAATATTTGTGTCAGGATTTGGTGGTTTTCTGTTTTTTTTTTTTTTTCTCTCCTTGAATCTGTATATAGGATACATTATGATTGGTTGTGGCTAAGTTACCAAGTTCTGTTCAGTAGGTAATGGAGAAAAACGTGACACTTTCTGGCCCGGTCAATTAAATACTAATAAAGGCTCTAGCATCCTTTTTTATGCCATGTTCAGCAAATTCACTGAAAGGATGCAGAAGAGGAAGTTCCAAAGTCTGGGTGATAGCGGAGGTAGAAGATGAAAGAAAGGTGGACCCACTGAGTAACCAGGACAGATTCTGACTCTCTTGAATTATTTAAGGTTATTTCGTATAGAAATTAGCCTTGTTTACTTATTTATTTCTGAGTTGCATATTCTAGGCAACTTATACTTTCCCCTTAAAAGTTAAACAACTCATTGCTCCCTGTATATTACAAATCACACTTTCCTGAATATTTTATGTTGCCTCCTTGGTTACAGTGTTTATTAGCACTATATTATTATATTCTCTAGTACATATTTATGTGTATTCTCTATATGAATACTCTATGTAAATTCAGAGAATTGGAACTGCTGCGTCTTGAGATGTACCAACTTTAAAATTCAATATGTATTTTCGTACAATTTTCCAAAGGAATTATGCCAACTTGTATTTTCTCTAGCAGTGTAGTAGAACACTTCTTTCTCATATTTTATACACATGGCATATGCAAAATACAGTGCCAAGCACTTTACCTATATGAACTTATTTGAGCCTTCATAGTCTATTGTTTAGCTTTGTTTTCCAGATGAATAAGCTGAGGTCAAGTCAATTTAATGTATAGCTAAAATAGCTAAGGCTTAGGGCTAGCTCTCTTATTAGTTAAGCTATAGTGCTAATGAGTAACAGATATTCAGAATCCAAGGCTATCAGATAGATTATTTAATCAAATTATAATGTACCTCACTTTTATGGGGCTAACATGATCATGAATATAAATTTCTTATGAATGCCCATGCTATATTTCTACGGGTAGAAACACATGCAAGAAAACAGAGCCTTTTCTCCTAGCTTTGAAAAAATATATAAAATCATAGAGATCTATAAGTTGTTTAAAAGTTTTTCAACAATGACTAAAACACAACCAGCAATAAAATATGCATCTTGGCATCTACTGTCAAAGCAGCTGTCATCACTTGGCCACATCACATCTTGCTCAGTGTTTCTCCCTGAACTTCCTTTGTCCTCCTTCACACTGAACATCATACAGAGGAGGGCTGTATGGGTCTCAGACAAGATGGAATTTAGCCCAGCTGTTTTCAAAGGTTACACTAGAAATGCAAAAGCCAAAAAAGGTTGCCGTGAAAGCTGTCCTCGAAACCTCCGTGCTAGGCCATGTGTCTGTTCCAAGAACTATGCTGAGGATTAGATGGGTAACATACAACACAAAACAATTCTTAGGCTGATATACGAGGCGCAAGAACACATTTGACTTCTCAAATTTCTCCCATTTTTGTGGTTTTTGAGGTTACAGGAGAATTCAAACCTCTCTGGGTACAAGTTCATGTTATCTTGACAAACTATGACTTCCTATGTCAGTGAAAGAGGTTTTGATTTTCTTGTTAAATGAGGATAATTGGGTGAAATAAATACTTTTTACCAAGTCTAAGTGAATTAAGATTAGTTTTGTTAACATATACAGGAATAAATACACATGGGAATGAAACAGGCAAACCTTTTTGGGGGGTTGCCTTTGCTTTGTTCAGAAAATTCAGAATTCCTGTTTCAAGCTTGGTTATGGAGCAAGAGGGCACAAAAAAAGGAAAAAAAAAGAAGTAGGGTGTTAAATGGGCTTATCACTGCTAGGTGGTGGACTTAAATTTGATGTCAGGCTCTTTTGGAAATGATATGTGTTTATTCATTAAAGCAACAGCTATTATGTTGACTTTGTGAAAGTGTTACACATTTGCTCTAACTCTTAGGTGGAATAGGGAGATTTTGAAATGCACTTGTGAGCTCAACTCATAAACAAGTCTATAAACTGAGACCACTGTAAATAAGATAGTAAGTAGACTGTACCAATTGTGAGTGAAAGAGGTGACCTGTGCAGACGACGCTCTCTCAGCCCATACATGTGAAGGAGCATGGACTCCAATCACTTCTCATGAGAAACAAAGAAAATGAAGGGCTGAGACCTCTTGGAGTTTTTGGCTACAGCATCCTGCAAACCTCATTGAGGATATTATTGAGACTACCATGGACTAGATGGTCCCAGACAATGGAATGTCACTGGAGAGATTTAAGCAAAGAGGCAACAAGGTCTGGTTCACTTTTCAGAAACCTTATTTTAATTGTAATGCATGTACTCCATTTAGAAGAAGAGATGAAAGAGAACGAGTGAGGAGAAAACAGGAATAAGCAATTTTTAGAAAGCAAGAAGGCCAAGAAACAAAAGCAGAATGTATTTATTCATCTGTCCTTTTATCATTGACTAAACTCTCTTGGAATTCTGTCCAAACTGACATGAATGTGCAATGTTTAAATCCATGTAGCATGGGTTCTATTAAGTATGCTTGGTAAAATTACAGGAAGAGTGGAAGGACATTTTTAAAGTTTGTGAATTGTTCAAGGCCACAAGAATCCAAAGCATCTCTGTCTGTGATTATACCAATGTGCAAAATATTTGAATATCTGGGTTTGGCCAGTGTTTGCATATGATGCTCAAGGTCATTATGATAGTGAGAGCCTTTTACAGGGGTGTTAGGAGATGCTCTTGGCCTTGGACAAGTTAATGTTTAATGGAGAATGTAGGTAGTGTTATTCTGTGCTTATGTTCATAGAATACATGAAAGGGGAGACAGGAGGCATGATGTTTGTTGCTTGGTGGCTGTGTTAAAAGGGTTAAAGATTGTTCATGGAAAGGTTTCACTGAGATTTTTGACTGGCTTTCATGTGTTGCACTGCTTGTAGATATGCACCACATAGAAACATTTGCAGAAGCTTTGTTGGTATGGTGGTTTGAATATGCCTAGCCCAGGGAGTGGCACTATTATGAGCTGTGGCCTTGTTGCAGTAGGTGTGGCCTTGTTGAGGAAGTGTGTCACTGTACAACGAGTCCTTCCTCCTAACCATGTGGGAGATAGTCTTCTCCTAGCAGCATTCAGATGTAGAACTCTCAGCTCTTCCTGCACCATGCCTGCCTGGGTGCTACCATGCACTCACCTTGATGATAATGGACTGAACCTCTGAACCTGTAAGCCAGCCCCAATTAAATGTTGTCCTTATAAGAGTTGCCTTGGTCATGGTGTCTGTTCACAGCAGTAAAACCCTAACTGAGACAGTTGAGATGACTTATCTTCTAAGTACTTCACTGTCCACCATAGATATTGTTGAGATTGCCCAGGTTTATCCATGGATTAGCTGTTTTGGAGAGACTGGGACACTGGAAGTCTCAAAATGCTCCGTGGTCTTGACAAGTGCTACTGATTACTCATTTGCGATCTGTGGCTATAAATTTCAGGTGAAGCCAGTTGCTTCTTTAAAATATTAAGGAGGCTCAGACTCAGAAAGAAAACAACACTTGTCAGTTCTTACTTGTAGATACTAGCTCCAAATCTTTGGATTTCGATATTTAACTAGAAATAATCCCCAAAGTGAAGAACGGAGTGAGGAACCATGGGCTGAACAGGGAAGAGGGAGCTCCAGAGAGGGATTGCAGAACACAGGAACCATGAAGAAGGATGAGGGAAATGGGGGGGACGTTAACTAGGGAGGGGAAGAAGGATAAACAACACAAAGGATATTTCATGAAGAAACATGTTATTTTATAAGCTTACATTAAAATACACATACAATATATCTACATATATATGGATGGATACACACACACATGCATGGATACCTGTACATGTATATATATGCCTACTACCTACTGTCTAATTGGATTTAAAGTCTATTGAACAGGAGGGAACTGATGCCCATGGGTAGAGAGGTCATAGTCCTTAGAGGAGGACCTACTATTGCCATTTTCCAAGACGAGTACAATTTCTAACTGTATTCTAAGTACTTACCACAAATAAGTGTGGCTCTCAACTCTTATCAAAGAAGCTTTCTTTTTGCAAGAGAGACTACTACAGATATGCATAACTGGGCAAAATGCAGCTAATAAGTGACTATAAGTGCCCAACCTCAATTGACACATCTACAATCCAAGTTTCAAGGAAATTTGTAGAAGAGGAAGAATAACTGTCAGAGCCAAAGAACCAGGATGCCTCTTGGGAGATAGTGTCTTCTACACATAACAGGGACACTGAATCCATGAGGTTTCAACAATATGGCTGCCTAAACAAGAACTGTATAATGACACTACTGCATAATGACATGCTAACACAGACGGGAAAATTCATATAGCCACACACCTGGATGAAGAGCCATGAGGAATCACTGGCTGCTGACAAAAGGAGAATCAGTTTTCTGATTTCCCAATCCCAAGTGATCATATGACTGATACTAGATGAAGTGACATGTTTGTACATGTATACATATGTATACACATATGCATACATATATATCCTATACATGAATACACATGTGACAATAGTAAGCACACAGGAAGAGGTCATGAATTTGAGGGGAATTGGGTAGATGGAAGGTGTAAGGGGGAAAGGAGGAAGGGAATGGGTGATGTAAATACAGTACTCATGTAAGAAATTCTCTGGCTGGAGAGATGGCTTAGTGGTTAAGAGCACTGACTGCTCTTCCAGAGGCCACAAATTCAATTCCCAGCAACCACCTGGTGGCTCACAACCATCTGTAATGGGGTCTGATGTCCTCTCTTGGTGTGTCTGAAGATAGCGACAGTGAACTCATATACATAAAACAACTGAAAATATTTTTAAATTTTTTATTTAATTATTTATTAATATTTAATTTATTAATTAATATTTTTAATAAAAAAAGAAATTCTCAAAACAAATGGAAAATTTGAAAGTCACAATATTATTTTCTTGCGAGGCAAATAATATCTTCACTAATAAATTTGTTTAGCGCTAAAGAAACTCATTTAGAAAAATGGCATCTCCAGAATCCAGATATGGTAGCCTGATAATCCCAGCACTGGTGAGGCCAAGACAGACTGACCGCTGGATGTTAGCTCCAAGCCAATGATAAGTCCTTTCCCAGAAAATGAAACAAGGTGATGGAGATGATTAATGATAGAGAAACAACACACAAAGATGTCCTTTGGTCTCCACATGCATGTGCACACATGCATATGTGTACCCACACACATACTTGCACATGCATACATACACATATAAAGTAAGTTTGTCTAATTTACTTCCCTTAGCTGTGGCTTGGGTCTCACATTTAGCATAAGTCATTGACTGAGGATCTGTCATAAGCTTAATGCAGTATGAATTGAAACCCCAGCAAAGGGAAGCAGAATGGGGGAGGGAAAGACAGCAGCTAGAACTCAGAAGACAGATGGAAATAACACAAGCAAAGGAATTTCTAAATCCCTGGCTTTCCACTTTCTTATCAGTGCTGGGCCTACTGACATTCGTGACTACTTTGCTCCATGTTTGTGTGCCTTCTTCATATCCAAATCCCTAATTTGGTTTCACGGCTTACCCCTTTTGTCACAGTACACAGTGGAGAAAGACAGGCAGATCTCTGTGAGTTTGAAACCAGCCTGGTCTACATAGCAGAGCTCCAGGCCAGCCATGGCTTCATAGTGAGATCTGCCTCAAAACAAATGCAATTTGAAGGTTTAATTAAGCATCAGCGTTCTTGGCAGCCTCTTACGGAAGGGTGTGATCAAAGTACTGCTTATGGCAGAGTCCATATTCCACAGATCACTGAAATAAGTAATTCCTAAGGATCTGAACATCTTTAATCTTTTAAATTACATCTGTCCCTTCTCCCTCCTCCTCTTTTCCCTCCTATCCTCTCTCCATCCCTTACCTCCCAGCTCCCCACCTTCAAGTGTGTATAGATCAGAGGACAGTTTTCATGAGTCAGTCTCACCACTGGGTCCTGGAGGAGCCTGGTCTGGCTCAAGTCATTGGACCATCTTACTGGTCAAGATCTAGGCATCTTATTTACTAAGAGACAGCATCAAATAACTTTGATACAGTTTTCATCAGACACTATGCTCTGAGCTCGCTCTCTGATGTTTTCTGTTCCCTGGAGAGAACAACAAAAGAAATTGTTATTCAACATGCTTATGTGTTGGAAATTTTTGCTGTCTCACTGTGAAACAAAAATCCTACAGTGTGTGTGTGTGTGTATATGTGTGTGTTGTGTATGATTTTATGCAAATTTTGACAAAATCATTAAATATTTGCAGCAATGGTATTAAAGTCCATTGCCATTTGTATTTGTTTTTGTCCCTTTCTAGCTCTTGGCATTGACCTCATGCTCCATGCTGCTTTAGTCAAGCGTGGCTAATCTAGACACTAGCAGCAGACCACATGCCACTCTATCTGACCTTTTGGTTGTTTCTCCAGGAGAATGATGCAAATGTCTTCCCACTGAAAGGAAGAAGCAACATGAAAAGATATAACCTAGGACTTTCTGTCCTCCATGCTGATCCTTTTAGAGTTGATGAAGGCATGCATGTTCTAGGGGACAGGGTGAGGTAATGGGACTTTCAGAGTGTGAATGCAATGTCTAGACATCTTTTGGGTGTCAAGGAAGGGAAGGAAATGTAGGTAGAGACCAGAGATGTGGCTAAGTTTCCAAAGTACATGTGATAGTCCTCACCCAACAAAAATTGTTTGATCCAAAATATAGGAATGCTATCACTAGCTCTTAAACAGAGCTGTGTGTGGAAGATTTGTTTGCCAGTCTGTGATGCTATTAGAAGGTTCTAGAACTGTTAAGAAGTAGAGTCTGATGTAAAAATATTAGGTCACTAGGGGAAAGCCTTTATACTTCCAAGGGAGTACTAGGACCCACAACTCTTCATCTATCTTTTGTTACCAAGCTGTCCTCAGGTGAACAGTCTCCTCACCAAGCAGTTACACCACGATGTCCTGTCTCACTGCAGACCCCAAAGCAAGATAGCCAACCCAAAAGGAAACACCCAGAATAAATCTTTCCACATGAGAGAAGCTAGACACAAAAGACAGTCATTGCATGACTCTGCTTTTACATAGGGCCTAGAATGGACAAATTCCTAGGGATAGAAGTGCTCCAGGAGTGAGCTGGAGAGCACAGAGTTGTTTGTGATAGGTACAGGATTTTGGTTTGAGGTAATTAGAGAATTACACACATGAATGGTAGTGAGGGCTCTACAACAATGTCTTTATGCCACTGAGTGTACACTGAAAAAGGATGCCTGGTAGGCTTTGTCACATATAGTTTAGCACAGTGAAATATTTTAAAGTAACCAGAATATAACAATAAGATTATTTTTAAAATGCTTATACTTGAAAAATAAGCATCGTGTAATTTATTGATTATATACTGTATAGCATGCTAATCATTTTAGATAACTTGCATTAAGTACTCATTTTAGATGCATACATTATCTAATTTCCTTTAAGTATTCAAAACATTCTTGTAGATCATTATACCCAGAAGCACCAGATAACCCAAGTTTCCACAGCTAATTGGGAGGGGGTGCAGAACTGAGATGAAAACATTTGTATCTGCTTCCATTTTTAAAAAGATACAAATGATTTATGTCTTCAAAAGTGCTTTCAAAATGCCACACGTGATAGTCACTACAAAATCTGAAGCTTCGTAAATAAAGATTATGGATGTACTGAAGATCCACACAGACCAAGATGATTGCCAGTTGACTGCAAACCTCAATCACAACCCAGTCAGTAGTAGAACAGGAAGGAGCTGCAATGTAGGCCACAACTTCTTTTAGCTCTGATTACCTCAGCCTCACCAATGGTGCCAGTCACACACTGATCAATGGCGTTGGAGACTTCTGCTTTCTTCTCCATGGAAAACACTCTTGGATGGTGTCAGGGTCACTGACAGTCGGCAAGGCATGTACATCGTATCCATTACCATCCCTGCTTTAATGTGCATAACCTGCCACACTTGGCATAGCACACAGAGTTAGACTGAGCGTACATAAACGCAGTAGTGGTTATGGTGAGACCTCTGAGGCACACCCCACTAAGTCTTCACTCTGCATAACAACCTTATTAAACAATGACCTGTTGGGAACATTACTTCTCTTCTGTCTTAGATGAAGACCAAAGAATGTTCTAACTTCTTTTCCATTTGGTCCATAAGAATGGACTATCTGAAGAACAAAAATAGTTTTCTTTCTTTCATTTTTTTTCTTTCTTTCTTCCAAAGATTTGTTTATTTTACATATGTGAGTACACTGGTACTGCCACTGTCTTCAGACCACACCAGAAGAGGGCATTGGATCCCATTATAGATGGTTGTGAACCACCATGTGGTTGCTGGGAATTGAATTCAGGAGCTCTGGAAGAGCAGTCAGTGTTCTTAACCACTCAGCCATCTTGCCTGCTTGCTTGCTTGCTTTTCTTCTCTCTCTCTCTCTCTCTCTCTCTCTCTCTCTCTCTCTCTCTTCTCTCTCTTTCTTTCCTTCCTTCTTTCTTTCCTTCTTTTCTTTTTTAATATTCTCAAGTTTTTTTTTTTTCATATCCTAGGGCAACAAGACCATCCAACACTCTCAAAAATGATTTTTGCAGTTGGGTCATAACAAATGTCAGGTAATAGAATGAAATTATCAAATGAAGACATTCTATGGTCCCTCATGCTCTTGAACATGTGGTAGATATAGACACGAGGGTTGGATAGAGGTCTTACACCATGTAGACTCCTCTGAATGGGATTCCACTAGCAGCACCTACCAGGCTGATTTGCTGGAGAGAAACCACAGCTGCAATGTCTAACACTGCTCCAGAGTTCCTTCACCAACCGCCTGACATTCCAAGTACCACACTTGTTTATGAATCCTGGGCTACCATTGAGAACTGCAATGGGAATGTTGGGCTTCAGTGCACACAGCTGGGCAGGAGTCTGATGAGGGTTCCTTTGCTGTACTGTTTCCTGAAGTAATCTGAAGTGTTTTATCATATTGTGTGAGTGTGGCATCTGGTTCCTGAGAAGGTGACCTTGCTAGCAGAGCTCTGCATCACTGCAGGCATTGTCACGGTCCTCCAGTTTACATAGGAATGGCATTCAGCATGGTTTTTGGATGCAGCTCTCTGCAAGGTTACTCTGCCAATATTGATTGGCTTTAACAGCTGCAGCAACAACTATATCTGGAGAAGCCAGGATCTTTATGGATGCATAAAGGTTACAATAAAGTCTATCCATATTGACATTATCTTCTGGAATACTGTGTGCCAGTATAGACTGAAATCACCACCCCACAGCCCCATTTCAGGAAACCCCACTTAGCTTACATACATTTCTGACTGTCAGGCCAGAATTTTACTGTGCCTCTGGCAATGACTAGATTCAAACTGACAAAGGCAAGATTGCTGGCAAATTCTATGAAGCTAGTTTTGTAAGACATTGAACAGGGTGAGGTGGATGAGAGCCATGGTCGGGGGTCTGAGGACCAGGCACTCAGGTCACATGCACATAGACACAGCATTGGTATCCTGTCTTACAATTCTAGAAGTGGATGGGTGGGTGGGGCTGGGCACTATGTTTACTCTATCACCTGGTCCCTATGTGCACATATATGGTCATCACATTTTCAGTCTTTAGCCCAGACCTTAGAAATGCATTACTTCATGCCCCTGAAAGTAAAAACAGAAAGAGTGGAAAGGTTCCTATTATCCTGACATAAAGGGCAAAACTGAATGCTGTAAGGTGGAATGACTTGCTCATGCCCTGTCTATAGCAGAACTGAGATTCCAACCCAATTTAAAGCCAGAGTCTGAATATAAGTCCCATCCCAAACAGCCCAAGAGCTCCCTAGTCAAAGACAAACTTTTTCATATTTTAAATTTTCTGAGCTGCAGATTCTTCATATTTTATCAATATAATACTCTCCCAACACTTTAATATTAATATACTTGATATCATCAGAGAGCTCAGGCAGTGGAGCCTCCAGGACTTAGAATATACTATAGGTGTGTGACATTTATATGTTTGCTTTAAAATAGTACCTGCTTGAAGAGTGCCAAAAACTAGCCTCTAGATGCTAGATGCAAGAGGGAAGAACTCAGGTGACAAGAATGGGTGTCTGTTGGGGAGAAGCCTCCTCCCACTAGGTGCTTCTGAGACCAGAAATGTGAGGTCATACTAAGATTAGATTGTATGCCGACTATGTACCATTAATACTCATTGAATGCATGTGATACACCTAGATGAGAATATGTCTATGTAATTTTAGAAGGTTTAAATCTTCCTGTAGTCCTTCCAGTCACTGTTCCCTGTGCCCAATGCTGTACTTTCTCCCTTCAAGGTTATCTTTGCCCCACTACAGGGACCTGAGAGCATGTGAGCCCAGGGTCTTTGCATACACATGGTTAGCTTACTTCTCTAAGAGGTTTATAATTGCCCTCAGATTACTGAAAATGGGGCAGGACAACTTAGAGCCAAATAACAGGCTCTAAAGCCTGTATCCTTGACTTGTGCTGATCTTAAAAGATGCCTGGAAAGAAGAATGAATCAGGTAAGTTTTGCTGTGATAGCTCTCTAACAAACCCATTTCCCTAGGTATTATGGGGAATAGAAGGATTTTCCTACAGCAAAACAACCTTTGTATTAAAACCAGGAGGCTGTGTGTAGACTAGAAAGAGTAAATTATCTGTATGGAGCAAAAGAAATTAAAAAAAAAACAGGTGCCACAAACCTCCTCACCCTTCCTCCTTCCTTCCCTCCCTCCCTGTTTCCCTTCCTTCCTCCCTTTTCTCCTTTTCCTCCTTCCTTCCTTCCTTCCTTCCTTCCTTCCTTCCTTCTTTCCTTCCATTCTTCCTGTCTTTTGTCTTCCCTCTTCATTCCCCTCCTCTCCCCTTATTTTTCTTCTCCCACTTGCAAACACATAGAGAATATCCTTCAGGAACCTACAACTAGGTCTCACAATTTTCACTTGAGAGAATAATTGGGTATGCCTTGATAACTATAGCATTTATACGTACTAGTAGTAAAGGCAATCATTTCCTAAGGACAGTTATTTTGGGTAGTACTAGGAATCAAATCCAGGACCTGGCCTATGCCAAAAGAAGTGTTCTACATGGAACTACATTTCCCAGTCCATCCCCTACAGTTATTTTTGTTGAGAAGCTATATAACATTTCACAGGACATAGCCAAAGTTTGGGTGGCTAGCTTAAAATACTCCAACATTTTCCAAATCGTTGCTGTGACTATAAATCCTAAGTGCAGCTGAGATTTCAAGGCTGACCTTACTGTTTTATAAAATGCAGAAGGAGAGTATGAGCCTGCTTATGTGGAGGGCTTTGAATTATCCTCATCATCTAATATTCATGCTATAAAAACTCTGCAAAAATGCTATTTCCTAAATAAATGTCAAGAGTCTAGATGGCATTCAGTGAATGATTCCAAGAAGAGTGCAAACAGTGTTTCCTTAATTAAAAGCAAGCAAAACCCAAAAAAGATAGCTAATTAAATGTCATCATGTGAAAGGGAGTGAGTGGGAGAAACAGAGAGCTCCAGCAGAGACCATGTCAGAGAATGCCTCAGATTCTGAGATGAGCCCACATGGACAGCTGGAAGAAACCTGCCCCAACTGCTGTAGAGCCAGGTCCAGCAATGCTAATATACTACCAAAAACTGAGTTCCCAGGGGAAAGGCCTGTAGTACCCATTCAGCCACCCACCCATCCATCCATCTATTCATCTGTCCATCTGTTATTCATCCATCCATCCATCCATTTCTCCCTCCCTCCCTCCTTTCCTCCCTCCCTCCCTCCCTCCCTCCCTCCCTCCCTCCCTCTCTCCCTGTTTCCCTAGTGAAACAAGAACTCACAATATAGGCCACTTTGCCCTGAATTCACAATCTTCCCACATCCACTTGCTAGAATTATAGTTATGTGTCACCATGCTCAGTCTTAGTATCCTTTGGAAACCAAGGTAATGAATAGGAATCTATGCTGTTATTATTCAAATAAGAGCAAACTGCACTGGGCCACTGTGTCTCCTGTGCTGAGGAATTGCTAAGCACACTACTGAACACTATTTCACCAGGTGAAGTTTGTGTAGAGCACCAATAGAGCTCATCAAATCCTTTTTTTTTTTTTTTTTTTGTTTTTTCAGACATTGGTATTTTGTGTTTCCTCCAAAGCACAAATCTGTATCATAAGAGGATCTTGAACTGTTCTGAGGATGTTTGCAGAACACTGCCTTCATCTCTATTTTGAATCAGAACTGTTATTTCACATGAAGTAATGAGTGGGTAGGCAGTACCACACCATTTTAGCATTGCAAAGCTCCCAAGTGTTAGCCTGAGCCTAGCTTATTACGGTTGCCTTGGCCCAGATCCTAACAGCTCCAACAGTAGGACACAATTCACCTTCACAATTCACAATTCACAATTCAGGCCTAAATTGGCTCTGAACCACACGCCTGGAACACTGCCTGCCCATCGCAGGTACACTGCCTGCTGCCGATTCCCTTCGTTGCTACTTTGCGCACTCTGTGCCTCATTCCATATCATCACTGGGGATATTTCTCCCCAGGTTGAAAACACACATCCTACTTCCAGCATCTGCTTCAGTTTCCTGGATGGCCGGGTAATGTGTTTGTTTAACTCACTTAGCGTTGGACTATAGATTTTGCCAGTGGCCCTTGGCACACCGGCCTCAGGATGTTTGTTTTCCTAAGTTCTGCCTTATCTTACTTCCTCTGGAAAAGCCTCTCTTTTCACAGCTTGGCTAAAGCTTGAGCCAGCAACTCTCCCGAGCGCTGCCTAGAGGGTTTGCCCAAGAGGGAGGCTAAGTGATCTGCAGTTTGAAAATCATAAGCACTTTGCCGTGTAGTGTTTTATCCGAAGGTGAGGCTCTCACAGCCTGAGAGCGTGGCTGAGACACTGAGCCTGACTTAGCAGCAGTCATCTTCTGGCCACTCCTTAATCTTTCTCACCAGTGAAGTTCAGAAAGTCTCATATACATGGGATGCACTTGGGTTGCTTGTTAAAATTCAAGTTCCCAGTCCAATATCCTCTGAGAGTCCAACTTAAAATAGCTGGAGGGGCCTGGGCCAATTATTAATTTATAATTGTTTTACTACTCTTGGGCAGTGTTTTTAATTGAAATATCCCTCTACTGGTCATCTCGATAAAATATTTTTTAGATTAGAATGGGAGAGACCTCAGTGAAGTGCTGGGAATCTGGCATTTGAACATCTCCTTTCTCGTTCTGAATCCTACGTTAGCTCACTGACCACCCGTGTAAGTGATCTGAACCCATTGTTTTCAAGTATGGGCAGAAAGTAAGGTTGCGTAAGGGTCTGGTGGATTTGGCACAGCATGTTCAACGAAGAGTAGTTCTCATTTTTATATTGTTTTTCCAAAACCATCATAGGAAAAATGAAGACAGTTTTGAATGTGAAGAAAACAGGCCTAGAAACTAAGGCAACATGTATGGAGACTGAAGTGTGAACAACAGAATGACATTTCCTTTCTCTGCTATCTCTGGTGATCTATAGCGCCTGCCTCTTCCTGGCTTGGTAGTGTCTTGAGCATCTTTTATCAGTCTCCACCTTTTCATGGACAGGAGCTTCTAGATGCCTAGGTTAGCAGTGGTTAATTCTCTCCATATGTTCCTCAAGCCTTATTGATGATTTTTAACTTGATGTCTGTCATCCTGCTAGAGGCTAAATTCCAGTAAGGAGTGCAAACTAGTTGCCCACTCCTGTCCTTATTCCTGGGCTTCGGAAGATGAGCCTCGCACTTAACTTTTGTGGATAAAAGTTAGGATGTACTTTTTAGAAAGTCGTTAGTGATGTTCAGCTTGCGGATAAAAAGCCTACACACCTCAACTTGCCTGCCACAGTATGTTCATTCAAATGGACAGTTTGGATGTCCTTACAATGAACTTGTTGACTCTTAATTTTTTTTTCTCAGCCAGCCAAAAAGTTTTCTGGAACATCTGAAGGCAATATTGGGCCATTTCATTAAAGAAGAGTAAAACCCATAATGAATGTAAAGACTTAGACAAATCACAGGAGAAAGCCTCAGATAACAACATCAATCGTTGTTAGTTTTCTATGAACCACCTGAAGAGGCTATCTAAATGATGCATTGCTACAGCCCACAGGACCTCTCAGGGATGGCAGGAAAAATTAGTGGGGTACAGACAACATTATTCTATTTACGAATCTTGGAAGCTTTTCTGTGTTTCAAGGCTTTCCCCTTCCTCACATGGAGACGTCTAACGTAAGTGTTAATATCCCAGAAAGAAAGGGTAATTCACTGGGTGATTGAATTAAGCACTATGTCATACCTGTTCCCGAAATCTTAGAGAAACAGCAAAATTCACACATCATTTCCAATCTAGAAAAGCTGAGCTGATTTTTTTCTCCATTGTCTTTTTGTTTTGGGTTCTAACCCCAAACTGAAAGCCACTTTTATATCCTTTGACACGTGTTTCTTGTGAAGAAAGAAACCTTCCAAGTGCAAGTATGCTCAGAAAACAAGTGCAAAGCTCTATTTCTTTTGGCATGGAGTCTCCGAATTCTGTTCTTCTGGATGAAGTTTACATTGCTGTGTTATAGAAGGATACCTGGAACAAAAGTGAGAGAGGCTAAGCAGTCCTTTACCCTGTGCTTTTAATCAGCTGAGTCCTTATTAGAATTTAATCCCTTAGACAGAATAGTTATTCTTCATTATGCATAGAGGAAATCAGTACACTACCATAGACTCGCAGGTCCATATTAATAAGCATGTGAAAGTGCACATAAATACATCTTCATTCTTTGTTTATTTTGCAAAGTCGTGGAGATGCCATATTTAAGGTTTTCTACAGATTTCTGTGTATTTCTTTAAACCCATTTATTTTCTTTCGTCCAGTAAAGAAAATACACAGAAAAGGAAGGAACATTTTATTCTCTGGCCAAATGCTGACAGCTGCAACTCCACACTACCCCAGAGTTCTGTAAGGTCATTTTGCAGGGGCCGGGAATTCAGCCAGTTTGATTAAAGCCCCTATACTCTTTTTCTTTCAAAGCTTTATCAGGCTTGCCAATAGTAAAGACAAAGCCAATGTGGGCTTCCCATACTAACAGCAAGAAAATTTCATGGTAGCAATTTGCTTGCAAGATGTGTGCCTCAGGTGACAGCATCCAGTAAGGGTGTCCTGCCATAACTCCATCCTAGTTTTACTCTGTGGAAGTCACACTATGTATTACTCAGTTCTGAAACAACACATATTTTATTTAAACTAGCTCTTTCCAAATTCATTGGTTTCTATGGGTCAGTCTACCTGCTTTCCAGCATCTCTCTTTCTAATTACAAGCCGCCATTGAAATGTCCTGTGTCAACTCACCAGTTCCTTCCCCACTCAGCTACCCTGTCCTTTCTTCAGGCTTTGTTTATTGTGAGGATTAACTGTGGTAGTCCCCAAAATGCCAATATTCTGCAAGTCATACCACACATAGAAGGTGTAATAAGTGCCTGCCTGTTTGACACACCATAATAGATACTGACTGAACACGCCCCTTCCCACTTTTTGCCTTTATTTTGTATTGCCTTACTTTCCTTATCTGCCATAAAATACCCTGTTAATTCTATAAATTTATGACATGCTTTGCTTTTAGAAGTGCTGGCTTAGAGGTGAAGCCACTCTCTAGAGTCAAAAGGATCCATTACATGGCAAAAACCTGTATACACGACTTACCAATTCGTTAATTCCACCCAAGGAGTTAACAGGTGTATAAAAGGTGACCCCACTTCATCTGATGAAAACACCTGTGCTGACCAAGTGGCTCCTTCTGCTAGACTGTTGCTTGCTGTCTGCCTGTGCCAGATACCCACCGTGAAAGCAAGCACAAGCACTGAGGCTGCTTGCTGTCTTCTGCCCACTCTAACCTGAAACTGTTTGCAGAGACCAATGCTTTGTCACAGGAATCGCCATCTCTTTGCAATGTCAAGTACATTTCATTTTTCCCGTCTTGGTCTAGTAGAAAACCACAGAGAGGAGGTTGGAGGGAGGAGCAGTCTATTTTCTGCGATGGCTGGAGTATTTTTCACTTCCTTTCAACTAGGGTCAAGATTGTCTGTCTGTCTGTTTGTCTGTCTGTCTGTCTCTATCTGTGTGTGTGTGTGTATGTGTGTCTGTCTGTCTATCTATCTCTATGTGTGCTTGTGTGTGTGTGTGTGTGTGTGTGTGTGTGTGTGTGTGTGTGTACAGCACCCTGGCATGTGTGTGCAGGTACACATGTTTGTGGAGGTGAGAAGGCAATCATCTCCATGACTGTTCCTCAGATGCTGTTCACACTGATTTATATTTATTTTTTTGAGACAAGGTTTCTCATTGCCTAGGAACTTTCCAAGTAGGTTAGGCTGACCTACAGTGTGAAGGGCAATTTGTTTTGCTGGGAGCTCCTCACATTGGCCCCTATGTCACTCCTTGTGAACCTCCAAGCCCACAGCTGGATCTGACTGTCAATGCCAGAGCTGCAAATACTGGAGACAAACAGCCAGGTGGGTGGCCACTGGCAGGGACAAGTCATACTCAGACGAGCTCGTGGGTATTGGGAGAATTCCAGGTGTTTTCCAAATGCGTCTTTACACTCTGCTTCTTGTCGCACCTTTAAATCTCTAGGCTCTTTTGTCACTATTGTTTCCAATTAAATAGTTTGTCTTCTTTCCATTTCCTTCCAAAGTAATCCATATCCATGGCTCTGAATTAATCTACAAATGATCAAAACAAAATAAAACCCAGAGCCACTAATAACACCGTCATGTAAATTGAACCCGCCATGTGGAAGTGTTCCTTAGTTACGTTAAAACATGAAAACATCTGTGCACAATGTATTATAAACTTCTCTCACTTGCTCGTGCATCTTGGCTTGTTTTAGAGGCAGAGGAATGCTCTTTGGTTCTATCAAATGGAGAATCTTGGTTCTGCTCTGTGGCTCTGTGTGTTGTGATGTAATTGATTCACACTGTGTGATAGCATGGCAGGCAGTGGTCTAGTGCCTTGGGGTTTTCCTCCCACAACAAGACAAGGTTATAGTTAATATCCCTATAACAAAATCTTTCCACTCACACCCTCAGGTTTGTTCTGTGTTTTTATTTCCTTTAAAAATCGAAAGCACGGGATGTTATCGTTTGACTCTGAAGTGTCTCCCACCGGCTGGTGTTTTAAATGTGTCTTCCTTAATAAGTGGCAACTTACAAGTATGTGGATCCTTCAGCAGGGCCTGACTTGAAGCAGGTTACTAGGAGCGGGCCTTTAAAGAGCCCACCCTGGCTCCTAGTTCTGGAACTCCCCAGCTTGGCCATGGTGTCAGGAGTATCTGCCATACACTCCTGTTGCCATGAACTCTGCCATGCATTTCCTGCTTTGACAGACTGAGACTGTCTGAACCAACAGGCCAAAGTCAACCTTTCGTCAAGTTATTGTAGATACCAGTGATGCAACACATGAGACCCAGTGATGTTACATGTGCACTTTAACACATGTCATGTTACATGTGCACTTTGCCACACCTCATCTCATATGACAGACAGGCCATGGTCAAAATGCACACACGCCGTTCTGTGTGCCAGTGCTTTGCTTCTGTCTGAAATATGGTCTATTGTGTGTAGTGAGCTATAGAACTTCCAGAAAGCTTCGGATTCTGAAACTTGACAAACAGACTTTGGATTTGCAGATTTTGGATGCTCGGCTTGTGTAAGGATGCCCTGTTATTATGGTAATATTCACAATATCTGTGCTTTCCCTACCCAGCTGACATTACCTCAGTCCTCCAGGAAGCATCCATAACTATATAGGGTGATATGTACAGTATATAAGGCAATATAATATGTAAAGTAATACAGCTTCTGAATTAAATTTATTCCACTGGCCCATTGGTCTATTTCAGCCCCACAGTTAACTCTACGTTAGTAGTGATATCTGGTTTTAGTATCTGTAGATATCTCATTTTAGTAATCTTAATAACTGTTAATCATATTTTTGTAAGTTATTCAAACATCTTTACCTTTTGTGTAGATTTATCCTTACATATTTTTCATGCTATCTTCTTAAATTTTCATTTTTGATTTCTAGTTTATCATAGAACAGTTGGGTTTATAGACTGATTTTACACCCAGTAAGTTGATATAAGGAGATAAATCAAAATAAAATGAAAATATTTTAGATTTCATGAAAATAAAGTCATCATTTTAAAATGGAAATTCTTTTTTTCCCTTTCTAATGTTTATGCCCTTTATTTATTTTGGTCATTTCATTGTATGGGTACCATGTATTCAAGATATTCATTGGTTTTCTTCCTATAACTGTGATAAATGGCATGACTAAAAACAACTTGGGGAGGAAAGGGTAATTTGGCTTACTCTTCCAGATCACAGTCCACCACTGAGGGAAGCCAAGGAAGAAACTCAAGCAGGGCAGGAACTTACAAGTAGGAACTGACGCAAAGACCATGGAAGAATGATGCTTATTGGCTTGCTCCTTGTGACACTCTGTTTGTTTTTTTTATATAACTCAGGACCTCCTTCCCATGGGTGATACTGCCACCCAGTGACCCCTCCCACATCAATAATTAATAAGAAAATACCCTCACAGACTTGCCTACAGGAAAACTGATGGAAATATTTTCTCAATTGAGATTCTCTCTTCAAGGATTGTTCTAGTTTTTATCAAGAAGACAAAGCTATCCTGCATGTTGATTATTTCACTGATTGGAACTTTTGGGATGTTACTGGAATTGGCACATCTATTTTACCATATTCAATTAATTCAAGTAAGTCAATGGGCCAGCCCAGAGTCAGTAGAGAGGGTGTCAAGTAAAGTTATGATGCTGTGTTTTTATCTTTGTAGCATTTATAAATGAAGCATCATGTATTAATGTGGCTAGTATAAAATATATTATAAATCCATAATCCCTAATATCCATTTGTTCCTTAGATAACTGCAATGAAGTCAACTTTGTCATGAGAGATTATCTTTTGTATGTGTGGTGTGTTTGTGTGAGTGCGTATTTGTGTGAATGCACATGCTATGCATATGCAGTGAGCCCCTGGGATCTGTCTGTCGCTGTCTCCCCAATGCTGGAGCTACAAGTGTGCATCACTATACCCTACATCAAACACAGACCTTCATGAAGCAAGCACTTCATTAACTTTGTTATCCCCAAGTCATAATGAATTCTTTTTAAGTCCAGTGTATTATTGGCTCATTTGTAATTTTCTTTCTGCAACACAGTTTTTAAATGGTGAGGTACATTTGCCTTGAAAAGAATTCAGTATCACCCATATATGCTAGTAGTTGATGCACTACATTCTCTCCCTGCCATATGTACATCCAAAGACTGGAATTTCTTGATCTTTCTTTCAATCCCATTGAGCCAGCCCCAATGCTCTCAGCCTGGCAGCACCATAGAATCTATGATTTCACTCCATGAGTCATGCTGTTCCTTGTGTATGGTGCCACCTTCACACAAAAGCATTCGTCACACCCATCATTTCCAATGAAATGAGTGTCCAAGAAAGCCCCCTCTTCTATACAGCATCACAATAGCTTCACTGGAAGGATTGTGACAGCAACTTCCTTATGCGGCTCAACAAACACAGAGTGACTCAATGCCTCCCACAGGGAAGGAGATGCTTCTTTTCAGTGATTACTATGGTCTCTCTCTTTTCTTTGACTCAGTCATTTGCTGATCATAACTTCCATTAATTTCATGAAAAGATCAGAATACCATCATGAGGTTATTAGAATACCGTTTGGTTATTGCCACAATAGATGCTATTTAAGATATTATAATTTAACATATGTTGGACACTGTGCTTTGTATATGATGGTAGACTAAACATTCACAAAGCAGGAGCATCTTTCCTCCATTTGCAAGGTGACTAACTCTGTGCTGGACAGTTTTATGTCAACTTGACACAAGATAAAGTCGTCTGAGAGGAGGGAACCTCAATTAAAAAAAATGCTTCTAGGTTGTAGGCAAGCCTGTAGGGTATTTTTCTTTTTTAAATTAGTGATTGAGTTGGGAGAGGGCCCAGTACTTTGTGGATGGTACCATCTCTGGGCTGGTGATCCTGGATTCTACAAGAAAGCAAGAAAGCAGCCTGAGCAAGCCATGAGGAACAATCCAGTAAGCAGCACTCCTCCATGGCCTCTACATCAATTCCTGCCTCTAGGATCCTACTCTAGAATCAGGGTAGTTCCTACTCTGATGTCCTTTGATGATTATCTTAGTCAATGTTCTATTGCTGTGAAAAGACACTGTGTCTACAGGAGCTCTTCTAAGGGAAAGAATTTAACTGTGGCTTACTTACATGTCTTAGAGATTTAGTCCATTATCAGCATGGCAGGGATCATGAGGGCATGCAGGCAGATATGGTACTGGAGAGGTAGCATCTGGATCAACAGGCAGCAGAAACAAAGAGAGAGATTGGGCCTAACTTGAGCATTTGAAACCCCAAAGCCCACCCCTAGTGTTGTACTTCTTACAACAAGGCCACACCTCTTAATTCCTGTCAGTAGTACCACTCCTTAATAACCAAGCATTCAAATATATGAGCTATGGGGGCTATTTCTGTTCAAACTACCACAATGGTCAGCAGTGATATGGAAGTATAATCCAAATAAACCCTTTCCTCCCCAACTTAGTTTTTGGTGATGGTTTTATTGCATCAATAGAAACCCTAATTAAGACACTCTTCATCCTGTGTCAGAAGAGCACTGGAACTGCTTTGAACAGAAAGATAAGCAGAAAGTGATGTTAAATCTATTCATAGATCCAGGCCTTAGTAGACTTAAATTTCTATTTCTTCTGTCTTAGGGTGAGAATAGCTTTAAGTGGGAAGTTTAACAACTCAGAGCATCCCATGCTTTTGGAAAGCCCACCTTAGCCACAAAGAGTAGAAAGACCTAGTTAAACACCATTCACTCCAGCCATCCCAGTCCAGGTACAAGGCATTCTTGTAGAGAAGCCCTCAGATGGCCTTTACTGTCATCTGACTAAGTCCTGGGAAAGCCTCAAACACCTATGATCTTTCCTGTCCACACAATAACTGAACAAGCTCTTAATAAAGGCCCTCCTTAAGCAACTATAGGTGGACTTAATAGGAAGCAAAATAAGGTTTCATCTTATTTAACTTTTATTTAATCTCTTGGAGGCAGAGACTACCATTGTGCTTATTTGACAGATCAAAAAAGAAAGATTACATGTTTGCTCAAGTCTGAGGTAGAAAGGTAGAGCAGAGTGGAGAGCTGACTCCATGACTTCACCCTCTCACCTGCTCAGGTCAATGTATATGTTTTGATCTTTCTTTGTTCTGTTATCATGGGACTCTTTCAGCCTAATATATAGAAACAGTAGAAATGAATTTGGGGATGTCTGGGGAATGAAGCTAGTTGGTTGAACAAAACTAACTCATGTCTAATCTGAAATTTTGTCCAGAGAAGGCAAGGATGATCTCTGCCCATTCAGAAGTTCATGAGGCAGGAGGGGAGGTTCTTGGGCCTCACTGCCTCCTGTACAGTTTGTTGAAGACCTTAATCTTCCCATAGTCAGTGGGAATGGATGCTTAAGGTAAACATCAGCAATCAGCTCTCTTTAGATCAGATATTTGGGAACTTCTTTTGTGATGAGCATTGGCTGGCAGCTCTGGAATTTGACTGAATTCATTGAATAAAGAAATTTACCATTAGCAGAGGTCGGGGATGTGAGGATAAGGCTGAGACAAGGGGATCCCTGCTACTCTTGGACAAGCCAGACTAGCCTTGTTGGCAAGTTCCAGACCAGTGAGAGACTGCCTCTTAAAAACATGGACAATACCTGAGAAATAATACCAAAGTTTGGCCTTTGACTGCCACAATGCACACACACGCACACACACACACACACACACACACACACACACACACACACACACCTACAAATGCATACATGCACACTTGCACACATTCACACAAGAAGAAACTACAAGAAGCCCAGGAAATGATGGCATTGATTTCAGTAACTCCTGAATGGTCACTTTCAACTGGGATGATTAAAACAATCATCAGGGAAATCTTTGACAAATCTGGACACCTGAACTTTGCCCCAACAAATCATATCAAGATTGCTGGGGACTCTGTACTTTCTTGCATAACCCCCAGGTGATTCCAATATGCAGGTGAGCTTAAGGGCTGACCTCTTTCCCTAGCACATAACTTTCCACCCTTTCCCACTTTCTTCTTTCCATTCTCATTTGGTTTCAGAACTTTATTCATGTATCACCTGTTCATTCAGATGTATAATGGCTACTGACTGGACAGGTAGCCTATACCAATTTGGTGCCAGTTGATACCTGCTGACATAGAGAATGTACAAGAAGACTCTAACTTGTTTATGGACTTAGACAAGCTGGGTTTTGATCGTATTGTGTTTGAGGTACTGTGTTCGTAGAATAGAGATGGTTGAGATTTGAGCCGAAGGTTAGTGTGGATGAAAACTCTGAGTGTGCATATGATTGGTTTAGGAATTGTTAGTTGTAGCCCCCTCTTGTAGGGAAATGTTGCTCAATATGAGTAGGGGTTACATTATAGTGTTATAGTGTAATATCTATATATCTATCTATATATGAGAGTGTGCACATGTGCACACACACACGTGCATGAGAGAGAGAGAGAGAGAGAGAGAGAGAGAGAGAGAGAGAGAGAGAGGAGGATACACTCCATACAACTCCACCCCTTTCCAAGGCCATTCTTATGTGTCCCCAAGGAAAACTATCAATTCTGCCTCCCTCTATAAAACTAAAGTGAAATATAAAATTGGAAAGCACTGTTTTTGAATATGGGCCACTGATTATGGGAATGCCATGGTCTTTTGTGCAGATATTTTCTCAGGGTAAAGCTTATTTGAAAAGTTATCTTTTCCTGTATCTTTTTTTTCATGGCTTATAAAGACCTATCTAAAATGGTTCCTGACTCTTGCCAGGGCCTCATTTCCTTCCATGATGTCTCTGCTTCACTTTTTCTAGCTACCCTGAGCTTTTGAATATACAAGTCTCCCTCCTTCTGTCCTCCTTCATCTCCATTGGTTTTGGAGAGAGAAAGAGAGAGAGAGAGAGACAGAGAGAGAGAGAAAAACAGAGAGAGACAGAGACAGAGAGGATAATGATATATTTATGTATGCATGTTCATGTGAACAAAGTATGTAGTGCATTTATACCAATGCACACATATATGCAAAGATTAGACTCTGGTGTTCAACATCTTCTTAGCTCACTATCCATCTTATATATTGAGACAGTGGTCCTCAGTTTATCCCAGAGCTCACCAATTCAGCTAGTCCAGCTATCTATCTTACTCTGGGGTTCCCCTGCCTCGGCCTCCTAAGTGATGGGTTATAGGTGGGCTACCACAACTACCCAGCTTTTACATAGGTGCTGGGGATATGAACTCCAGCCCTTATATTTTCATAGTATTCATCTCCCCCCTGAGCCATCTCTCCAGGCCAACATTTGCTTTTGATCTTCCCACAAACCTTCCCAGGTGCCTCTGGCTTTAAGTCAAGAATGAACCTTAAACAGAGCTCTCATCTTCTCCAAAAGGCTGTGTCTACATACAGCAGTCACACTTGACTTCCATTTTTAAAAGCATCTGTTTGTCTTTAATACTTTTTTAAAAAATGTCATACTGTTGCCTCTATAAAGTCATGACTATTGAAACTCTAATTCATGGAAATGAGGTGGTACATAGGTGTCCAGTAAACAGCTCCCCAGCAGCTCCCCTGCTGATGTCTATCCCAGTTCAGAGACATCACTACCTGTTCCTAAAACTGGATACATCTTTTCCTGATTTCCATGTAGCTTCCTTATGAAACACATTGTAAAAGACTATAGCAGTAGAGTAACAAGGCAATGCTAATCACTAAAGATGTCCCCCAAATTATTAGTCTAGGTGTTTAACTGGACTGCTAGTGTTGACCATAAGCATTGCTTGTTGGGACTGTTTTGTTTTGTAAGGGAAAAGGACACAGAGCTTTCGCTGGAGGGCAAACCAGGGGTGGTATATTAGCCAAATTCAGAATTTTCCACATTAGTGTCTTTCTTGGATATTACATGTTAAAATAGGATAGGAAAGTAACTTAGCAGTCCTCTTGGGAACAGAAGGTTTTGACGTTTTAAAGGTCACATTCTGTACCCCAAGGGAAGTGTATAGAAAATAGAAGCAGGTTCATTCCTTAAGCTCACGACTTGAATGCTTTGACAACCATGCTAACAATGCTTACAGACAATGCAGAACAACAGAGATTGGCTGAGAAGAAAAAGCGAAGCAGAGAATTCTTCTTTTCGAAGGAAATCTAACTCTAATCCCAATTTCTAAAACTGATCAAAGCTTAGGAGCTCTGTTTGAAGTGGGTTTGTAGCCTGGAGGCTTAGCTCTGTCAGGTAGCCTTACACAATCTCTTATCCCCTGGAGGCCCTGGAGGACAGAAGCCTAGTGCTTTGGAAAGCATTATCCTAGATACTGCATTTTCAGGGTGGTGACAGATCTCCCCTAGCTAAGAAAACCTGTTAGAGGAAACTGAGCTAATGAGTGACAGACACGGCAGGAGTCTGCTTTTTTGGTCTCATCATTGCCTGTAACACTGGACTGGATCCCTTCTGAAGTCATTTCTGTGTGCAGAAGCATCACCTGGAGCCTTGATGCCGTGCTGATTTCACTTTGGCAGATCTGAGATACGGTCCCAAATCTGCATTTCTCGCTATCTGTTGAGGGCAGTCACAGTTTAGACTCACACATTGAGACAACAACCAAGAGGAAGAGGAAAAAGCAAATTGGGAATGACTCTGCATTTTAAAATCTCAAAGCCCACTCCTAGTGACACCCTTCCTCCAACAAGGCCACACCTCCTAATCCTTCTCAGACAGTTCTACCAACTGGAGCCGAAGCATGTAAATACATAAGCCTATAGGAGTTATTCTCGTTCTGACTACCACATTTCATTTCCTGGACCCCACAGGGTTGTGACCATCATGGGGGTGGGGGGCTGTGCTTTGAGATTTCAAAGGCCCCCATCACTTTCATTTATCTTTCACTCTCTGCCTTCTTCCTGTGGATCAAGATGTAGCTTTCAGCTATTGTTCTAGCACCTTGCCTGCCTTATTACTGCCTGGTTCCCCGACCATGATGGCCATGAATTCACCCTCTGAAACTATATATTCCCAATAAACTTTTTCTTCTATAAACTGCCTTGATCATGGTGCTTTGTCACAGCAGCAGAAAAGTAACTGAGACAGAAGTTTTTACCAGGGAGTAGAATACTGCTGTGCCAGGCCTTACACTGCTGTATTTGGGAGGAATATGGGATTGGGATTTGGGGTTAGGAAAACCATGAACTCTGTAATCACGGCTTAATTGGTTATCACGGTAGGAGCTTGGAAGATGATTGTGCTGAGAGCAATATGGGCAAGCTATGGAGGTTCAGCATAAGAGGTTTCAGAGGGAAATAATATTAGTTATGGGGGTTAGAGACCATTGTGATACTTTGGCAACAAATGTGGCTTTGTTTTTCCTTGTCTTAAGAATCTGCCTGAAGTTAAATTGAAGAATTTTGGACTAATTTCACTGGCAGAGGAGATTTCAAGATATCCTAATAATGGCTCTGTTATTAGTAACCACTTAGGAAGCTCTACAACAAAAAAAAGAACAAACAGGGCAAAAAGAAAAATAAATGTACAGTTTAAGAGGAAAATGGGGCACTGGGACATTTAATGTTGGCATGAAGGCTTGTGCTGAAGGTGATGAGAGGCTTGATATTAAGTGAAGTAAAGCGAGTGGTAGCCTCAGGGCAACACCCCACCCAACTGAACTTCCAACTTGTGAAAGGAAAATGCGTAAGGAAATCTCTTATTAAAGCAACAACAAATCTTATGCAAATATAACTCAAGGAGGGGACCAGGTTCTATCCCAAACAGACCATGGAACACAACAGCTTGGCTTTATGTCAGAAAGGACAGGCGAGTAAAGGAGTTTTGGAATCTTCCCTTGTGGTTAAGGAAAGCCACTGTGGCAGAGGAGTCCCTACTAAAAGGCTCAGAGGAACTATTGCATGAAGCTTTGATTGTGAAAGTAAAGTCTAGATTGTGTTAGAGATCCAAAAATGTTGGAGATGCCATAGGTGGCTCTAAGGATTGCTACACACAAGGAGCGGAACCAGCGTAAGAGAGAGAAGTGTGTTGTAGTCAGCAAAGCTGTCAGGAAAGACCCACCCAAGTCCTTTAGCATCCAACACAGAGCTACAGGATTTAGAATTTTTCCTGCTGGATTTCACTCTTGCTTTGGACCAGTACTTCCTCACTATACTCCCTTTCCTCCTTTATGGAATGGTAACATATATTTTGTGTCATTATAGGTTGGAAGTATGTAATTTGCCTTTTGCTTTTTACAGGTGGTTTACAATTAAGAGTCTTGAGTCTCAGAAGAGACTTTGAACTTTTAAACTTTGTTGAGACTGTGAAAAACTATTGGGACTTTTGAAGTTGGACTAAATGTATTTTTGCAATATGATGTGGCCATGACCTATGTGAGTCAGGTGGTGGAATGTGGAATTTTAAATAAAATGATCTCCATAGTCTCATAGATCTGAATTCTTGGTCATAGTGCTGGAACTGTGTGAGAAGGTTTAGGAAGTGTGGTCTTGTGGAGGAGGTGCGTCGCTGGGGATGGATGTTGAGGTTTCAGAAGTCCATGCCGTTCTCAGGTAGCCCTCTTTGCCTCCTGCTTGTGGAAAATATGTAAACTGTCAGCAATTGTTCCAGCACCACGCCTACCTGCCTGTTGTCAAGCTCCCTACCATGATGCTCATGGACTCTAACCTTTGGAACTCTGAGGCCCCAACTTAAATGCCTTCTTTTGTAGTGTTTTGGTTTTAGTATTTTTGTCACGGCAAGCAACTAAGACAGGGACTTACCTTCTACCTTTAGGGACCAAGCAAGAGCAAGGGCAATAGTAAGTCCGTAATGTTTTGGGAGTCTCTTAGACAGAGCTGATCCTTAACTACATTATAAATATTTGTCCTTATGCACACAGATAAGTGTTGTCATCACCCCTCATCAAGGAAGCTTCTTTTTGAAACAGATAGAAACCATTACAGAAGACTACAACCAATAAAAATGTGGAGCTATGAAGCCCAATCCCAATGGATACATCTACAAAATAATTCCTGCACCTAAGGCTCAGGGATCATTGTGAAAGAGAGGTTAGAAAGAGTGTAAAAACCAGAGGAACACGGAGTTTGCTGTGAGTTTGTCTCCTAGGAAAGTCAGAAGCTACATCCATAAAGTCTTATTAGCATGGCTGCCTAACATGAGCTGAACAAGGCTAACAACAGTTAAACATGTTAGCATGTATGAAGGTGGAGGTGCGAGGGTAGCTCAGGAGTCCTCAACCCTACACAAAGAGCTACAGGTAATCAAGGAATTCAGAGAGTAGGAGAAATAATATTCCCTAGGGACAAGCATACCAATTGATTATCCAATTCCATTGGTCATCCCTGAAAACATACACACAAGTAGCATTGTACAGACTAAACAGGTGATGCTTATGCATTTAGGAATAAATAAATAAATATATGTGTGTATATACATATATACATATATATATATATGTATATATGTGTGTGTGTGTGTGTGTGTGTGTGTGTGTGTGTGTGTACAAGTAACAAAAAGTAGGCCACACATTTAAAAAGGAGTAAGGAGGGGTATGTGTGTATAAGGAGTGGGAGTATTGAAGGGAAGAACCAGAATGGAGAAATGATTTAATTATATTGTAATCTTAAAACACAAAATAAAATAAAACAAAACAAAACATTCCCAACGTTGTTGTTTTTTTTTTAAAAAAAACCAAACTCATGAAGACAACTCAAAACAAACAAACAAACAACCCTCCAGGGCAGCTGAAGAGCTTGCAGATAGTAAGCCCAACTTTCCTTGCCTGGTAGAAAGCTGAGGTCCCAGTGCACAGACAACTGTGCCAAATTTCCTTCCCTTGGCTTGCCACACTCTAGTTTCTCCTGGGACACCACAGGCTTCCTTGTCCCTGCTTCTGTGTCTGAAACCACAGACGCTGTCCCTGTGGCCTTCTGCTGTACTGCCAAGGCCTAGCACAATGTCTGGTACTGGTCAAGTATTAGGGAAATAGAACTGTTTCATCTTTATGCTGGGTCTGTGCTTAAATAATTATTTATAAGCTTCTTATTAATATTATCAAGCTAGAGAAAGGAACACAGATGGCCCAGAAGTGTCAGAGCTCTCTGTGAGCCTAAGAAAGTCTGGGAAATGGCTCTGTTTGGTAAAGGGCTTGTCTTGAAAGCATAAGAATCTGCATTTGATCCTTAGGATTCTTGTAAATCAAGCTCAGTCTGGTAGTGTGTACTTGTAATGCCAGTACCGGCAAGGTGGAAACAGACGGACCCTGGGGCTTGCTGGCCAATCAGTCTAGTCAATTTTACAAATTCCAGGCTGGTGAGAGAGGTGGCTGAAAAAATGACATCTGTTGTTGTCCTCTGGCCTCTTCATGATTATGCACTCACATGTACACATGCACACAAACATACCTTGCATACACACCCACACATAAAGAGTAGAAGTACAGTAGACATTAACAACAGTGGCCTGTGGATAATAGAAGAAAGGAATTGGAATCTGGGTCTGACTCCCCATTTATTCAGGCAAAAATCTTAATAATTTTGCTCAACAGCTTTGAGTTTCAGTTTTCTCATGAATGAATTTGAGACACCAAAACATGAGATGCCATGAGAAGTAGAAGCCCTGTGGATGACAAAAGTGAGACAAATGATTGTCTATGAGTGCTAGCACAGCCCATGCTAAAACCACTTTTAAAAGTTGCAAGTGGTGCCGGGCAATGGTGGCGCACACCTTTAATCCCAGCACTTGGGAGGCAGAGGCAGGTGGATTTCTGAATTCGAGGCCAGCCTGTTCTACAGAGTGAGTTCCAGGACAGCCAGAGCTATACAGAGAAACCCTGTCTCGAAAAACCAAAAAAAAAAAAAAAAGAGTTGCAAGTGAATTAGCTCTGAACCTCTCATGTCCTGGGTTTATGTAACAGGACAGGAGTGAACAATCTTGATTTTGCAGACCTTCCAGATAAACTTTTCTATAAGGTATATGATGTCACCACTGTAAAACCATAAGTTTATTGAGATACTAAGGAATAGAGCTACTGGGATGGGTCACATATAGAGACAGTCAAGGGGCAGGAAAGAGTAGGATGTGTAAGCTGAATTCTCTACACGTGTTTTTCTGCAAGGTCCAAATATTGGCAGTCCAGCTTAGAGTGTGTTGCAGATAATTGGTCCAAGGGTTTCTGGGGCAATGTGTTTCAATCATCAGCCAGACGTTGTAGGCAGGTTATTTTTAGCCTGATTACTAAACGGAAGAATGTGACTTTGAAAGGCATGCTTCAAGAGTTCTCTTGGGTAGCCAAGTTTGTGTGATCATTACTACCAGGAAGTGTGTTTTCTCAAGTGTCCCAGGCTTTGGGGATAGTTGTGATTTTCAAACACTCCATCCCTTGTTGTGTGAGTGAAATTCTGTTTGTCCAAGCAGATACGCTGAGCTTATGGGAAGTACTTGAGGAAGCAAGAGGAGCTTAGGCCAACACAGATGTCACATTAAAGAGTCTTGGTGTGCTCAGGCAAAGTAGTACATATTCTAAGTTGGCATGACTTTCTCTGTTCCTCAGTTATGAGTCAGAGTTGGGTTTTGTTTTGTTTTCTAGTTGTAAGTGCTAGAAACTGATTCAAACCAGATTACACAAAAGGGAATTTACCAGATTTGTAACTGAAAAGTCCTGAGGATTCATGGCATGCTGGCTGGCTGCAGATTCTCAAACGATGACCTGATTATGCCCCCTCTCCTTTCCTTCTTGCTTCCTGAGCTCTGTGTTAGTCTTACTCTCTAGGGTTGACTCATCTTTGAAATGTCCCCAGCAGACCTTGGCATATCCTACCAGCTTAGCATCCATACAGGAGAGAAGTAATCCATTAAACTATTTCATCAAAGTCTCTGACTCAGCCTAGATCATTTCTTACACCTTTCCATCAGTCAAAGAACTGAGAGAACCAGAGGAGCTGGAAGGCACATCCCTCTTCCCACCATCAGAGATGTTGAGCTTTGGTATGGGTTATGATTTGAAGGGGAAATGCTTGTTACAGGCTCATGCATTTGAAACTTGATCCCAACAGGTGCCATTGTCCTGGGTGGTGGTAGAACGGCGACAACCTAGGACATATCAGGCAAATATAGGCAAGTAAGGTCAAGTTTTGAAGGTTGGAGGCCATTTCTTGCTTTCAGTCCCATATCTGCTTCCTGATTTGCCAAGATATGAACAAACCAAGCCAGAAGCCTCCCTACTGCCCCCATGGCCTGGATAGTGAAACCCACTGAGGTCATGAGCCAAAATAAATTCCTCCTTCTTTAAGTTGCTTGAGTTGGGTGTTCTGTCACAGTAAAGAGAAAATATAACACCCAGAGAGGATGGCATGATCACTGGGGAGGGCGACAGAAAGTCTCCTCTTCCCTGGGAGTCAGAATTTCCCATTGCCCCTTTATGGCTTGTTTTCCAAGGGTAAAAATTCCCTCCCACTCCACAGTGATCTATCCTCAAGAGATCTGCCTCTGTCCACTGATGATACTCCTCTGGCAGCTGTCTGTCTGGAGATTTGAAATCTTCCTGCTGACTGTCTCCATGTGAGTAAATATTCCGGGAGATTTTCTTTCTGACAAATGGACTTCCATTTGTCCCCTCCGACCCCATGAAGGTCTGTCAGTCCTTTCACAGTTGGAGAAAGAAGGACAATGCTTGCACTTGTGGGCTGCCAGGAAGTGCTGCTTCTGGGGTTTCCTAGGAAACATTAAGACGCCTGCCTCTGTGCATCATGTATGTAGCATCACCAGTGATAGAAGAATGGACATACAGTTTATCTTTTTTTTTTTTTTTTTTTTTTTTTGGTTTTTTCAAGACAGGGTTTCTCTGTATAGCCCTGGCCGTCCTGGAACTCACTCTGTAGACCAGGCTGGCCTCGAACTCAGAAATCCGCCTGCCTCTGCCTCCCAAGTGCTGGGATTAAAGGCGTGCGCCACCAACGCCCGGCCGTCATACAGTTTATCTTAACCAGAGCTCCCAGAATGATCTACCCATGACCAACCTGTAAAATTATATTTAGAAAACTAATTACTTATGCATTTCTGAATGAGAATCATTGTCTTTATGTGGAACAGTTTACTTTATACAGTGAGAATTGACATGGTATGTGATTTTAAAAAGAAAAAAAAAAAAACCACCTTAGCAAAGTGATGCTCATAGTGAGGCAGAAGGAAGAATCCTATTTGTCCAGTGTTTAGCTGAGGACCTGAGGATTTAGAAAGGGTCTGGGAGACAAAACAGGGACACTTCAATACAATGTATATGTTTATTTAATACAGTGAATTAGCCCTCCTGGAGGGCTGGTTGTAAAGAAACAACATTAGAGGCTGAATAGATGAGTCAGAAGAGCATTTTCTGCTCTTGCAGGAGACACAAGTTCAGTTTCCATTAGTCATGTCAGGCATCTCAGAAAAGCCTGTAACTTCAGTGCCATGTGATCTGATGCCCTATTCTGGCCTCTTCAGTCACCTATACACTTGTGCATATGCACACAGATATATCTCTATATCTCTATAGAATCTATCTATCTATCTATCTATCTATCTATCTATCTATCTACTATCTATCTGGGGGGGGTTGTTTTTGTTTTTGCTTTTTGTTTTGTTTTGGTTTGGTTTGGTTTTTCAAGATAGGGTTTCTCTGTTATAGCCTTGGCTGTCCTGGTATTCACTCTGTAGATCAGGCTGGCCTTGAACTCACAGAGTTCCACCTGCCTCTGCCTCTGCCTCCTAAGTGCTTCAATTAAAGGCATGCACTACCACCACCTGGTGAAAGCAATTTTTAAAAACATGCCAAAAATTATGCATCACTTGTGATCTGTTAGACAGTAAATAGAACCCATTCAACAACTCTAATTCTTGGAAGGGAAAATTCTATTATTACTTCCACATTTTGTAAAAAAAACAAACAAAACAACAACAACCAAACCAAACCATACCAAAACAAACAAACAAACAAACTGAGGTAAGAACAGCACTGCACGGAACCTACAGGCCAATGATATCTGGACCCAGGGTTCTAACATGCTAGAAATATCAGATAGTTTGGCTACCTAGCAGCTATTTTTAATTTTTTTCATTAAGTACCGAAGGCCTTTGCAATGCCAGAATTTAGATGTGTGTGATACACTGAAAATTTTTGAAAAGCAACTTTCAGTTAGTATAAATAGAGAAGAAAAGCAATGATATCTAAAACCTGTGGACGCTTTCCGACATGTCTTTTCTGACAGGTTCCATTCTCTAACCCACACACAGCTTCCTGAGTTAGAAACTACCCCCACTTTAGAGTAAGGAACAAGGTTTCTAGAGGTAACTTACTGATAAGAGTCTACAAAGCCAGTGATAGAGCTGTGAATTGAACTCACCAAGCTGCAACCTTTGCCTTTGATGTCTTGTGCTATGACAACCAACTAGATCCTGTCATCTTCTAGCTGAGTCCAATCACCCTCTTAGAATCCAATTAGTTTGTGTGTATATGTGTCTATGTGCATGCATGTTAGTTTGTGTGTATATGTGTGCATGTGCATGCATATTAGTTTGTGTGCATATGCATGCATCTGCATGCCTGTTAGTTTGTGTATATAAATGTGCTTGTGCATGCAAGTGAGCATGGGTGTAAACGACAGAGGGCAGCCTCAGGTATTATTCCTCAGGTACCAGCCACCTTTTTGGGGTCGTGGGCAAGTATCTCACTGGCCTGGAATTCTTCAATTTAAGTAGGCTAGCTGGCCAGAGAGATCCAGGGTCTGTCTGTCTCTACCTCCTCAGCACTGACATTACAAGCGTATGCCACCTGCCATGCTTTTTCATATGGTTTGTGGGGATCTGAACCCAGTTCCTTTTGTCTATTAAACAAGAACTTTACTGACTGAGCCATTTCTCTAGCTTCTTATCTCCCAGGCATTCATTAGTAACTAAACAATATTATTTCCTGCTTACACACACACACACACACACACACCACACACACACACACAACAGAGAGAGAGAGAGAGAGAGAGAGAGAGAGAGAGAGAGAGAGAGAGAGAGAGAGACAGAGAGACAGACAGTGTTTTACTTTGTAGCCCAGCCTAGACTCTGACTTGTGTTCCTCCTGCCTCTGCCTCTTGACAACTGAGATGTACACTTGTGGAGCATCACACCTGGCTTAGTATTTTGAAGTTCTGTTTTCTAGGTCCTATTAAAACTTTCCCATGATGGTTTCATATTTAGATTCAATTGCAAAAGGAAAAGACTTGGGTTAAGATGTGTGTTGCTGAAGATAGTGACAGTGCTGTGTTTTTCATTCACCCTACATCTTTCCCAACAAGTCTATGCTGGATGTAAGATGCAGGCAGGCATTCATTCTGACTGCATACTCTAGCAACATGCATGCAAAGAAGTGCCAGGCCTTCTGAAGTAGAGGGAAGGTGGAACTACATTGGAGATGGGGGGTTGTCAGATATACTATGCCAGCCTGTAAAGGGATCTTCTGGCAGCTGCTTATGGAAGGCATGTGCTACACCAAAGGAATATGATATTTATAGATCATACATTTCTTTGATAGCAACTTCAATTGCAAATTTTAACAACTGTCACCTAACAGATACTGAGACTGTGCACAATCAGGTCATTTCCAGGATTGATTTGGGTGCTCCCTGGTCTCCAGAGCTCCTTTATGTGTACTGTGTTTGTTAGTTGATAATTTCCCATGCACTCATTGTCTCCATTATCACAACATGGCTGCTGTTACTCCAAATGACGTCAAGGTAGAAAGTGAGCAACAGAGTGCTGGTGAAAACTATCTTTCTAATGACGGTACTCTCTTTTTAATCAATGAATGAAACAATTTTATCCAAAGTTTCCTAGAAGACTTCACATCACTTGGTTATAACTGTGTCACATCTTGACGTAGACCTTCAAAGAAGGAGGGGAAGTAGTTGAGTGCCCAGCTTCTTCTTAGCTCATTGGAAGAACTGGGCGGGAAGACACAATGGCTGACTTAGCCAAACACTAGTTTTTGCTAATGAGCACAGCACTGTGACATGGCTGAAGCATCTTCAACCACATAACCAATATATCTGTGAGAACAAGGACCACCTACTCATTGCCATGGACCCAGCTACTTTTGCAAGTTAATCATGTAGGAGAGGGAAGCAAGTAGGAGACTGGGAAATACATGCTTATTACTCATGAGGTTTGAAACTCAAACCAAGGAAGTTAATAGGTTGAAATCTGGGGGACTTACATCTTCCCTCCCACAGGAGTTAGAGTAAGATGTGATTTAAAAAAAAAATTGTAATGTGGGACTGGATAACATATTCTACTGCTCGCTTCCAGGAGTTTCCTTTAAACTGGTCAGCAGTTGGCCTGAATTAACTTTCAAAGCTCCATCTTAGTTATGATTTACAAGCTATAGAAATCTCACTGCAGTTGGTGAATCTCACAGAAACATTAAACTGTAGGGCTTCTCAATAGGAATGATCAAGAGTTTCAAGTCTGTGAGAGCGGTGTTCTGTGGCTAGCATACAGCCATGTGCAATGGCCTGGTTCCAAGGTTGATGGAGGCCTTTTGTTTTGCTGCTGGAACCTGGATGTGGGAGGGTGGAAGATTATTGTGGAGAAGTGATGGAGTTGGGATCAGCTCCTCAGAGGTAACATATGGTAGCCAAGAGGTTCCCTGATGTCTTTTCTCAGATACTTTTGATGTCACTGTTGTAATGGTTAACACAGGCTTGGTTAATTTGCAAAAGGGAAATGATAAGTGCTTTTTTTAAATAGTGAAACATAGTGATTCATGATGATGGTTTCCCTTCCATGAACACAGTATTGTGACTGGGAAAACCCAGCCACCTTATTTCTCCTGGGCTTAAGATGAAACTCCTATACTTCATGAAAAGAGTTTTGTATTCAACTGCCCTCCTCCAGCCAATCATAGGCAAGGTGAACATTTTATGAGAGGTTAGGTAAGGTTCTGAACACTGAGTGGGGCTCTCTGAGCTTGTCACTTTTGTGTTTATCTCCTAAGATACGAATGTGCATGAGGAAAGGCTTTGATCTTAGAATTGCTTGCACCGTGACTTCTTATCTGGAAACGAGCTTGAATCATGAGGCGTCTGTCTGAAGAAAAAAAATATTTATGAAAATAACTATGGTTGTTTGGCCAAGTAGGCTGAAGGCTCTCATCACGGAACTGGCAATCTTAGACTATGCTTTAGGAGGCAGAAAAGATAACTCACATGCAGGGAGTTAATTACTTGAAGAGAGATTTCCATCTGTCTAGGATGCATGGAGATCATTTGTTTAGTTTTTCTTTCTTTCTTCTTCTTTTTAATTTGGAGTATTTTCCTGCTTTCTGGTTTATTATTTAATCTGTAAGGAACATCTTAGCTATCACAATGAAATCTCATTTGATTTTGTATCTAATGACCTGATTTATTGAAATTTGTGAGTAAATTTAAGGAAGTTTGGTAAAACAATAAAAAACATTACTCCACCTTTTTTCAGGTAGTGATGATGTTGAATCATGAGGCTCTTGACCATCAGCTGAGTGCTTCTGTGCTCTTCTATGGCTTCCTGTCATATGAATGACCCAGGGGAACTTCGCTTTTAGAGGCATGATGCTGGGAAAGAAAGTTCTTTGTGGGGAAAACAGTGCTTCTCTGTAGCATTCATACACTTAGTACTCAGCTGGGAAGTGAAGAGCAGCTGGGAATAAATGGAACAGTTGATTCTTGCCCAAGTCCATTGGAGAAGAGGAAGTGGGTCCTTTCTAATGTTTGACACACAAAAGCACATTGCTTCCTAGTAGATATTCCACAGAAAAAGCAAAATCCAAACAAACAGCATCATTTTGCTCTAGCCTACATACACTGCAAGTGAGATTCCAACTATGTGAATGGTGGGAGGAAACAAAGGCTTTCTTACTGCCCCAATCAGTGGCCACTGTCCACAATATGAGCTCTGAACTCACAAGGACCAATCTACATCCATTGCTGCATCTTCATGGCCTCTGGAATTTGAACTTCAGTCCCTGTCTGCTGTTGCTGCTATTGCTATGTTGCTTAGGGTGGGCAGTGTTGAACATAGGGCTGTACTTGTGCTAGGGAAACACTCACTCCCTTAGTCTGAGTTTTTCTTGGTGTTTGCCGTATGTGGTGTCTTAGGGTTTTCATTGCTATGAAGAGATACCATGACCATGGCAACTCTTATAAAGGAAAACATTTATTTGGGATGGCTTATGGATTCAGAGGTTCAGTCCATTATCATCATGGTGGCAGTATCCAGGCAGGCATGGTATTAGAGGAGCTGAGAGTTCTTATATCTTGTGTTCCAAAGGCAAACAGAAGAAGACTATCTTCCAGGCAGCTAGGAAAAGTGTTTCAAAACCCACCCCTACAGTAGCACACTTTATCCAAGGCTACACCCACTCCAACAAGGCCACCCCTCCTAAGAGTGCCACTCCCTGGGCCAAGCATAGTCAAACTACCACATTCCACTCCCTGGCCCTCATTGGTTTTTCAAACATGTAAGTCTATGGGGGTCATACCTAGCTATAACATAATAAAAAATACATTGGTCCAACTTCAAAAGTCTATAACAGTATCAACAATGTTAAAAGTCCAATGTTCAAAGTCTCTCCTGAGATTCATCCAATCACTTAACTGTAATGTACTATTAAAAAAATTAAAAAGCAGATCACATACCTCCAACATCAAAAGATATAAATGACCATTCCAAAGCATCATAGTAAAGAAATACTGGACCAAACAAGACTAAAACCAGCTGTACAAACTCCGAACTCTGTATCTCCATGTCTGTTGTTCTACTCCTTTCTGCTTTATTGACTGCAACACAACTCTCTTTGACTGGATCCACTCCCTGTTAGCAGCTTTCCTCATGGCTCTGGCATCTTGAACATTTTGGAGTCTTCAAGGCAACTTCAATGTTACAGCTTCTTGTTACAATATCTGAGATTCACACATGATCTTCTGGCTCCTCCGAAGGGCTTAGATCACTTCTCCAGCTTTGCTCTCTGTAACACTCTAGAATCTGGTTGATACCACTCAACTGCTGCTGCTGTTCTTGGTGATCATCCCATGATACTGGGATCTCAAATTTGCTGGTGTCTTCCACTGCAACTAGGCTTCACCAATAGCTACTCATAGACTCCCTTCATGGTAGCAAGCCTCAACTTCTTTGCATGGCCCCTTCAGTCCTGGGATGTCAACTATAACTGAGCTGCACCTTCACCAATGAAGGCTTCTCACAGTACCAAGCCTCAGATGCTCTCAATGACCCCTTCATGTTCTCAAAACCAATGCCATCTGAGTGGTTCTACACATTACCAAGTCCAGCTGAAGCATAAGGTACAACCTTGTCTATCTCTGGAACACAACTTCTTTGTGCTCTCAGAAAATGCTTCCCCAAGGAGTTCAACTCAGTGATGCTGATCTCTTCTTAACTACCACTAATTTCTTAGCTCCAGCTAAGAAATTGTCATAGCATCAATTGTCCCAGTACTCCCTTCTATTCTTGACTCTAAAGCCAAGATCACATAGCCAAAGCTGCTTAGTTGTGCTGCTTGTTGGGACTGGAACATGGCCCCCGTGTTCTGTTAAATTATCACCAGCTTTCTGTGTTCCAACTCCTTAACTGCATAAGTTTGGCTGTCCTGATACTTGCTCTGTAGTTTGACCTTGAACTCAGAGATCTACATGGCTCTGTCTCCTGAATACTGGGATTAAAAGCATTTCTCAACATTCCTGGATTTAAGCATTTCTTCACCTAAAACTTGCTCTGTTCTAGGCTGGCCTTGAACTCAGAGGTCTGCCTTACTTTAGTCTCCTGGGATTAAAAATGTATACCACCATACCTGGCCTAAGCTTTTCATGGCCCCTACTCCTCAAGATCTGGAACAAAAGACTATGCTTTCTAGTCTCAAGATTTGTATCACTAGTGTGCCCTCCATTTCTGGACTGTAGTTCATTCCAGATTAGAAAAGGAGAACAATAACCAGGTAATAATAACATCTAGATATAACTATTCCTTGTTCAATGGCAAATGCAGAAAACATTAGCTTAGCTGGGTGGGATCTTGCCCCAAAGTTACCACTCCTGTAATGTGTTTATCTCCTCAAACACAGGATTTAGCTCCACGGCACTTCCTGGTACCCTTTTATTCTTTGAAACATTTTGTACTTTTCCTTTCTAAGCTTACTATGCTTGATCAAAATGTTCATCATGAGACTAAACCAGAGAACAAAGTCTCTGGTTTTTTTTTTTTTTTTTTTTTTGAGGCTTCCTTTGTCAATGCAATTAATATAAATCTCTTTACCTTAGCCTCATGTAGACCCTTCAGACAAGGACAAACATGCAGCTACATTCTTTACGAAAATACCATAAAAATAGTCTCTAGGCCACATACTGAATTTCTTCTCCACTGAAACCTCTTGGGCCAGGTCTGCACAATTCAAATCACCCTCAGCACCAATGTCTTCCACATTCCTACTAGGATAACCCATTAATCCTCACTTAAAGCATTCCATTGCTTTCCAAATCCAAAGACCCACAATCCACATCTTTCAAACAAAAACATGGTCAGACCTATCATAGCAGTAATGCTCCCTGGTACCAACTTCTGTCTTAACTAGGATGTTCGTTGCTGTGATGAAACACCCATGACCAAGGCAACTCTTATAAAGGACAACATTTAATAGGGGCTGGCTTACAGGTTCTGAGGTTCAGTCCATTATCTTCATGGTGAGAAGCATGGCAGTGTCCAGGCAGGCATGGTGCTGGAGGAGCTAAGTGTTCTGCTTCTTGTTCTGAAGGCAACCAGGAGAAGACTCTCTTCCAGGCAGCTAGGAAGAACATCTCAAAGCCTACCCCAACAATGACACACTTCCTCCAACAAGACCACACCTACTCCAATAAGGCTACCCCTCCTAATAGTGCCACTCCCTGTGTCAAGCATATTTAGATCACCACATGGTGTGTATGCACATATGTGTGGGGTGTCCTGTGCATAGATGTACATTTAGTGGCCTGAAGCTTCATCGCTCTCCACTTTATTCACTGAGGTAGGGACTCTCAATTGAACCTGGGGTTCATGATATGACTAGTCTTGTTAGCTAGTTTGCTCCAAGGATCCCCTTCTGAGTGCTGAACTTCTAAGCAGGGTTCCACACCCAGCCAGCACTTATGTGGGTGCTAACAATACACACATTTTAGTCCTCATGCTTGCTCAGCAAGTGCTGTATGCACTGAGTCATCTACTCAGCCTCCTCACCTGTCTGATTTTTATCTTCTATATCTTCATTGCTCTTATTTTATGTGTGTACATGTGTGGGTGAATGGGTGGGTGCACGTTCATGTGGAGGCTAGACATCAACATCAATTTTCTTCTTCAACTGCGTCTCCACTTTATTTTTTAAGAGTCTCTCATTGAATCTGGAGCTCACCAATTGGCTAGACTGGCCTGCCAGCAAGCCCCAGGCATCTGTCTGTCTCTACATCCTCAGAGCTGGGATTCCAAACCCAGCCCCAAACCACCAAGCTCAGCATTTTAGATGACATTTGGAAGATAAAACTCAGGTTCTCATACTTGGTGGCAAGCATTTTACCAACTGTGCCACATCCTAAGCTCCTTGATTGCTCCTTTATAAAGAAATATAGTGTTCTTCATCTAGACAATGTAACTTTGTGCCAATATATATATAAGGCTTGCTTTTGTCTATCTTCTGGTTGAGGTGCAAGTGAGATCCGTGTTGGCTAGACAGATGCTCCAGCAGCCTAGTTTGGAACCATGCAGCTTCAGACACAGGTCCTCTGTCTTCTCATACCAACCCCTTGACCAAGGCCCTTCTTTGAGTTAGGTTACATGCTAACATCTTCACTTCTTTGTTAGGCAGGGACCTTGATCACTGGCCTTTGTGTCTCTCCTGCCATAAGGACCTTAACAAGCACTGTCTCCCAAGGAAACCTCTATAGAGGACTGTTTAGGGCACTGTTGAAGAGGAAAGAGGTTGGCATTGCTGGAGCCATACAAAGGAGAGAAAACTTGGTCCTACCAGCTACAGTGAAGTGGCAGGAGGAAGACTGTTTAGAAAACGAGATAGAGAGCTGAGGATAAAAGCAGGGTGTGGGGGATGGAAATAGATGTGGAGCTCTGTCTTTGGAACTGAGCTCATTGAGGTTGTACATGACCATTAAGGAATCAAAAGCAATAGGATTTCAATAGTCTTTCCTGTCTACTATGGCAGTCAGTAGCTAGATATTATTTAAACGTATTAATTAAAATGAGATGAAATGAAAGATCTAGTGTGTGAGTTCTACTAAGTGCCACAAATCAAGTACTTAGTAACCACTGGGGACTACGGACAGTACAGAAGAGCAGCACAGAGTATTTCCATGTTCTCAGAACATATCTGGGACAGCATTGCTCCTCTGTTTTTGATGCTAGAAGCGTTAACTGACCAATGTCTTTGTTCTTGGCACTGCACCAAGGAGGGTTTCAAAGCATAAGCTCTGCAGCAGGACAGTCCAGGCACTCACAGCATGACTGTGGGCAAGCTACTTATCCACTCTGGAGTTTACTTTTATCAGCTCTTAAGTCAAGAGAAATTTATGCAGTCCAGGGAGTTGTTAAAGATTAAATGGATATGTTTGTCTAATGTGCCTGTTTGCATATATGCATGTATATGAATATATTCATGTGAATATATTTTATGCATTAATGTGTGTATACACATAGATATTCATATGAGCCTTTGCACAGTTTCTGGGTGGATTCACTGAGGGCAGAATGTCTTATCACTTGTTGGTGTTTATTACAGAGTAATATTGAAAACCACTGTGGCTCCTATTGCCCTGTTTATCATCCAGGGAGAACTGCATGAACCCAATCATTAAGCAAATTGATAATTGTATACTAAGGCAGGCATAGGAAACACGATTGGAATTCTAGTGTTCAGGAGGCTAAGACAGAAGGATAGCTGTGCATTTGAGGCAATCTTAGACTACGTAAGTTTTAGGTCTGCCTGAGCCATTTGGTAAAACTATATTTAAAAAAAAAAACTGACCATGATAAATTGTCAATAAATGTAGAGGAAATGAATGGGCTGAATGGGAGAATAGTATAGGGAAAGCTTGAAGCATTTGCACTGAGACAAGAGGAGGAGACATGCTAGCATTGCAAAGGAGGGAGGAATGGAAAGAATCCTGGGCAGAGGAACAGTATTTACTGCACAGGAATATGTTGCAGCCATAAGACAAGAACAGTGTGGAATAGTTTGCTGGGGAGGAAGGTAATGCTAGAAAACCTGCACCAGAGAAAGGCGTCTAAATGTTCCCCCTCAGGCTATGTGAGGTCCACACTGAAGAAGCAGGGATGAACTGGAAAAACTATGCTGTAGAAGAAGGAAGAATTCAGACTCAGTCAGTGACATGAAAATAGAAAGAAATGAGCAGCTTGTGGGTGTGTTGGAGATACAGAGCCAAAGAGTTCCAGGAGAGTTGGGGAGGTGCATTCAGGTGAAAAGTGTTTGACTAAATGAGCTGGGCCAGTAGAATTTTCATCTGTTGAGATAAGACTTGAGAATGTGCAGAAGCTTTTTAACGTCATGTGACCCCATTTGTGGATCATTGGTTTTACTTCCTATGCTGTGGGAGTCCTATTCAGAAAGTCCATGCTTGTCCCTGTGAGTTGAAGCATCTCCCTATTTTATGCTCTGGCAGGTTCAGAGTATCAGGTCTTACATTGAGATCTTTGAATAGGAGTTGAGTTTTGCAGAGTGAGAGATAAGGATTCCGTGTATTTTTTCTGTATATTGCAATCCAGTTTTCCTAGCATTATTTGTTGAATATAGTATGTTTTCTTCAACATATACTTTATTTTGGTATCTTTGTCAAGAATCAAGTAGTTGCATTTGTGTGGACTAATATCTGGGTCCTCTATTCTATTCCATTGATCTGTGTGTCTATTTTTGTCTTTTTGTTTGTCTGTTTGTTTGATGTGTGTGTGTGTGTATCATGTTATTTTTAATATTGTATTTTTCCTCCCCCAGTGTTCTTTTTGTTTGAGATTGCTTTGGCTGTCCTTTGTTTTTTGTGCTTCCAAGATTGTTTTTCTACGTTTGTGAAGAATGGCCCCAGAATTTTGACCGGGATTATGATGAATCTTCAGATTGTTTTTAGTAGGATGACCAGTTCCACAATACTAATTCTTCTAATCAATGAGCCATCTTCTAGTATCTTCTTCAATTTCTTTCTTTAGTGCCTTAATGTTTGCATTGCAGAGGTATTTCATCTCAGTTATGCTTATTCCTCTGAGTTATTTTTGTCTTATGGATAGTGTGGTGACTGTAAATGAGATTTTTTTCTCTGATATGTTTTCCAGTGTGCTTATCACTGGTACATAGGAAGTAATTTGTGTGTGTTGATTTTGGATAAAAGAAAAGAAAGGGGCTGTTGGGGGAGAGTTTACATAGAAGTACCCAGCCTGGTGGATAATGCTGCTCCCGGAGGTCATGGATTATTAATGAAAATCTTAGTGCCAGACACAGGATACCTCTCTATGGGTCAGAAAGGCCCCAGAGGCACCCCAGACAATATATGATCTTGCCATTGTTCCTAGCTGCAGATGACACTAGATGGTAAGAGTCTATTGCTGAAGATTCCACTCATTTTGGATACAAGGCATAAAGAAACCTATTTCAAGTTAATCAGAAAATATGCAACCTACTTACTACTGTACATTGTTCCATAAGGTACAGTGCAGCCTGCTAGGAAAGAAAAGTTATCAGTAGTCTTACACAACTCTGGACCATTCATGCTACATACAGTATCAACCTGCTAGCAAGATGTGTCTGCTCGTATAAGAGTGGCATGATGGGTAAAGGGTTATCTGCTTTTACTTGGCTATGAGGCATGCTCTGTAGGAGTGATTTCATACCTAGTATTATAAACATGCTCAAAGCCCATGAATGGGAATATCATAGATCCTGGAGAAAACATACTACTGTTTTGTTAAATGATCATGCTATAAAACTGCCTTTGAAGTATTTGTGTTAATATGTGTAGATTTGTGATGCTCTTAATTTTGATCATAGAAGTTGCTGTTTGCAGTGAGTAGTGGTTAATACAGAGACTCATAACTAGTCAAAATGCCAATTATGAATACCTCTGAGTGCTCAGTTACAAGTGGATCATCTGTATCAATCATAAATCACCCAAAGCTCAAGGAACTTCACAGAAGGAGGAGGAGGAAGAAGAGGAGGAGGAGGAGGAGGAGGAGGAGGAGGAGGAGGAGGAGGAGGAGGAGGAGGAGGAGGGAAGGAGTAAACAGAGAGAGCTATAAAATGCTTTCTGGACATGACCATCAAGCCAAAGCAGGTGTGACTGCTTGCATAAGACCTGAACATGATCAAGCCAGTTCAACTTTCAGCATGGTTGGGGGAGGGGCCCTGAGGCCCCACCCATATCAGAGGAGCTACTGGCAGTCTGTAGCTACTGTAGGAAGGAGAATCACTGTTCTTTGAATATATGGCTACTGGCAGGTTGTTTGTGCCCAGTGAATAGACACACACATTCAGATGGGCACTGACTAGATTTAGGGGATTATTAGTTAAAGAAAAAAAAGTTAAAAAAAGACATGAAGTTGAGAAAGAAATGGGATGGAAAGGATTGGGGGAATTGGCAAGAGGTAGTGGTAAATGGATATGATTCATGTATTAAGGAAAAGTGATTGGTGCTTCCTGTTATTTTAGTTATTAGAGATGGAATTATGTTTGTGTAGCTATCTTCTTTTGGGTTTGTTGGAAGATTGCTTTCTTGCTTTTTCTAGGTTGTAGTTTCTCTCCTTGTGTTGGAGTTTTTCATCTATTATCCTTTGTAGGGCTAGATTTATGGGAAGATATTGTGTAAATTTGGTTTTGTCATGGGATATCTTGGTTTCCCCATCTATAGTAATTGAGAGTTTTGCTAGGTATAGTAGTCTGAACTCACATTTGTGTTCTCTTTACGGTCTGTATGATATCAGTCCAGGATCTTCTGGCTTTTATAGTCTCTGGTGAGAAGTCTGGTGTAATTCTTATAGGTTTGCCTTTATATGTCACTTTACCTTTTTCCCTTACTGCTTTTAGTATTTTTTCTTTGTTTTATGCATTTGATATTGTGATTATTATGTGATGGGAGGTATTTCTTTTCTGGTCTAATCCATTTGGAGTTCTGTAGGTTTCTTGTATGATCACCGGCATCTCTTTCTTTAGGTTAGGGAAGTTTTCTTCTATAATTTTGTTGAAGATATTTACTGGCCCTTTAAGTTGGGAATCTTCATTCTCATCTATACCTATTATCCTTAGGTTTGGTCTTCTGATTGTATTCTGGATTTCCTGGATGTTTTAGGTTAGGTGCTTTTTGCATTTTGTATTTTCTTTGACAGTTGTGTCAATGTTTTCCATGGTATCTTCTGCACATGAGATTCTCTCTTCTATCTCTTGTATTCTGTTGGTGATGCTTTTGTCTATGACTCCTGATCTCTTTCCTAGGTTTTCTATCTCCAGAGTAGTCTCCCTTTGAGATTTTTTTTTTATTGTTTCTCCTTCCATTTTTAGATCCTGGATAGTTTTGTTTAATTCCTTCACCTGTTTGGTTGTGTTTTCTTGCAATTCTTTAAGGGATTTTTGTGTTTCCTCTTTAAGGGCTTCTACCTGTTTACCTGTGTTCTCCTATATTTCTTTAAGGGAGTTGTTTATATCCTTCTTAAAGTCCTCTATCATCCTCATGAAAAGTGATTTTAAATCTGAATCCTGCTTTTCTGGTATGAGGGGGTGTCTAGGACTTGCTATGGTAGGAGAACTGGGTTCTGATGATGCTAAATAACTTTGGTTTCTGTTGCTTATGTTCTTGTGCTTTCCTTTTGCCATCTGGTTAACTCTAGTGTTACCTGCACTCACTGTCTCTGACTGGAGCCTGTATTTCCAGTTATCTTAGTTGTGTCAGAATGCCTCAGAGTCCAGATGTCTCTGTGATCCTGTGACCCAGAGCTCCTCGGTGGAAGAGCTTCTGGGACTCAGGCTTCCTCTGGGATCCTGAAATCCTGCCGATCTGAGTGCAGTGGTTCCTCCACTGCTCAGCTTCTCTAGGAAGGTTCATGATATGGTGTCTTCATGGAGCAGACCAGGCAGGTGTCTGCCCCAGGCAAAAGGGACTATTATTTTTCTAAATAGACTCTGTATCGAACTGACATCTCTATTCCCCTAGATGAGTGCAGCTATTACATCCCACAGGAGAAGTTTCTTTATGCAGTAAACATCAGTTAGTACAGAATCTAACAGTCAGTAAAAGTGTAGAGAACAAGATTCCATGGAGTGTTCAGTCATAAGTGGGACAGTGAATCACACCCACTCCTCCAAAGCTCAGTACCATTTTGGAAGTGGGAGCAGAGGATTGTAAGAACAAGAGGTCAGGGAGGACTGGAGGGAAGGAGTGCCTTCTGTATATGACAAGACCAGTACACTCAAATTCTCAGCAGCTGTGACTGTTTGCACAAGACCAGCACAAGATCAAGCCAGTCAACATTCCAGCATAGATAGGAAGGGTGTCATGAGTTCCCACCCCTTGATGAGCAGCTGTTGACAGCTGTTGGCTTCTGGAGAAGGAGGAGTCCATATTCTTTAAGGGTGTGTCCACAACTACATTAACCGTGCACTAGTGTATGACTCTACAACTATGAACATATAGGCAACATAAACTGGACTTTCTAGTATTTTTAATATAAAAACTTAAAGTTGAGAGGGGATGGGGGTGAGAATAGATTCAGGAAGAGTTAGAGGTAGAAGTAGGGGTGAATATGATTTTAAAAATATTGTATTTATGTATGACATTCTCAATAAAAACATATTTTTAAAATCAAAGAAATGAAAACACTATACTATAAGATATCTAGTTCTTATAAAGGAAGGCAGCAAAAGAAGGATAAAAATTTATGAACAACATTTGAAGCATGGAAAGGCAAAAGCAAAGAGGCAGAAGTAAATTGAACCTTAATTACAAATAATTACCTGATCTAGTCAAAAGGCAGGAATTATCAGCCTGTATTAAAATATGAAACAAGAGCCAACTATACTCTGTATAAAGAAAGCACACTTTAAATACAAAGATTCTCGTAGGCTGAAAGCAATAAGAAGGGAAAAGATGAACCATGCAAACAGCAACCCTGAGAGACTGCATTAATATCAGACAAAAGGGACTTTGAAATAGGAGCTAGAGAAGGGGAGACCACCCAGGAAGAAGACTAGGGTATCAAGGAACAAAAAAGTGTGGGGCGAGATGCTTGAAATTCTCAAATTAAGAACTAGGACAAAGAGGAAAGAAAGGTTTTGAAAAAGAAAACCCATACTACAGCATTTTTCTAAACCACGGTAGAAAATGCACACATTAGAATCCTTCAGATCAAGACATAAGATTGCAGGAAGTGAGCTATCTGCTCCTCACTGACCCTGCTGGGTTTGACAAATGAAGAAATGATAGTAACAGTGACTTCCCAAGCCAGAGGAATAGTAGAACAAGGCTGAACCTCGATCCTTCTTCTTTCTTCTCTGCTTCTGTCTTGTCTTCCCTCCCTTCCCTCTGTTCCCTGCTCCTACCTCTCCTCCTAGTTCCAGTCATGCTCATGGGTCTTTGTGTTAGTCAAGGTTCTCTAAGAGTAACAACTTACAAATGAATCTCCCTATATATAGAAAGGGGGTTTATTAGAACAGCAGCTTCCATACTGTGCTTCAGCTAGTCCAACAATGGCTGCCTATTAATGAAGGGTCTAGGAATCCAGTAGTTGTTCAGTCCACAAGGTTGAATGCTTCAGCTGCTCTTCAATGCATGCTGGAATCCTGAAGAAACAGTCTCTAATGCCAGTGAAAAAATGAACTTGCTACTGAGGCAAGCGGGCAAAGAGCAAAAGCATCCTTCTTCCATGTGGTTAGAGGTGGGTCTTCCTACCTCAAAAGATCTGGATTAAAGGTAAGTCTTCCCACCCTCAAAGATCAAGATTAGAAGTGGATCGTCCCACTTCAAAAACAGGTGTTCCCCATTTGGAAGTTTTAGTTAATTCCAGTTGTAGCTAAGTTGACAAACAAGAATAGCCATCACAGTCTATATCACTATTTTCAGGACCTCGAGATTGTAGTGGTCCACAGGGCCTGGGATCTTGGTAGAGCATTAAGATTCTGAATCAGTGGAAGAATTCAGAGTGTTCTTCAGTTATCTATTCCTTTGTGGATGACTGGCTAGCTTTCCTGGATTTTAATTTCCTTATCTTTCAAAAGAGAAGTCACACTCTTAGGGAGATGTAACTTCTAAGGAATGAATGAGAAAAGCACCCTACTTTAGGAGTTTATGCATTGTATTGAAGATCATAGCTACTCTATCAAGGACTTCAAGAACTGAGGAGACCCTACGGGACTTTTTAAAAGTAATGCCCCTTCAGTAAGAACTTGCTCCATAGATAGAGAGAAGCAATTAGGGAGAGACCAAAGCCTCTACCACATTGTGGATTAGATGCTCAAGAAGACCCATTGCCAACCTAACAATGACTTCACATGTTAGGCCTCCCTAATGTTTATGTGAAAGCAAATGCACAGGCAGTCTTTTGCCATGGAAATGCCAATGATTCCTGATTGTCTGGACATTTCAAGTGTTGCTGTTGATGCATGACATCAATGCCCTTGGGTGGCTTTTATTTGGAAAAGCCATTAACAAACAGATCCTTTCATTCTCAGAGGTCCATGAGAATTCAATAGAGATAAGCTGTGTTTATGGTTTATATCCTTCATAATGGTTTCCATGCTTCCTCACTGGCATTATCTGCAATAAGAATCTGACCCCAGTGCTAGTCTACCACAGTAGAGGCAAATTCCTTTATTTAAGGAGGAGGAAGAAGAGGAGGGGGGAATAAAAAAGGCTCTTATATACAGAATTGTTTCTAGTAATGGTAAAAAGTAATTGTTTAGAATAGTAAATCATTATCACAATAAATACAACCAAAGCCAGATCTTCTTGGAACATACACAATGATAAGAAGAAAGATTAGACAGCTTGGAAAGCCTGCCATGGGTTAGCGCAGAATGTCTCATACAATTTGCAAATGAAGAGTGAAAGGAACACGGGACAGTGTATGCAGATTTATCAGTTCCTTCCCACTGTCATGCGAGCATAGGAGGATGAGCTAAACATTTGCTATATATAAACTTCAGCATGTTATGCTGTTTCACTGGGCTCGAGTTTCATGTCACACATCTCATTTCCGTTTTCAATTCTTAGCAATTGGGCACAGTAAGAATTCTGATGCTCAGCTAAAGGTGACCCTAAGAGTTCTTGGCCACTCTTCTTCTTCTTTTTTTTTTTTTTTTTTATTACTGTCAATAGAAGAAAGACATTACAGATGCATATGCCCTGCTGTTCTGTTGATTTGATATAGAGAACATTCAGATAGCTTGGTGCTCATGAAAAGGACTGAGTCACTATCAACAATGCTCTCTGTAAGACATTGTAAGTGAACTAAATTGGACTGTTGAAGTGCACTGAAGTATATTGAAGTGCAAGTATAAGCTCATGTACATGTATGTTTATGTGAATGCACATGTATGTATAGTACCTGTACAGAGATCAACCACAGGTTTAAGTCTTCAGAAACCAGTCATACTCCACTCTTACTTGGACTGGTGGTTCACCTAATAAATTAGACTAGATGGCCAGCCCCAGGAGTCAGCTCTGTCTCCCTGTTCAGCATTGGGTTACAAATGCATGCCACCATCACTCCTGACATTTTTAGGTAGGTTCTGGGAATCGAACTCAGGACCTCATGCTTATGCTGCAAGTTTCCCAACTAAGCTTCCCCCAGCCCCTTTATCCTCTCTGAGTCTGGTGTTTATGATGTGGAAAGTAAAAAGCATCACAACTTCTCAGAAGCAATTTCTAAAAGTAGAGGGAGACTAGAGGAAAGGGGAAATCCTAACCCCTTGCTGCTATCATCCATCACATCTTTACATGTTTAAAAAACATCTTTAGTTTTTAATTAAACATGCATAGTGCTATTAAGAAAGAGGAAATTGGAGCTAGAGAGATGGCTCAGTGGTGAAGAACACCTGGCTGCTCTTCCAGAGGACCCAGGTTCAATTCTCAGCCCCCACATTGCAGCTCACAACTGTCTATAACTCCAGTCCCAGGACTTCTGACACCCACACACAGACACATATTCAGGCAAACACTAACACACATAGAACACAAATAATCTTTTTGAAAACTGAAAGAGAAAAATAAGCTTGCTGACATTCATAGCCAACTTGTTTATCACCAAAAGTGTTTACTCTGTGTATGCAACATGCTAATATTACATCAAAGTATAATATCCATTCTTATTTCTGAAGACTATGAACCAGCTTGAGTATAACATATTTTTTTTCTGAGTATAAATGAGGGGTAATAACATTGAATATAGAAAACTACTCCTAAAACACAGCTTAGTTTTACTAGAGCCTAATCTTTTTCTTGAGATTTTTATTTCACTGTAAAGATTTTATCCCTTAAAACTTCACTCATTAATAAGAGTCCTGTGTCATTATAACCTGCTTGGCTTCATGCTAAAGCTTTACAGTGGCCATGCTTCTCAATCACAGCAGCATTGCCTCAAACAGCTCACATCAATGTGCAGATGGGCCTGTGTAACATGATTTTTAAGTCCCCAAATCCAAGAAACCACTGACTGCATCTATTCGACAAAAATATCTCCTGTTTTGAGAGATCACCAGGAAAATAGAAACAAATCAGCTTCCCAAATGCTTTCCCCACGACTATGTAGTTATTCTCCCCTGTAACCTTCCAACAGAGGCACCACCAATGTCCCAACTCAAAGAAAGAAACCGGTTTACATGCATGTGAGGGGGTAGTTTACAGAAAAGGCTACATCAGGAACCACTCACTGCCCGTATCAAACTGGGATGAGCCCTGCCTGTCTTCAGTGGATGGGCATTTCCTCCTCAGTGCCACTGATTAGTTCAGTGGTGCTACTTAAACTGTCCAGGAATCCAAAGCAGGATTGACAGGAAATGACTTCCTTTTCTTCTCATTCAGTCAAATAGAATAGTCATCAGCTTCCTGTAAGGCGGCAACATTAGTAAATAGCACAATAGCTATTCCGGTTGTCATTCCTGCTTTGGAAAGCATCCTTGGAATCTTAGAATTATCTCTTCTAAACTGAAAGGAACATAACTCACTGGTATTTATCTCATCTTGGAACGTGGATTCCTTTGAGAATCTTCCAGAAGTAGTGCTGTAGCTTCTCGTCCCTGGAAAATACACAAAATTAAAAACTTCCATTAATTATTCCCATTCATAAACCTACTTTCGCCTGTTCAGGTGAGCAGAAACAGACCCAAGACCACAAAATTGCATGCCCATGTTGCTGTGACTCTGACCTTGGTTCCTCTTCAAATTCTTCATTGCTGCCTTTTATAAGGACTGGCGGGTGTCCCATGGCTCCCTGAAGAAAGCACAGTCAGGTTCTGCTGTGGTTTAGCTTTTCCTATTGGTTTCACTGTTGGAAAAGTCTCATAGAATTTCGTTTTGCTGGTGCCTTCTGTGAGGTGGAGAGCTTTCAAGTGGTCCTAGCTGTACCCAGAACACACAATATTTCTCTGACATTTTTATGATCAAGCCTATTTCCCTTCTCAGTACTGAAAGCTCATGCGTACACACAGCATTTAAATCCATTTTCATCTTGACAGTTGCAGTCTCCACATGACTTTCCTCAAGGCAGATGGTTTGACTCCACACTTTTTTTTTTTTTTTTTACATCAGTTCTATTGGGAAGAGAAGATGGACCAATGGGTAATAATGATTCTTTTTATAAGAATGAGAACCTGAGTCCTAATCCCTGGCACTCACATAAAAGGTATGATATAGGGCCTATGACTGCAACCCCAGGCCTGGAGGGAGCAACGACAAGAGGAACACTGGGTTTGCTAACCACCAGCCTAGTTCCAGGTTTGATGAGAGACCCTGTCTTGGAGTAGTAAGGTATGGAGTGATGGCCACCTCTACCCTCTGCACATACATAGCATCCTGTGTACCAGTATGCCACCCCCCCCCCACACACACACACTATAAAATGAAAAACTATCAGTACTGCTGCTCAATCAAGTGGTTTCCCTTCAGAAATTACCATAGTTTTATTCATTTTTCGAAGCAGGGATCACTTCTCCCTGGATTCTATTTTGAATGCTTACATTAAACTCCCCACCCACTTATCCTCTTCCTGATTCTTAAAGCTTGTGAGCCTGTGTCCATGTGTGTGTTAGTGGTTGATCCTCCTTTTCTTTTCATGCAACCACCACTTAGTACCACCAAGCAGGTTTGTGGTTCATTATTGACTCTGCCCCACCTCTTGATGGCTCAGTTTAAATGAAGACTGGTTAAAAAGAGGGGAAAAAAGAAAGAAAAGAAAATATCATTTTCCAAAAGGAGCCCAAATTATCAGCTGTTTCAGTAGTTGACTATTAACAGTGAGCTCCACACATGCTGAAAACATGGAGTCTACCTTGAATATGGATCTTATAGCTAAGAATGTTCCTCTCATTTCGCTTGTCTTCCACTGTAGAGAAAACATTGGAAGATTGCCTTTCAGAGCGATAGGAGTATAATACACAGACCAAACCAACCAGGCTCTTTGTGTAAATGAACATTCCAGGAGCCTAAGACAGAGAGTATCTTCCATTTCACTGCTCAGCCCTAAATGCCTCCTGGTTGTAATTAAGTACTTCAAAGTCTTCCACACACCCTTTTAGAAATGACTGCCCCAAATACAAAATGATGTCCAATCAGATGTAAATCATCCCACAGCAGGGAGAGAAAGAGAGGCTGGGGAAGCAGTAAGCGCTTGGACTAATCAGAAAGTCTGGTCCCCTGATGAGGATTTTCGTTGTTTCTCATTTGTCATTCTAGCCACTGAGGTCTCAAGTGGCCAATTTGCTCCCTATTGGTAATCAGCTAGTTATTTTTACTCTCAGTCCTCCCTCTGGGACTGTCAGCCGACTTGGAGCAATTCATCGCCCATTTGGGCCAAACTCTTCTATGACGGGAAGTGAGGGAAGAAAGATATTCTTCTGCAAAAGATAAAATCAAGGAATATTTCATCATTTATATTCAGTTTTTAAACAATGATTTCCCCAATGAGGTAAGTGAAATAATGACACAACTGGGTAGATTTGGGAAAGAAAGCTCCAGGCTATGTACATTATGCGATGGAAATGATCTCCAGCTGTGAAGTTTGCTACTCTTAGATGACTTGTTCTTAGATTGTCTTTACAACTCCCCAAAGAGCATCGTCTTACACTCATTACTTACTTTGCAGGAAACTGCCTCTATGAAAATTATAAATGCAGAAAGGAGCATATTAAGACTGTAGGAGACATTAGTGGTTATCCTAAACCATGCAGCCCTGCCACCTGGGAGGAAGGTAGCCTTTGACAGTTATTTGGTCTGAAACAGGACAGTTACTTATGTTACAGAACATCCCTCCTTCATTTGTGGGGGGGTGGGGGGACTCCCCCAGGACTTCTCACTTACAGCATCTCACTTTAAAGTGTCTCTTATGTTTCCTTTCTTGCTTCCCTCTAGCAGTTGCAGTCTGTCTCTAACAAAATCATTTCCAAACATGTTTTTAGGTGTTTCACTTTCTCAGAGTTCACCTTGGGAGCCATGCAAAGGTTGACTCTGCCACTCATTACAGCTGACTCTCTGATGTCAGTATATTGTCTAATGAGTGGATGTCTGTGTTGATCTCTGCTCAGATTTCCCTCAGTTATTCTAAAAACCCAAATTTCAAACCCTCAGGGCCAACTGTTCCCCACAGCCAGTGGTTCATGTTCTCCAAGTCCAGGCTCAACCTTGAGAGAGATGTTAGTATGACACAAATTGGCATTTTCTTGGCATTTCCTTTGCCCATAGACAACTCTTTATTCCTTGGAAGGAAACTGAGAGTTGAATAGCCCTTCTAGCTGTTTCCTTAGAAACTGCATTTGGGCAGCAACATGATCTGAATCTTGAAATGTTTATCTTCCTCCACCAGTTTCACTGTCTTGAACCCTTTCCTGTGTCTTTACAGTTTATAAATGCTGTTCTATGTAACTTTACTTTTAGATGTGCCTATCTATAAGGAGAATGCAAAGAGACAGAGAAAAGCACGTTTCCATACCCGTATCAAGTGTTCTACCTTTTCATCTGTGAATTCCCTCCATGCGCAGCTATTTGCACACTGGGTGATATCACCCAACAGCTGTCTTGGACTAGAAACTGAAATGCCTGTAGATTTCCAGTCTTTTGTCTTACCTACCCAACAATTTGTCTCCTTTCCAAAACACTAGATTAATAAAGGAATGCTTGGCTCCCTTTGCTGAGAACTGACTCCTATAGCTTTAAAGAAACAATTTCACAACTTACCTGATGTTTTATTATAATTGCCAAATTTAGTTTGTAATTGTCAAACTTAATTCAAACTTTGCTTTCAAGAATCATTAGCTGTGATGTATTCTGAATATGAACTTTACTATTTAGGGGAAAAGAAAAATAGATTTTTATAAAAGTCTATTTTCCAATCTGCAGTTTGGGAAAGGGTGTGTGTGTGTGTGTGTGTGTGTGATTATGTATGTGTATGTGTGTAGGAGTGTGTGTGTATGTGTGTTGGGGTGTGTAGAGGTGTATGTGTGTGGAGTGTGTATGTATGTTGTTGTATGTGTGTGGAGGTGTATGTGTGTGTTGTATATGTGAATATGTGTGTATTATGTTTGTATATGTGTGTGTATTATGTTTGTGTATGTGTGTGTATATGTGTGTGTGGATGTATATGTGTGTAGTGTGTATATGTGTATCGAGTTGTATAGGGGATGATACTTTATTTGCCATGTGTCCAAGTTGACCTAAATGAGAACTTTGTTGGTATATGTATAGGCTTGTAGATCCCTTAGTACAATGAACAAACTTTCTGTGTCCCATTTTACACAAAAATTATCCGTTTAATTACTTTATATCCCTCATGAGTATCATATTATCCATGCTTCTAAATGTTACATTTACACAAATACATACAAATGCTTTCTCATGAATATATAGATTTCTGAGATTCTTTCTAATACTCCTGCTCTACTCTTCATCTTGTCTCTGTCATGGACAATATCCATCTTGGCTCCTTGGCTCTATTTTGGTCATTGTTTCATTCTCTTTTACTCCAAATGTTTGTTATGTAAGATGAGACCATTGCCACTGAAGGCTTCTCCAGAGTGCCACTGATTACCTGGGTCCATGTAGACATATTTGCAGCTCAACACATTCCTACAAACATTATCTGTTTAACAATACCCAGACTGAAGAAAGAATCCCAAAATTAGAGAGCACTTGACCTATATCATAATAAACAAAATAGGAGCTCACATTTTGCTGTCTCCCCCACTCCCCTTTTATCTATTTACTTTTATAAGATTTAAAAAAAAATAGGCTAATGAAAGGTTCAGAAGGAACAATTCAAGCCAAGTGAAATTAAACAACAGAACTGGTCCTTTGTCTCCGATCAGTTGAAAAGAACTCAGGCTGATGATCGAAGACCCTATCAGATTTTGTACCTGTCTATTCTCAATTGCTAAAAGAGCCTTCCTGTGAGATCGATGAGTCCATCCCAGGGGACCCAGATCTCCCAGGCAGTCAGGATTGCCCCCTTACATCATGCTTCCTCGCAGGAAGCTGTCATACTTTCTACAAAGCCATTTCTTTGGGTTTAAATGAAGTTAAAACAGCATGACTCTTCAGAGACTTAGAGTCTTGCTTTCCCTTGGGGTCCTTGCCTTGAAAATGTCAGTAAAGCTCAAAAATAACTAGGCAAAGCTCCTTGGCTGAAGACCAATCTCGAGTACAATGATTCCATCATGAACTACATCATAGAAATTATTTTCCTGGTTCTTATAAGACTGTACTTGTCTTCCTCTCGTGTTAAAATCATGTACGGATGTCAGCTTTCCTGTTCTGAATGGGTACAAGCTGTAATATTGCCATTCAAGGACTTCCAGTAGTGGCAAAAGGAAAATTACAACCAACTCACCTCAGAGAGGAAGTGCTTGTGAGCACAGGCAGTGGTTACCTCCTTCCTACCAGGAATGGCCCAGTGTCCAGCACTGTTGCCTCTCCAATCACAGGCTGTTAAGATTGGCATGCAAGAGGATACTTGGCAAATGCAACATTTGGCATAGTCACACTTATCCCATAAGCACTTGGGGAAAGAATTAGCTATGTGCATTTTCCCCAAGTTTTCCTCACTGCTGGAATAGATCGTGGCCAGGCAAGAGGTAGTACACACACTGCAGACAGGACAGGCCTTTGGTGGGTCAACTGATATGTCTCTCTGCCATTTTACATCTAAGATTGAAGAAAGAATCAGAAGAATTACCATTTGGTTCATACTTTGATTGCCTCCCAAAAACCTCACTTTCTAAGCTCTGCTGCCTGCTGTTTGCCAGGGTTACATTGAGATGGAATAACTGGAGATTCCCAGAAAGCCCCTCCCTGAATGCAGTTTCTTTCACCTTTCCCACAGTCCTTGTTTTTGAGGTCAAGACAAGACACTCTTGATTGTGGCGATGGGGCTGTATTTCTGCCAAGAGCTCTGCCTAGATGTCACTTGAGAACTACTGGACAGATGAATTCCCTCAAGACTACTGACTCCAAAGTAGGCGGTCCCTTCTGTGGAAATACTGATGACGTTTCAATGTGGCCCTTACAGGAATCTCCTTTCAAAAACAAGTAACCATCATGGGATGGTGCATTATTTTTCTAGTTGTTGTGATAAAATACATGACAGACAGCTTAAGGTAGAACGGCTTTATTTTGACTCACAGTTTGAGGATGCAGCAAGCTCACCATGGTTGTGGCAGGAGCTTGAGACATCCACAGCCAGGAAGATGAGAGTAATGAATGCTGCTGCTCAGTCATTCTCCCTTTCTTTATGGTTGGATTTCCCCACACTCTTAACCTAATCTAGAAGCTGCTTCCAGGCATGCCAGAAGTCGATCTCCTCTGATTCTAGATCCTGTCAAATTGGCACTATTAACTGTCACAGATGGCATTTAAATCATTGCTATGACATCATTACTTTATTCCTTTCTGCAGTTTACCCTCATATCTGTAGGTCTTATCTAAAGCCTGGCACTGTGCACTGGACAAAGAGGGTACATAGTCCCTTCCTTATAGAGCCTCATTTGCTAGGACACAGACATTATGCTGCCAGATATATCTAAGTATGATAAGTGTAGAATCTTACCAAGAAAGGTGCCAAAGGACTGGGAGCTGGGACCTTGACTAAGCAACCTGGGTCACCTCATCAGATACTTTCCTGTGTGCTGCTTCTAATGAGGATAGTACACACTGGCAGGCACTGGAGAACACTAAGGTCTCATTATTATGTGTCCCTGGGGATCTCAGCTGTAGTAACATGTCCTAAGGTGGCCACCTTCTAATGAGGCTCACATTACACCTTGGTGTAAACTTAAATCCAAATTAAGACAAGAATATAGAAGGAAGGTGAACAGGCAGACAGAATCAAGAATGGAGAAGAATCAACAATAGAGTCGGGGGGGGGGAGAGAGAGAGAGAGAGAGAGAGAGAGAGAGAGAGAGAGAGAGAGAAAATGTGATCGTGTTGAACTTTCAAATAATCCTGAGAGAAAACGTGATCATGCTGAACTTTCAAGTAATCCTATCATCCTATCGGCAGACATTCTTCCTTGTCTGGGAGCAAACATACATAAAGCTTGACTCAAGACACCTGGACATGAGTCACACACATCATGTTCTCATCACACACCAACTCCGGCTTTGGACATGCTGCCTCTGTATCCTAATTTGTACTCCAAAGACTGGGCTGTTTCAGCACTGGAATAAGATAAGCAAGTTAATGCTCAGCAGCCGTGCTTTCAGTGTGTAGAAATGCTTTGAAACACTCCTCCTCACTGCTCTTCATGTAAATGAAATGTGTCCAGTGCATGGAAAGGAGTGCCTTGGACTTGCTGGAGTTGAAAAGCAAATGAGGCTATGAAACTCTATGGTACCCAGAAAGAGGGGATGTGCAGATTTTCCTCTACAATATTTCCTTTATCATCATCTCCTGCGCATGTCTGTGGTGTTCCTAATAGCTCCAAGCTCTCTCATGCCAGTCATTTCCCATCTGTTCTGGTTCAGCTTGATAAGCTTGCTATCTAGTGACCATATTCAAGCTTGCAGGATCATAATGCATGTTCTTTGGCATGTGCTTATTAATGTCCTTTACGAGGGTATAGGGAGACAGGGCATCCTTGTTGTCCGAGTATACTTACATTTGGCAGGCAAGGTCCTCCTAGACTATGTTGCTCTAAGAGCCTATGGGGGAAAAGGATTGAAGCATGAGTAGATGAGGTCAGACTTAGGGGAGTCCATTGATGAAATCCATACTTGCCAAGTCAAAAGCAATACTCTATCAAGTTTAAGAACAGTTAGTTCTTCTTGGGTACCTAGAAGGATGATACATTTCCTACCTTCAGTGCTGGATTATCTTATTCTACTGTTCATTATCAGGAAAGCATTCTTCTTGGGGAATGGAGAACAATGAACTCTTAGGTACTGTTCCACTTTAAATTTCAGATAATCCTTTCATCCCCACCCTCCAAAAGGCTTATTGTAAAATTCTCTCTCTCCAGCTTCTTGTGCTATTGAAAGTTGATTGAACCACAGGGACTCCACATTCATCAATGGATCCATCTATTTATGGATTTGTAATGTGATATCATCAGGAATGCTGGAAACTTAGAAGGTGGGCCAACTTGGAGGAAGCAAGTCACTGGATTGTGTTCTTGGTGGCTATGTCTTGTTGATAGGTACTTTGGGCACCCATGAGGTAAGCAGCTGTACCCTCATATGCTCTTCCATTGGGACATTCCATCTCACCACAGACCATAAACAATGGAGCCAGCTGAATGAAGGCTATAACATCTGAAACTATAAGCCAAAATATATTTCTCCTTTTAAGTGTTCTCTCAGGTATTGTACTTGGGAATTGTTTCTCCAGATCTGTTGTCTGCCCTGCTCAAGAACAAACCATTACCAAGCACCATGTAAGAGAGGATGATCAAGAGCAGGGAGAGAAGCAAGCATCCAGATTCAGATGATCTGGTCTCTCAGGGAGTGATAAGGTGACTCTTATTTGAGTCATGGATGACTGCTCCAAGTTCTTCCTCACTTGACGGCTCTCATCAATCCAGGAAAGAAGAATGAACAAGGAGGGACATTGTGGTAGTAGGCAGGAGGTCAGCACTATAAAAGGGCAACCGGATGTGGAGAAAGGCAGTTTGCTGGAAGGAAGGGCAGAATGGTGGAAGTCTGAAGAACAGAGCTGAGTTGGATCTGAGTATACAACCCAGATATACATCACTTAGTAACTGTAATCTTGAATAGTCTCTTATCCTTGTTGAGACCCAACGTCCTCATTTGAGAAATGGATGATACTATTCTAGAGCTACTGTAATAATTCCAAGTCAAACTACTAAGAAAGTACTCATCATAGCTCCGGACATATACTAGGTACTTAATCTGCAGTAGTTTTTTTTTTTTTTTTTTTTAATTCATCCATTTGAGAGGCCATTGTGACCACAGAATAGTTTAGACCTCTTAAAATTCTTTCCTTCTTTCCTCAAAGGGGATTTTTATCGTTGGTTATTGTCTTAACTGCCCTATTTAGACTGTAAGCCATTCTCCACTGTTGTATGCTACCTTGTTTCTTTCCCACGGGACCTTTATGTCTAGTGGGTTACACAACTGACTTAGATTCTTTATGTCCATTTTGTCTCATAATGACATGGACCTGTAACACATTACTTGAAAACATGACACATAGTGGGTGCTAATCAATATCTACTGGTTGAACTAAAGACTGAAGAAAGTATTTAAGTATGGGTCCAAGGCTTGTGTTTCCTAGCACTATGATTGTAAGATTTGGGAAATTCCTAACAGCCTGTCTTCTCATCCATAAGAAACTAATGATGCTCTTTTTTTTAAGGCTAGACACAGAGCACCACAGAACAAGCATGCCTACCAATGGCAGCTACTATCCTATCTTTCAAAATAAGAAAAGGATCTGGGAGAAAATATCAAAAAGAATCTTCATCCATACTGCAAGAACATCAATGTAGGCTTCAAGATCCCCAGAGAGACAACTAAGACACATATTATCAACAAGAAATATCTCTTCAAATGTCTTCATCTGAGGGAGGCACATGTCCGTTATGGTAACCAAGATGAAAGGCAGGAGCATTGGCATTTTTTGAGACCATCTGTATCCACAGGAACAACGACTTCAGGAGGCAACATTAAATGTGCCTGTGTACCTTTCCCCTGCTTTAGGGATGTAAAGATGAGCAACATCAGTACCATGGCCCAGTGCAGGGTCCTGAACAGGACTGTGCTCTTCAGCATCTTGCGATTACTACCAAAAAGCAGTTCCGTGAGGTCTGAGACTGAAGGGTGGGAAAGTTATTTTCCCACTCAAAGAAAGACTAAATATCAACAAGTAGTGATGGCAATGGTTTCCACCAATCAGAGAGTGAAGTGAGATAATTCCTATCATGCATTGGGCCAAATCTCTGGAGCATAACTACTAGCCAGAACAATTAAAATATGTTCTTGATTTATAACCTAGAATATATAACAAATAAACCTTCTTCCAAACTTCTCTAGCCTGTCATTTGGTGGCCAGTGGGAAGCTCAGAGGCTGTCATAGGTTTGGCCCACAACTTGAGTGGTGCCGGGATTATGTCAGTGTGGCTTCCCACAGACCTGTCATATTCCTAGGAGTCTGTCTTGTGATGGAAATGAGAATCATTGTCACTGGTTCAGAACCTGTTAATCCTACAGTTTCTCAAACATAGAGCAAGGCTTTTTCATGCCATCAGGCATCATCATCTGAAAGTGTGTGTGTGTGTGTGTGTGTCTGTGTGCTTATGCACAACTGCATCCCAGAGGCTGGGGGTGTGCAAGAGCCACATGAGTTTCTGGCTAATGAAGAAGGCAACTGTCATGTTTTCCTATGTTTCTTCCACTCATGAAAAGAAAACATTAAGATAGATTATTGGAATGCATTAAAAATGATGTCTGGAGACGTGGGGAGATGGCTCAGCAGTTAAGAGCACCAGATGCTCTTCCAGAGAATGTGGGTTCAATTCCTACCACCCACATGGCAGATCACAACTGTCTGTAACTCCAGTTTTAGGGAATCCAACATCGTTATACAAATATACATGCAGGCAAAACATTAATACATATGAAATTTAAAATAAATAAATAATTTTTTTTTAAAAAAAGATAAAAATGAAGCCTAAAGCCACCTCAAGTCTTTGGGGAAGCTGAACCTTTCTGAGAGTAATTAAAAGTAACATTTGTTTGTGTGTCAGGTTCTTTCTATATATTAGTCATTTTCTGGCCATTTGCTCAGCCACTTGCTTGTTTAACCTGGATGGTTGAATGCCAGCCTTATGCCAGGCTCTGTGGATTCAGTGTTGACCAGGACATCTGTGTATCCTATATCATGACACTTCAGCATTGATGAACGAGGTCAGGAATGAGCAATCATCTTCATCGTATCTATATACTCAAATCATAATTAGTTGTCAGTTCATTCAAAAGGTCTTGGTAATTCTCCATTGCTTGATTGATGAATTGTGATCAATACTATAAAGCAGATGGATGGCTATACATGGTACTTTTCTGTTCCCGTGTAGGTAGGCAATGTCCTAGTCTGAAAACTTAGCAAAGACTTCTAAGCAGAAATAACATTTGAATTATGAAGTTCAAAGTTAGGTAAGGTTTACATATGTAGTGTTGTTTTGCAGATGAAGAAATAGGAACTCAGAACAGTTGTATGACTTTTAAAGAGTTGGGGTCTGAAGCAAAACGTCCTTCTCATCATCATCATCAACAACAACAACAAAAGCGAGCAAGCAAACCAAAACCACCTACAGCTGCATACTTTGTATAGAACAGACTGCAGTTCTAGAAGTAGGAAAGTTCAAACTCAGGGACATGTCTGATGAGGGCACCATACGGCATCATGCAATGCCATATGGCATCCCATGGAAGAGCAAATAAAAGAGCTGAGTGACACTCATGGAGGAGAGAGGAAGCATAGCAAAAAAAGAAAGAAGCTGAGCAATCTCAAGAACCTGATGTGTGTTTGTAGAAAGCAACCCAGTTCCTTGAGACTTAGCCTAACTACAGATGAACACCCATGCCTTCAGGAATGGATGTACACTTGGGGAGAAGACTCAGCTGGGAAAGAGCTTGCTCACAAACACAAGGGCCTAGTCCATATCCCCAACATTGACATAAAAAGCTGTGCCTATAATCCCAGCACTGGGGATACAGACCAGGGCATCCCTGAGGTTTTTTGGTAACCTGGTCTAGCTGAATCAGTGATGTTCAGAGTCAGTTAGAAACCTTATCCCAAAAGAGAAGGTAGAGAGATGTCAATAGAAAAAAAAATACCCAACATTGACCTCTTACCACATGAACACACCCACATGCATGGGTGCATGGGCACACGTACAGAAAATTATACACATGCATGAACATAAACACATGAACACATACATACACACACACACACACACACACACATATACACTGACACTTACCACGAAGAACTAAGCCCCCATAATCTAACCACCTATCATGCCTCCATCTCTTAAATGTTTCAACACTTTTCACTTGTGAACGTGAAACTTTAAGGGCACAAATGATTTCTGAACCCTAACATACTGTACTTCACAGGGGTCCAGATTTTATGGATTCAGTTCTAACTCTAGATCCGGTATTCTTTCTGGCCTACTGTATCTGAGGTAATTGTATACTAATGGAAAATATATTTTAGTGTTCCTCAGAAGATTTTTCTCTAAGTCTATGAAATGTGTGCTGGGGATCCCTGAAGAGGATCTGGTTCAGCTGGTCCAGTGGACTAAGAAAAGGGACGGCACATTTGCGTGGCCTCCTCAAAGACTGGCTGTACAGTGCTGAGGAAAACATTGTCTGGGTCTTTCTGATGCTCTCTACTCCAGGACCCAGTTATAGCACTTCCTGGTGGAAGCAAATACTACTGTAAATCAAGGCTCTCCCTGTCGCTAGCAGCCTCGGCGCTCTGGACCTTGGGGTCTCTATGAAGCTATGACTACATTGGCACTTCCCAGTCCTCATTAAATGATACTTATATCTCCAGTCTGGACAACTGACTCTGAATCTCCAGAGAAAGGACCCAGGAATCGGCACTTACTGGAAGTTTCCATTTGAGTGAATGGTAGATGATCTCAAGGGTCCCTTTCTGACTTGGAAATCTTCTGCAGCTATGAAATCAGCCAACCCCTGTGGCCTAGAGACATTATGGGACAGTGGAGGACGCAGAGGACATTACATAAAGCTCATCTCGGGGGGCACTGGGGCTAGGGGCTAACATATTGCCAAGACCTGCTGCTCTACTCGGCAGTGTCTTTGTGAAAATAGTAACCCCCCTTTTTTCCCTGACTGATTTATGTGACAGTTGGAAAGAAGCTTCCAGAACAGCCTGTTCCTCTCCTCAGCATTATTAACATAAATATGTGCACAGGCCTTCAGCTCCTGCTTTCTGTGTACACTAGGCTTAAGGGGCCTTGAAAGCTGCAGGCCGGCTGAAGAAAAACCAGAGAGAGGAAGTGTTGTTAGAGACACTGGAATGAAAGGGGGAAAAGGACAGGAGGTTGCTAAGAGACAATGTCAAGCTGGGCCATGGGATTAACAGCCAGAATCAAAGCAAGAACTTAATGGTATATTCTTGCAGTACGAGTCTTTTCCAAGCACAAGGGGGTGGAGGGTGATTACCCAAGTAATTCCACAGCAAATCAGGCAGAAAGAGCCCCCCTTTCCTTCTTGGCTGGATGCAAAGTAAAAACTAAGTGATTTAAAAAATAATTCTAGCTAATACCATCCTCTAGCTCAGGGTAAAGTGGAGCAATGCTTAACTGTCGGCTGACTGGCAGTCTTTACTATGCTAATGAGCACCAAGAATCACTAATGCTGAAATTACTTGCAACCTGTTTATTGAGAGTGGTCATACATTTTTCCAAGACATATTTTGGGAAACTATGGCTTATAAAATGACTACGATGACATTTCATAGCCCCATGTTTTGTTTCAAACATATATCAGTTCATTACATTTAAATAATAGCCTTGTGAATTGGTTATCCACCCCCCACCCCACCCACCACACAACACACACACACACACACACACACACCTACCTTTGCAGAAGTAAAGGCATGAAGAGGCTCAGAGATTTGTTGAAAATGCCTCTGCTAGTAAGGAATGATGAATTTGGGTAGGGGTTTCTAGGATCTTGATTTGCATCTTGCTCCTGCTGACACTTCAAGCTATGACTCAGTTTTTACATGTGAAAAATGGAGACATGTCTTACAGAGCTGCCAAGCTTAGAGATAATAACATGCTATAGGTTCCAAAAATAGCTATAGATAACCATCACTTCTGCCCATCATCATCAATCACTACTATCATCATCGTAGTCCTCATTGTCGTGAATTTAATATGTGGAAACGCAGTTCATAGAAGTGCACAGTAGGGAAATGTGTTTTTGGTTGAATCAAGTGAAATAGTAGGTTTAGGCTTGCAAGAGGCTAGGTAAATAATAAACCTCTTGAAAGAAATGGAAAATCTTGCCATTCTTGGGCCAAGCCTCCTACCAGCTACCAAACTTGCAGTATCATTTTGGGCGTGACGCTTCATGGGGTAGGGTTCTGTTTTATAGCAGATGAGTGGTAGAGCCAGAGGAACTGGTGACTTCTACTCATCTTGCCACCATAATCCTTCGGGGCTTGTTCACACAGCTTTCTAAGCTCTGGTCTTGAATGTCTGAACCCACATGTCTGTGATGGTTCCTGGAAAATATGGGCATATGGGAACTTCCAACTGATTCTAATCATCAGCCTGCTTTTGAAGCCACTGGAATGGACTGAGCATGGCAGCACAACCCTTAGACCCCAGTACTTGGGAAGCAGAGGCAAAGACAAGCAGAAGTATGTGGGTCTTTATGAGTTCAAGACCAATCCACATATCGAGTTCAAGCTTATCTAGAGATGCAAAGTAAAAGCATGTCAGAAAAACAAAAAAAAACAAAAAAAGATCAAACCAAAACCAAAACAAACCCTCCACACACACACACAAAAAAAAACCCACAAAAATAAACAAACCAAAGTAAACAAACAAACAAAAAACCCAAAACCTACCAACCTCTGGACTGATGAATATGTTGAAAGCCTTTCTATTCATTTTTCCCTCAATGACTCAGAGAAACTGGTAAAATTATCTTTTGGCCCATTTTTGGTTATTAATCTTAGTTAGGTTTTTCTGGTTATTATTTTGGGTTATTATTTACTGTGGTCTTCCCCTGTTCAAGTACTCAAGTTTCAGACATTCTGGCCTCTGAGTGACATTTTTTCCCACACTTCCTGTTCAATACAGTAGCTTGCATTGGTGAAATAGAGGACCTTGAGAGGCTTTGTGTAAGGACACTGCATAGACGTGTATACTAACTAGGCCTGGGTTCAGATCACTGTGTGGAATTAAGGAGGAGATAAAATACACTGTAGATAGGAGAAGAAAACAATGGAGTATGGGGGTCCTGTGTCTACCCTAGAAGGTCATGATATTCAAAGTGTTTAATGTCACTGCCATCAGCTACATAACACCAGTTAAAAGCCAGGCAAGAGAAATAAAATCCCCAGTTATGGTTTAGTAATTGCTTTCAAGACAGCAGGAAATAAAAATGTTTCCAAGTTCTTGTATATTAGCATGGTTCCCTTCGTGGACTAGCATGCACATGAGTAACATTTTCATGGCTGACTTTAAATTAGCCTTGATTTCTCTGTCAAGTAGAGTTAAAGTTCTCAATAAGATATTTCATTGCTTGCCTTAACGTGATGATTTCAAGCCTTCTAAATATTTATGCCAGTGTCATTATTTAGGAAAATAATCAAAAAGAAAAGGCTAGCCTTCACCACTATTATTGGCCTGGGGTTCTGAGATATATCCTAAAATAGTTCATACTTGAAATTGAATTCTCTATTAAAACGTCACTACATTGAAGGTATGTACTGGAAGAGAATATGAATGCTTGCCTCTTTCTAGTTACATAATCCGGGGCAATATTTTTCAATTCCTTACATATCGGTTTTTGGTTTTTTTTTTTTTTCATTCTGATTCAAAGATAATTGTATCTGATTTGATTGTTTCTAGGAAGGTGAAATGAGAACACCAAGGTCAAGAGTTTGGCACATAAACCTTAAGAAGTAGTAGCACTTATCTTTAGTTTGTTCCAATTCAGTTTATTCATTACCAGTCTCCTTGTGACTAAGTACCAGTGCCTACCTGAGTTTATGTCCCTTCATCAGTGAAATTTTATGTATTTACAATGTTGTCAATGTGACATGGGTCATGGCTCCATGTCAAACACCAAGCATCCTGCATGTTCATCAATACTAACTTCTATTGCTTGCAGAAATGATTGGTTATCTTTTTTACACGGAGCTCTTTCATTCAAAAACCATACCATTCATTCCTTTGTATAAATACATCTCAATCCATTTTGGAGCCCTGGAAACAAAATAACCCAAAGGTGTGATGTCACCACTTTCTGTTCTCAGAGAGAGCATCGCTTAGATGAGGAAGAGGCCAAGAGCCAAGTGCTAGGAATCAAATGTGTTACCTAGTGAGACCCAGAATCCCTTTGCCTAGGAAACATCTCCCAAAATGTTATTATCAACCATCATGTTAGCTGACACCAGATGCAATGCAAGTAACTCAGGGCAGGTGATTGTGTTGGAGATTGTATGTCAACTTGACAGAAGTTAAAGTCACGTAAGAGGAAGGAACCTTAAGAAAAATGCCTCCAAAGCCGAGTAGTAGTAGTGAATGCCTTTAATTTCAGCAATAGGGAGACAGAGACTGATGGATCTCTGTTAGTTTGAAGCCAGCTTTTGTCTACAGAGTGAGTTACAGGACAGCCCAGGCTATTCAGAGATACTTTGTCTCAAAAAATCAAAAAGAGAAAAAGAAAAAAGTAAAAGAAAAGAGAGAAAGGAAGAAAGAACAAAAGAGAAAATGCCTCCATAATATCAGACTGTAGGCAAGCCTGTAAGGTATTTTCTTAATTACTGATTGATGGGAAAAAGAACCAGTCCATTGTGGGTGGTGCCATCCCTAGGCTAATGCTACTAGATTCTATAAGAAAGCAGGCTAAGCAAAGCCAGAGGGAGTGAACCAGTAAGCAGCATCCCTTCATGGCGTCTGCATCAGCTCCTGCCTCCAGATTCCTGCCCTGCTTTGGTTCCTGTCCTGACTTCCTTCAGTGATGAACAGTGATGTGGAAACTTAAGCCAAATAAACCCTTTCCTCCCCAACTTGCTTTTGTCATGATGTTTCATCGCAGCAATGATAACCCTAACTAGAACAGTGATAAACTGTTAGCATTTTCTATCTCCCCTATGAGCTCTGTAGATGAGAGGAGTGTCCATTTTTCTGGCATGATGAGGCTTGAAGAGGACAATATTTGAGAGGAGGATGGGAAGAGAAAACGGCTTGCTTGAAGAACACCCAGAGCATATGCATGGCCAACAACACATAGTCAATGATAGGCAATGTGCAAACAATGAGACTTGACAGGGAAAGGCAGGCTGGTACACAAGGCCCCCTCTACCAGGATAAGACAGGAGAAGTACATCATGAGCCATAGGAAGATTCTGAGCAGGTATCATGATCAGGTCTGAGTTTCAGGACCCACCCCAGCTGCTTTGTGGTGAAAGGGATAAGTCTACAGAGTAAAAGAGGAAAATGTGAAATTGAGCATGGCCATTCCTTGCTGGAGCATTCAGAGGTAATAGAAATGGTACTCACTAGACACCACACATGATTTCTGTGGGAGAATATTTCCAAGACTGTGGTCAATGGACTTCACATCCTGGTGTCTATACCCTTGAATAACCTTCTCCTCATGGAGGTGGGATCTACTAAATACTTCCTTTTGACAAAAAGGATGTAGCTAACATGACAAGCCTTCCATGACTGTGCTACAGAAGACTGAAACACCCATCCTGTGGACATTGCTTCCCTGTCCTCAACTTGCTAACACCCCCCACTCTCCGTGTTCACTCTGACGAAGCTCCCTGTAGAGAGGTCCTTGGAATAAGGAACTGAGCAGTCCAACCACCCTCAAGAAATCAAGTCTCAACCTTAGCTGGGAATCACCGCTAGAGGCAGAGCCTCCTTGTAGCTTGAGAGACATCCCTGTACAAATGACTCAGGTAACCTATGCCTGGCTTCCTGGCCCTCGGAAAATGTTAGAACAGAAATTGTCTTGTTTGAAGCTGCTAAGATGGTAAGTGAGTAGTTTGTTACACAACGCCTAGAATCAAGACACTCTCATATGATGTCAGACACCGAGAGAAGGCACAGTATCAAGGAGAGTGAATGGCAAGTACTCACATATATGGCCAGGAGAGCGGAAATAACCAAGGATAGTAAGACAGGAGAAAGCTTGACAAGTTAGCTGGTGCTGTGATTCACAAAAAATCGAATGAACATGCTGAGAGAGGTTGGGGGAGAAAGGATGTCAGGGCCTCTGTGGACTTAGACATACCCTTCATGAGATGCTCTTGACGTTAACGTCTAGTTACTGCTTCAGACAGAAGCATGACTTTTTGAGGGTTAATAATTCGATCTGGTTTTGCTTTCTGTGTTGTGCTCAAATTCTTGTTTGGATTTTATGATTCTGCATTTCTAAATGCTCTCCCAAAGACATTTATTAATGAATTTAGCAGCTGGCTCTGCAGGGGCCCTCCAAATTCTACTTTCCCTGTCTCTGGATTCTGAACCCAATGGTGCACTCCGTTAACTTGAGTCTCTTTTCTTCATTATTATCTGTTATTCCACGAACCGACTTGGAAACAGTGTGGAAAAATCCATATTCTGGGAGATAGGAGTGTGAAGTCAGGGCCTTCACTATTACAAGTTCTTTCCTTGCTTGATTTTGTTGCCCGCTAGGGGCTGATGGGTTGTCATTGGTTATGTTCTCTAGACTAAATTGTTCCCAATCAGCTCAGAGCAGAACTATCAAGGGATAAGGAAGTACCACTTCAGTGCTGTGTGGGTTCAAGGATATGTATTAACTGTTCCGTGGAACTGTTTTAAAGAGAATGGGTTGAGCAAAAACTCTCAAATGCCCAGACTGTGTGATAAAGGAGCTAACCTTTGTGGTTAGCTTACCTGCCATGCAAACCATACACTCATCTAGAAGCTGCCAAGCCAGCAGCTGCCTGAGACATGCCATAAATAGCCTGCAGAGCAATTTGCTTTCAAAAAGAAACAGGCAAGGGAGTGCAAGAGAGGCAGCCAGCAGTGGGCCCAGCTTTAAGTCTGGACAAATTTGGCAAAAGGAAAATGCACACTGCTCAGCATGTGTCTCTACAGGACCTCACAAGCTCAATACTGTCCCGAACCCCCACCCACTCCTACATTCATGAGTTGGGATTACCATGGCACCTGTACCTACATATTCTAAGCCCAGAGTTGCCTGAAATCATCTTGCTTTTTTTTTTTTTTTTTTTCAATTGCCACCAAAGCTTTCCCCACCTTCTGCCAATAAAGTTTGCTTTTTCTCCTTGACTTCTCTCAAGGCAGGAGGACCAGATGCAGGGACTATTTGAGAAAATATACAGTACACCGAACAGCTGGTTCACAGTGCTTCTCAGAAGCTGATACAACGGGTTGCATACCAGGATCTCCTGTCACCAGATTCCTGGGTTCTTTGTTTTCATTCTTGAGAACAACATGGCTCCTCTAGCCGCAGGTTATGATGTGGTTGTACCATCTTATTTTTTAGCTCCAGATAAATAGCTGATCACTTCGTCAAAGAGGCCCTTCCTGATAAACCATATAGCCCACTCCTCCCCACCCTCCTCATAATTATTAATTACTGCTCTTCAGTAACCTGTTATATTTTCTTCTTAACATAATAACATGATTGTGTCTATATTCAGGATCAAAGCACTAGTTAGTAGAAGCATCAGGACTGGAATTTTTTAAATATAGCTGTACCATCCAATATGTTAGTCATGTATTGCTATTGAGTACTTGAACTGTGGCTAGTCAAATTGAAATATTCTGTAACTACAAAATATATACTAGAGTGAAAGCCTTAATCCCAGTTGGGTATTCATTGGCAAAATGTTTGGGACCAGAAGTGCTCAGATTTCCAGGTTTTTCAGGTTTAGGTACATTTGCATAGACTTTACCAATTGAGCCCACTTACTCTGAAAATCTGAACATCCTCTGAACTAAAATGATCCTCAAAATCTTTTGGTGTTGGAGCATTTCAGATTTCCAAGTTTTCATTAGGCATGGTTTACCTGTGTGACAATGAGGATGAGGTTATTAAACTGTGCCATTAATATTCTTTACACTGATTGCTAGTATGGTGATAATTTATGCATTAGGTTAAATAAAGTAGGATATTGTAATTAATTTTGGCAGCTTCTTCCTCTAAAAACTATAGCTATTAGAAGATTTCAGTTGTATTTCTACAGGACAGTGCTGAATTATCCCTTTCATCACTGTACTAGTAAGAAGTGAAATGCCAGTAGACTTGACATAGTGTCTCTCTAGATGTTACTGAAACCAATAATTTAGTATCTCTTCTACTGGTTTCAAAAGTTCATTTCTTTTTTTTTTTTTAAATGGAACTACTTTCCCTTTAACATTCCACATCCATTAGTAAACCAGGAAGGACCAGAAACCTAACACAAGCTACCCCATAAAAAAAAAAAAAAATCTTGATATTTGGAAGAATTGTGATGTTGTTCATACATTTGAAGGGAGGGCTGAATGAATGTCAGAGATGAGGCTCCAAAGTCTCACCTTTCCTCCTTCAGTTCTTCCTCTGCATGAGTGTTAGTTTCCCTTTTCTTATCCCTTTCCTCCTGTGAACATAACTAGAGGCATAGTTCAAAGGCGGTCTACAGGGATGTCTTGAGTATGAACTCCAAACAGCACTCTTATTCACTGGCTTGTGCTGATCCTGTGGAGATCCCTGGTACCAATCACAGATGTGATAATGTGATTGGCCGACGTGGTGTTCTGTGCGCAGTCATGTAAACACAAGGTAGGTTAAATCAATGGTGAACCCACAATAAAACAAATAATTAAAGCCAGAGATCAGGCATTTCCAAACCAAAGGGGCTATTTTTGAATTAAAGGAGAAATGCTTAGCAGACAGAGTGACAGGGTCATGCTGCCCACTTTGTTTTCCCCAGGGGATCAATCTTGAGCAATTATGGACATCTTGGCTGAAAGTACAGATGGTGACACTGGCTCTAATGCTTCTGACTAGCAGGGAAATGTCAGTGTTGTTTCTTTGGTGTGTGTGGTGTGTGTTCGTGGTGTGTGAGTGAGTATGTGTGGTGGGCGCATGTGTGCGTGCACATGTGCATGTTGAATGAACCTCAGACATGAAACTTCTTTTAAAATAGCAGTTCTTAACCTGTGGGTTGTGATCCCTTTGGTGGAGTCAAACAACCCTTTCACAGGGGTTGCCTAAGACCATCATAAAACAAAAACATTATGATTCATAACAGAAGTAACATTACAATTATAAAGTAGAAAAGAAAATAATTTTATAATTGGGGGTCACCACAACATGAGAAACTATATTAAAGGTCAACATTAGGCAGGCTGAGAAGCATGCCTTTGAAAGATTGTTTTTATCCATTATGTCTGTTCAGGAGAGCAACCCGCACATGCAGATGCTTCAACACTGAGCGTGTTTGACCTTTGTTCAGCTTTCTTTTGCATAGCTGTCACTCAAATGCTAGACAGAAACAACTTGACAGGGGAAGAGTTTTCTCTCAGTGACTACTTCAGAGGGTCTACTTCAGGCCACTGTGATGGGGACGGCATGACTGTGTGGTGTGTGGTAGAGGCTTGTCACACAATAGATCAGGAAACAGAGTATGGCTAGAACTAGGGGTCAGGCTCCAACCAGCACAAAGATACCTCCCTGATCCTCTCCTAACAGCCAGGTCCCACCTCCTGAGGGTTCCAGAGCCTCCCAAAACAGCACCATTCTCTGGGAGCACCTCACAAATACCTCACAATGTGAGACTGCCGGGATAAGTTTATATCCAAGCTATAATGATGTCAACCTCTGGAATATTGCTGCTAACAATTTATTGTGTCCTAACAGTGCAGAATGTAGAATTAAAAACAGTTCTGGTCTACCAGACAGACAGCCTCATCTTACTAATACTATCTGAACATGCCCTGCAGAGAAATGGAAAGCTTTCCCACTCACTGTCAAAATTCCCCCTCCTCTTTCTCAAAAAAGAAAGGAGAGGAGAAGAGAGAGAAGAAGAGGAGGGGAGGGAGGGGAGGGGAGGGGAGGGAGGGGAGGGGAGGGAGGAGAGGGGAGGAGAGGAGAGGAGAGGAGAGGAGAGGAGAGGAGAGGAGAGGAGGGAAGGAGAGGGAAGGGAGGAGGGAGAGGAAGGGAAGGGGAAGGGGAGGGAAGGGAAGGGAAGGGAAGGGAGGGAAGGGAAGGGAAAGGGAAGAAGGGAGAGGGAGAGGAGGGAGAAGGAGGGAAGGGAAGGAAGGAAGGGAAGGGAAGGGAAAGGAAGAGGAAGGAAGAAGGAAGGAGAAGAGAAGGAGGAAGGGAAGGGAAGAGAAGGGAAGGGAAGAAGGGAAGGAAAGGAAGAATGGGAAAGGGAAGGGAAGGGAAGGGAAGAAGAAGAAGGGAAGAAGGGAAGGGAAGAAGGGAAGGGAAACATTTTGGCTCCTACACAGGAAATGTGTTTCCTCTTTGTTCGGGGTTGGATTCCCCATTTCCAGCCTCATGCTTTAATGCTGTCTACTTCACCTTCCCGCCACCACTGCCAGTATCCATGAACACATAGACTCTTTCCCACAAGAGTCATGTTTGGACACATTTCATTAGGATGGAGAGTATTCAACTTCAGGCACAGGTGAAACTGTAGACACTGACTAGATCTTGGAGTGATGGATAATCACACCTGCGCCCTGGAAGCCCAGTGCACAGTTGAAATATATATCATATATACTATATTAACTTCATAAAGAAATGTTTCAAAACATATGTGTTTTCTTCCTTTATTTCTGGAAAGGTAGAGAAATCGTGTGTTTTTACTGTCTTGTTTGCTTTCTGGATACTCAGTTCCATCAGCACAAAGGAATGAGACATTTCATCCAGGAAGCTGGGGTCCTGAGTAAGCCACAGGTGTCAGAAGCAGTGGCCTTTGCTATACATGTCTGAAGCACCAGGAAATAAGAGGTGGTTTGTTGCCTGGGAAGCTCTCGTGTGGAGAAAAGGGCAGGGAAGAAGGGTTGTTTACATGGCTACTGTGTACTGCACCCAACTATCATGTTTTAAACCCCTTTGAGCTGACATTTTCAGTATGCATCACGGAAGTCACAGACAGGTGGGTGGGCACAGGAATCTGACGTTGCCTTAATATGTTGAGAATCTTCTTCAGTAGTGTGCTAATATCCGAAAAAAACTTGATATTTGAAAAAACTTGGGAGTTTACATTAATCCTCATGACACAGCTGCAGTTTTCCTGCTGTGGTCATACTGATACTTTCCAAAGTCACTGGAAGTTACTTCTCTAATATATGCAGTGTCTTGGGAATGGAGGGAGGTCTATAGAGATGTTCCCAAAAGGGTGAGTGGTAGTTGGGGAAACATGTTTTCCTCCTACATGCTTTCATGTTTAATTAAATCTGTGGATTCAACATTTTTTTTCCCCTTCTTATTTAAATCCCAGCCAACTGGGGCCTTGCCTTCTGGCCCAGACACCAACCTACATGTCTAGCTTTGTAGGTAATGGTGATTCATTGTTGTAGCCGAGGGAGGGAAGAAAACACACACGGAGGGCTTCTTCACTTTCAGCAGAGCACAGAATATAATTTTTGGAACAGTCAGTAACTTCTAGCTAAACATTGCCAGGTTTATTTTAAAGGGACATCCATGGCTTTGTTTGTGTGCATTTATGATTTTTTATGCTTGAAGTTATTTCAGAGTAAAGAAAAAAGCTCAAGTTAATCATTCATACAGGTAACCAATGTGGAATTGTAATTATTTGCCTAGGCAAAACACCAGTAGCTATGAGATCAGAATACCCAACTCTGTGTAATTTTAGGCATTAAAATCACCTAAAGCTTTTAACGGTAAAACCCTTAGTTTTTTTTTTTTTTTCTGTTGTAACTCTGGTATTTTTCTTATCCTGTGATATATGAGTACTTTTCTACCATGTGTCCCACAATGTTGCCTTGGTGATTTGAGTATCTAGCAAGCAAGTAATTTGTTTTTTTATCCTGAGGTGAAAGAGGAAATAATTCAGCATTAAATGACTAATACTTTTATCTCTATAATTAAGCATCGAGCCAAGTGAATCAGATTATTAGTAAATCCAAAATATTGGGCAAGGAATTCAGGATTCAGAATCCTCTGTCTTTACTACCTCCCGGCCTTAGGACACTCTGTTCTTTGGCCAACACCTCCCTGCCCGCTCCCTTCCTCTGACAATCCTCATTGCTTCTCAGTTTGATATCATGTCCTAGATACTGCCTGGTTGGTTTAGCTCTCATGGCATAGTCTCATTTTTCTTACAGAAACATTGTAATTCATCAGATCTGGTCTACGTTGGGGCAGTTACTGTGGGGTAAATGCAGATGCAGTGTCAAGAGCTCACACTTCGTAAAGACTCTGTTGATATTAATGAACTCATGTAACTGATATTCTAGTCCATCTTGGTGCAGGTCAGAAGTGGAAGATGATTCCCACTTAGAACTTAAATAAACTTTAGAAGTTAAAGAGTCCAACTTCTGTCTCCAGATCAGGGCTATCTCTGGAAGTTCAAGCTTCCATCCCATAATGCATGTTGACAACCTCTGTGAGTATATCTTGCTGATTCAACACTGCTTCTAATACAGACTCAGGAAACGTCATTATACATAGGTGTTTGTGATGGCCCCATGACCTCCTCTTAGTCACACTCTGTGTCTTTGCCTCCCACCACAAGTGCTGAGGTAGAAATGATCTCAGCTCACTTCCTAGATTACTATTTGGTCCCAAGGTTAGGCCACTTTATTGGTTAATCTTTATTACTGATCTGTTTGGAATCACGGATACCTTGGAGATTAGTAAAGCAGTGTTTCTGTGGTGTGTCTGAATGTATCCAGAGAAAATTAAGGGAAGAAGACCAGCCATGAATGTGGGGGAATATGAGTTAAAAGTAGTTCCATCCCAAGATTTAGGGCTATTAAAAACTAAATGCAGAAGAGAGAAAGGAAAGAGAGAGAGAGGAGAGAGGAGAGAGCGAGAGAGAGAGAGAGAGAGAGAGAGAGAGAGAGAGAGAAACTCATGCAGGCATATAATCATTCAATTTATCTGTCTGTTTCTCTCCCATGACTCTGCCTCTGTGTTTTGCTGTCTGTCTCTGTCTCTGTCCCTCTGTCTATCTCTCTCTTTCTCTCTGTGTGTATCTGTGTTTGCATGTCTGTCTGTGTCTGTCTGTCTCTCTCTCTCTCTCTCTCTCTCTCTCTCTCTCTGCCTCTTCATATGAAATCTTAAAATTTGGGACAAAATTAATCTTTTCTTTCTTAGGTTACTTTGTTCATGTAATTTTGCCACAGCAATGAAATAACTAAGTCCTTAAAGGCATGGCAACCTATGCCAGAGTTTTCCAGAGCCCAGTTTCTTAAATACCATACAGTGTTTCATAACTGAATAAGGAAGTCACAAAAAAAAAAAAAAAAAAAAAAACCTAAAGGGTTTCTGGACACACAATGACAAAAGGTTAATTGAGAATCAAACACATAATGAACCTGAAGTGTTTCTGGTGAGTTTTACCACTGGTGTCTTGAGATGTCATTATGGCCTTGGTTCTGAATCCACAAAACCTGTTCTTCATTCTCTGCACACCATCAAGCCACACAATGCAAACAAACTCAGATTCCAGACTATCATTGGGCTGACTATCTAAGTGGAGGTGGCTCTGCTTAGCTCTGCTGCCATGTTCCCCGGCCAGAGGCCACAGGGGTGCCACAGCTAGACAGGCCAGCCAGAAAACTCCGACCCTTGCACCCATGAGATGCCAGCATTGGAGATGGCTCTGCCAATCTACCACGCTGTCTCCACAATGCTTGGCTGAGCCCAGACCACCCTACCATCCACACAGTACCAGGTAGAAATGAGACTCTAATGCTTAAAGATTATCCAAAGGCTTTATATGTTTGGTAATGCTCAATTAACAAGAAGCCCACACAATTAGAGGTGTTACCCAATACCTAACCTAGATACTACAACTACCTTAGACTACTAGAGATATGCGTACATCTGCCACCATCTTCCCCTCTCTCTTCCGGTTCTCCCTTTTTTAGCTCCTCTTCTTCCTTCTCCTTCCTTTCTTTGCTCCTTCCAACTCTTCCCACATTACCAAGTTTATTGTAAAATATCCAGCTACAGTCGTATATCAGGACCTGCACTTATGGAAATATAATGGTTTAATTTCAGAAAACAAAGATTTTTAACATTTTTCCACTGTCATTCCCCACCATGTAAGTACCAGATAAATCTATCCTTGGATTGCATTACATTAGAATTTTTGCTTTTGAATAAAGCGAAATTTGAATTTCTAAGGTGGTCTTAAATATGATTCTGTTACTCTGTAGTGCATAGTTATGAGAAACCTGCTCAGTGCTGAAGAATCAACATTGATAAACTCTGAAAACAGCTGAGGTTCTACGTCTTATACTACCAAATATTCATGGAAATTATATGTACATAAAATAATTATCTTTAAATAAATGTATAGTTATTATCAACAAATGTTTGGTTTACATAGCATACATATACAAACACAGATGATAATAAAGAATGTTCTCGTGTGTAAAGGGGTCATGAGTGGAAATGATTAGGAAGTCCTACTTTAGAGAATATGTTTTGGCCAAATCCAGCTATTATGCTAGAAAATATAGGAAGTATAGGAGCTGTCCTTTTACCTAGCTGCTATGACAAAATACACAACCAAGCAACTCAATAAAGAGTTTCTGTTTACTCCCAGTTGGAGGGTACTGTCCTCTATCATTGTAGCAGGAGCCTGAGGCAGCTGGTCACATTGTGTACATTGTTGAGAATCAAAAAGTGTTGAATGCTTAGCTCTCTTCACCCTTTTTACTCAGTCCAGGATCCCAGCCAATGGAATGATGCCATTCAGAGTGAGAGAGGTTTCCCACCTCAGATAACCTAATCTAAATAATCCATCATAGGCTTGCCTAGTAGTTTATCTACTAGATCAGTGGTTCTCAACCTTCCTAATACCATGATTCTTTAATATAGTTCCTCATGTTGTGGTGACCTCCAACCATGAAGGTTATTTTTGTCACTACTTCATAATTATAATTTTACTACTCTTGTGAATAGTAATGTAAATATCTCTGTTTTCCGATGAGACTAGGGACCGTGACATGTAGGTTGAGAAATACTCTTCTAGGTGATTCTAGAGCCTTTCAAGTTGACAAAGGAGATGATCTGGTTCTATGGAGAGGTCCATGTAGAAAGAAGCTGAGGCCTTTATTACTAGGTTGGGACAGGTTCCTCCAGCCCCTAAAAGTAGCTTCAGAACTATGAGTTCATGGCTTCAGGAAGAAATCAAAATATTATATTAGATATAATTTTCAATACTTTATACTTTGTCGATAGCCTCTCCAGAAAACTTCCAGAAATAAACATGGAAATGTGCCTCAATGGGACAGTATTTGTGTAGCAAGTTTGAGGTCTTTGGGTTCAACACTCAGGACCAGGAAAAACGGGGAGGCATTTTGTGGGAACTGAGAAATTAGCTCAGGAGGTGAATGATTGCCCAGCAGGTTCAAGGCTTTGGAGTCTACTCCCAGCCCTTGGGTGGTATGAACAATAATAATGCTAACAAAGATAGAAGTTATTTTTTTTGTCTAATATTGATTGAAAACTCAAACTTTGAATACTCTTCACAACTTGACTAATGCAATGAATTATTTTCAATTAAAATCAGTTTGGGGGGTCAAACAATAGTCTCAATAACCTCAATTTCACCAGCTAGCTGGTCTTTATATTTTTCATAATTAATTTTTAGTTCCTAGAATACTTCAGTCAATTGTGCCTTTGTATCCCACAACTGCAACTGGGCTTTCTGCTTTATAAGCGATGGTTTCTGGAAGCATTATCCCTCTGTATAGGAGAACTTCAATTAAACTGTAAAGTGTATTATGAAGCTTATGAAATTTTTGGTCTCCATGCAGGTTATTTCAACATCCTTAACATTAGTTGTCCTTCCTTCTTAAGTTCCTTACCACTTAGCAAGGATATTCTGACCTTTCCTTGCATGAGAATTTGTTTTCTGGCTTCTGTCACCTTATGTGAAGGCCAAGCACGACAATGGACAGAGGAGTAAATATCACCTTCACGGAAGATCATTCTGAGAACGTTGTTCTATTAAAAAGGCAGAAGACAGGCTCTTGGCATAACAAACGTATGTGTGTGTTCCTGCTGCACATGAACTCATCTTGTGTTACAGCATCTTTTTGTTTCTATTTTGTCAAGTTGTTTTGTGTTTGTTTGATTTTGTTGTTGTTTTTACTTTTTGCATTTAGGTTAGCTGTGGTTAGGGTCATTCGGATCCTTTACAATAGCTAGCCTGGATTAGACAGCATATTATACCCTACGCTTCAAGGTCAGAGTGGTTTGATTTGTTCCTTTTATACTTTTCCATTTCCTTATTTTAAAAAAAATAGTATTATAAGATAATAAATCTCAAATGATACACAAGCATATAAGGCAGATAAAAGCCACTTCTGTGCCCTATGATGAACAGTTTTGTCTCTATATCTTTCAAAGTTTTTATGTTTGTGTTTTCTTTATATATAAGTAAACACATATGCATAAGGAAAATTTTGTTTGTATAAACAAGATCATTTAATAGTATTCTATAACTTAAAAGATGTCAGCAATATAAAGATATTATATTTATTTATAAGATTTATTATTTATAACAGCATAACTTACATTTACTGAGATATTCAGATGCAAGATCATCTTCCTAATCCTTAAAAACAGTATTGTGTGAAGGCTATTGTTAGTGTCTCTGCTTTTTAGAGAATGGTGGGGTCTTGGAGAAGTTAAGTGTCTTGTCTGGTGCTGTATAACCAGCAAGAGTTGAGTAGGGTTTCAGTCTTCAGCAGCTGTACAGCAAAACTCAATCACCATCCATCTCATTCTCCAGAACTTGGTCTCTTTGGAGTCATTCCCAATCCCCCCTGACTTACCTGTGCGGCACTCATACTTTTCTGTCCTAAAATGGGTATTCTTTTTTTTTAATTAATATTTTATTTATTTACATCCCAAACATTTCCCTCCCTTCCTGTCCCCACTCCCAGAGTTTCCCCCCACACCTGTTCACCTCTGAGGGGTACCTGCCCAGGCATCCCCCTTCTCTGGGGCAACAAGTCTCTACAGGCACATCTTCTCCTACTGGGGCCAGACAAGGCAGTCAATCCTCTGCTAGATATGTGCAGGGAGCCTTGGACCAGTTAGTGCATGCTCTTTTGTTGGTGGGTTAGTCTCTGGGAGCTCCCAGAGGTCCAGGTTAGTCGACATTATTGGTCTAATGGGTATTATTCTGCTCAGCACCCTCCAACCACCTACCCTTGCTGGTTATAGTTTTTGCTCTACTATGGCCTTTGAGTCCTTTCTCTCAAGGTATGTTTTGCCCTCTTAAAAGGTCTGAGGGTGGTAGTGCTAAGAACTTTGTACAATCTGGGAGTCTTATTTATAAAGTTTGTTGAGCCTTATCTCTTAGAAGTAAATTCACCTGAAGGGCAATGGTACCTTCTTTTTCTTTCTTCCTCTGATTTACACTACCCATGCCTGACTCAGTTCATTCATGGTCTCCTGATGAATGTTCCCAGCAATACTTTGGGCTTGTTCCCTTGGCTTTATATTTTGTTCTTGAGAAAGAAGAGAATCTACTTTCTCTGTGGCCTGGAATTAGAAGGGGGATGGGAGGAGATTTAGGAGCATAAAGAGGTGAAGCAACTGCTTTTGGTTTACAAACTAACATGCCAGCATGAGTCTCTAAATCCACAGGACCCAGGCCACTCCCACATATGACACAGTCATTATGCAGAGAAAAGTACTTTTTCTGAGAATAGACCTAAGCCCTCAGATAGGAGGTAGGCCTCTTGCTTTGTTCTTGGCATGGAGTAGTGTATAGTTTTCCTTTTCTGGGATGCAAAAGACCATCACAATTTGGTGGCTTCCCAACGGGAACTCTGAGACTTTTTACAAAACAGATTGCTCAGCAGCTTGTGAAGCACCAAGTCTCTAATGAACTCTGTTTCTGGAACTTACCAAGCAGTCCTAATAAAGTAACACTAATCACACTGCGTGCACAGGTAACCATGCAGTGTGGTTATAGTAACTATGAAATGTTGTCATAGAAGCTTTTAAAACAAGGGTACAAGCTGGAGGAGTTGACACTGGAGGAGAAAATAGACTTGATCCAGAAGGTGAGCTGCAATAGGCTAGTGCTGGCTCTCCACAATAATGGAAATAGAAGGATTCTGCAGTCATTCCCAGAATCAAAGAGAAACACCTCTAAGTTTGACTTGTAATGTCTGAAACATCATGTGTCATAAGGACAAGTTAAGGAGTCCTTTTAAAACTGTGCTCAGCTCTGTTCCTTGTTAGCTGGAACTAGAACTTGTATAATTGATTTATTTCTATATCCTCAGTTTTTTCCACACTTTCTTGTTGACTTTTTTTTTTTTTGCAATGATTAGTTCTTATTAAGACAGCTAAATAATAAAAATTGGTAAGTGTAAACTGTCCAGACAAATGAGTGAAAACTTTATCACTAGAGAAATATCACTTGATCCAAGAATAAAGCAGGTATGTATGGTTTTAGCATTTTAAATATATTATTGAGTTTGAAGCTGATTTCTCCTTCTGCCTTTTATTTTCATACTGACTAGGTTATGGTTCTGTGTGACTGCCATAAGCTTTAGTGTATGTCTGTCTTGTTATTAACAGAAATTTAATTAGGTTCTATAGTATCTTAATTTTACTAACTTTAAAATAATATTTTATGTGTATGAGATTTTGCCTGCAAGTGTGTCTGTGGACTACATGCATGCCTGTTGTTTTCTGTGGTCCAAAAAAGGCATCAGATTTCCTGAGTATTAGGCAGTTGTGAGCTGTTGTGTGCATTCTGGGAATCAAACCTAGGCCCTCTGGAAGAGCAACCAGTGTTCTGAACTGCTGCACAATCTCTCTAACATTGTTTCCTTAATTTTAAGACCTGAATTACAAAAGCCAGACATAATAGTGTAATTCTAGTGTTAGGAATGGGTAGCCTGGAGCTCATCGACTACCCAGATTAGTGGGATTGATGAACTCCAAGTTCAGGGAGAAACCTTGTGTCAAAATCTAAGGTGGAAAGCAACTGAAAAAAAAACACCTGACATTGACCTCTGATCCCTTTGTACACACACACACACACACACACACACACACACAGGGTGGGGAGAGAGAGAGAAAGAGAGAGAGAGACTAACACATACACATAGGTGCACGGTTACACATGTACACATGCACACATGAGCACATGCACATACAATACATACATACACAAAACCTTCATTTGCAATAATATGGCTTTTATATTACTAAAGACTAAAGTGGGATACTCTGCTTGGTTGTTTTCGTTGTGTGTTTGGGAAAATACTTTAACGGTTCTGAGGTTCAGTTTTCTCTTTATTTAAATAAACATATGCAACAGGCATATAGAACAGCAAATAGAATCAGAAATGAAAGTCTTCTCATCATACAAAACCCCAAACACTAAATAGAACAAAGAAGGGATATTGAAAGCTTCAAGAAAGAGCAAGTCACATATAAAGGTCCATCAGAATAACAACTGATTTTTCAATAGAGACTAGAAAGCCAGAGGCTTACATGGATGTTCTACAAGTTACAATAGACCACAAATGCCAGCCTAGACATCTCTACGCAAAACTGTAAGTCATAAAAGAAAGAGAAGGAAATCTTTCCATGGTAAAAACAGTTTTGAGGAATTTATGACCACTAAGCCAAGTCTACAGAAGCTACTGGAATAAATACTTCATTCTGAAGAGGTTAATAGTTTCCAGCTCTTACATGGTGGCCTACAAATGTCCATAACTCCAGTTACATGGTTCTGATGCCCTCTACTGAATTTCAAGGATACTAGGTAGGCACATCTCTCTCTCTCTCTCATCTCACACACACACACACACACACACACACACACACACACACACACACACGCATGCACATGCACACGCACAGAGAGAAAGAGAGAGAGAGAGAGAGAGAGAGAGAGAGAGAGAGAGAGAGACTCACACAGTCCCATATAACAGTTCACCATCAAAAGCAGTGAGAACAGTAAGAAGAATAACTCACACAGGGTAGGAACTGGAGCCAGGAACTGATGCAGAGGCCAGTGGAGGACTGCTGCTTACTGGGTTGTTCTTCCTGACCTGCTCAGCCTGCTTTGTTATAGAACCTGGGACCACCAGGGATGGCATCATCCACAATGGACTGGGTTCTCCTCCATCAATCACTGATAAAAATTCCTTAAAGGCTTGCCTACAAGTTGATCATGTGGAGGTATTTTATTAATCAAACTACCCTCCTCTTGGATGACTTTAGCTTGTGTCAAGTTGACATCAAACTATCCAGCAAACCAGTGTCCTTTTCAATTGCTCTCCGCCTTATTTTTTGAAACAATGTTTCAATAAAATTGGAGTCTCACTAATCTGGCTAGCCAGTAAGCTCCAGGGATCTACCTGTAGATCCCTGAACTCATCCCAGAACTGGGGTTCAGATATACATAAAATAAAAGTAAATAAATATTTTTAAAAAGAATTTCCACAATGAATTCATTATGAAATGAGATCTAAAAAAACTCACCACAACAAAATAACAAGAATTAATACACATTATTCAATAATAAGTCTCCAATGTTAACTATATCATTTCCACAATAAAGAGATACAGACTAACAGACTGATTAGAAAACAGAATTTATCTTTTTGTGGCCTCCAACAAACACATCTCACCATCAAAAATTGATATTGCCTCATGATAAAAAGAGAGAGACAAAGGTGGTCCATGAAACTAAAAAACAAGCAGGTGCAGCTATTACAACATCCAACAAAATATATTTCAAATAACAACTAGTCAAAAGAGATAAAAAGGGTCACTTCATGCTCCTTAACATACCAACAGTATGTTACAATCCTTGAACACATGTGCTCCAAATACAAGTGCACCCAGTTTTATAAAAGAAATACTATTAGATCTAAACCACAGGTTAAACACAACATATTGATAGTGAGTGACCTCACTACTTTATTCTTACCAATGAAAAGGTCATCTGGAAAAAAACAACTAAATAGAGAAACTCTGGAGTTAAATTATACCATAAATCAAATAGATCTAACAGATATCTACAGAAATTTCCACTCAAGCACTAAAGAATACAGGATATTCTCAGCAGGAGCCCCTGGAACGTTCTCCAAAATTAGCCACATATTAGGATATAAAGCAAGTCTAAACAAATATAGGAAAATTGAAATCATATCCTGCAGTCTGTCTGAACACAATGGCATAAAGCTGGATATCAACAACAATAGTAACTGCAAAGAGTACGCAAACTCAGGAAAACTAAGCAACATACTACCAAATGTTAATAAGAAAGAAATCAAGAAGGAAGTTTAAAAATTCCTAGAACTGAATGGAAAAATATAAATATACATATTATAATGATGTATAATATAGTATATGACATATAATAACATATAATAAATATATAAATAAAATAAATAATACATATTTATATAATACATAAAATGAATATATAATATATATAAAAGTAATATATCAGAAATATATTCCTACATATATATGGAAGTAAATTTCATTAAGTAAGTAAAAAACATATAAGAAAAGCTTTTGGACAATGAATAAAAAACTTGAAGACACTGAAAGATAGAAAGACTTATGGATTTATTTAATATTGTGAAAATTATCACCTTACCCAAAGCAATCTATAGATTCAATACAATTCTCATCCAAATTTCAATAAATATCTTCACAGAAATCAAAAAATTTATCTAAATTTCAAATGGAAACACAAAATACCAAGGGTAGAAATAAATTATTTCTCCATGGGTGAAATGGGGAAATTCAAGCCAGATTAGATTATATTAAATACAGATTTATTGGAAAGCTGGTCTCTGACAAGTTTACTGGCCTCAAGGACAGATGCTAGGAAAGTCACCATTGGGGACAGGTGTGAGGAGACTGGCCCCCAAGGACTGAGGCCAGGGATGTAACCATGGAAAGGGAGAAAAGAGTGTGGGGAAAGAGAGAGAGTGTGCACAGAGAAAGAAGAGAAGGAGAGAGGAGTGGGGAGCAGGAAAGAGAGAGGAAAGAAGAATATCTAGATTGTATACGGAAGAGCCACTGAGGAAAGGGAAGCCAAGCCCCTGGTCTGGAAAATTCAGGGTTGGGGGCAGACTATGCCAGGTAGGGACTGAGAGATGCTGGGAAACCTGGAGGCCAGGTCTACTTTGATATGTAAAATATGCAACTCAGCTCCTTGTCTCAGGTCTGAAACCAAGCAGGTACCCAAAACACTCTTTAACGAATAATTGTTGAAAAGATTGTTACCTTAGATTTCAAATTGTAGTTCAGAGATATAGTAGTAAAATCTGCATGGTACTGGCATAAAAACAGACTCCTTGATCAATGGAATGTAATTGAGGACACACAGAGAAGGCCATGCTCCTAAAGCATCCTAAGTTTTGACAAAGAAACCAACAACACACGGTGTAGAAAAGACATCATCTACAACAAATAGTGCTGGTCAAACTGGAGGCTCCGTAAAGAAGAATGAAGCCAGGTCTTTATCTCTCATCCTGCACAAAACCCAACTCCACATTCAAGGACCTCAACATAAGCCCTTACACTCTGAATCTGGAGAATGTAGGAAATATACTTCGTCGATGTTTACAGGAAAAGGACTTTTGGTATAGGACCCTGATACACAGGCATTAAGACCAACAATAAATGGAACCTCATGAAACTAAAAAAACCTTCCATTCCACAAACAGCAATATGTGAGTGAAGAGGCAGCCTCCAGAAGAAGAAACAAGCCCAGCATGGATAGGAAATGTGGACATGGAGTCTCGATTTAGCTGAGGAGCTGTGGCCAGTGGGGTAGTTAGTTTTCTTTAGTAGCGCAGCCTCTGGTAGGTTGACTACACACCCAAGACATATATAGACAGCACAAATTGGACTTAATGGGATTTTTAAAAATTGAAGGCTAAAAGTTATGTGGGGTGTGTGATACTGGGGGTACCTTGGAGGAACTGGGGAAGAGGGAGTAAATATGATCAAAATATAATGTATGAAATTCTCAAATGATTAACAAACACAAAAAATGACATTAAATGGCCGTAGTACCAAGCCTCATAACTTAAGTGTCTCTCAGTAAGAGGCTTACTAGTGCAATGCAGTGGTTCTCAACCTTCCCAATCTGTGACCCTTTAATACAGTTCCCTATGTTGTCATGATCCCCCAACCCTAAAATTATTTTTGTTGCTACTTTAAAACTGTAATCTTGCTATTGTTATGAACCATAATGTAAACATCTGTGTTTGCTGGTGGTCTTAGGTGACCTCTGTGAAAGGGTCATTTGGACCCTGAGGGGTTGAGACCCACAGGTTGAGAACCATTACTCTACTCCTTCCTATCTAACCAGCAAAGAATAGGCTGCCGTATAAAATGTGGAAGGCTCAGTTCAGTTTAATGTTCAGTTTCAGATAATCAGTGAGAGATATTTATAGTAAGATTTTTGTAATTTTTCTGAAAAAAATCAAGCCTTATTTCTGTGGTTTGAGTATGACCCCAAAAGTTCTAGTGTTGGATACTCTGTCCCAATTTCATCTATTAATGATATTTGGAGATGAGGCATTTGGGAAGTAATTAGAATACGATCAAGTCAACAATGGTGACATTGTTCTCTTAAGAGAAAGTTCTCAAGAGAGATGTATGGGTAAAGGAGTCTGTGTTGAAGCCTGACATGGAATCTGGGTGTAATCCCTGTGGCCCATGTCCTGGAAGGGGAGAGCCAACTCCTTCAAGTTGCATTGTGACTCCCATGCATTCATATGGCACACCCTTCTCCAAAAAAAAAAAAAAAAAAAAAAAAAAAATTAAAAAAGTTAAAGGAGAGGCCAGAGCTGGCAATACTTCCTCTGTCTCAGCAGGGGACAACTTAACATGATTTTCTGGTGGAGCATGTAGCCCCTCAACAGATACCAAGACGCCAGAACCATGCCTAGCTTACCAGGCTCCAGGAAGCTGAACCATTATAAACTGCCATCCTTAGACATCTACTGGACCCAGGTCTTTTTTTATAACAACTCAAAATGGACTAATCATGAGAAGCTGAGATCTGTGACATTAGTGAGTAGGAAAAGTGGTCAAAACATGGCACTTACTGGGTGTATTTGTAGTAGTCTATAAATTAGAGGGGCCATTATCTGAAGTTCATTATATTTATAAGAACACCCAAATATTTTCAAGCATATTACCTCCTTCGTTCTTCTCCTCAGCTTCTGAGGGGTCAGGGTTGGCATTTTTGTAACATTGGCAGAGGGAGAAATTTAGAATCCAGGAAGATGAGGCCACTTAGTCCAAGACACCTGACACAATAAGGAGGAATGGGTATGACCCACAAGCTTGGTTCCAAAGTCCATGTTTATCTTCTGACCCATGGCACTTCCTTCTTTATAAATATATCCTTGCATTAGAACTTCCAGCATGGCCTGATTTAGTTTTTATTAAATTAAAATTAGCATTCACATCCAAAGACAACTGGGGTGTCCTTTGTTATAGAAAATCCCATCTATGTTGGATTTTTTCATCCATATTTATCTATAAAATAATAAAAACAAATAGTCCACAAATACTGGGGAGAGGTCAGACAAACAAGTCTCTGTTATTTTTGCGCTATAAGCACAGTGAGCTAGTGCCACAATTGGTAGCAAATGTTCTGTGGCCTGCACTGTTTCACCATGCTAACAGTGATGCAAAGGCCACTTCACCTCTGAAGTCTTTAAGACTCAGAACTATCATTGTCCCCTTGCTTTCCAATAGCTTACATTTTCAGTTGCAATCCAAATGGTCATTTGAAAGCCAATTGAATCCTTGTGCTATATGTCTCTGAATTATCACTAATAGACCACCTGCCCATCTTTGACTATCTTTCTACTTTAAAAATAAATAAAAAGAAAGAAAAAAAAAGATGTTTATGGAAAATGCTGCATGTGGAGATGGTAAACGGAAAGTGCTTTGAAGGACCAGGCAGGCATCCAAGCTGACCTGAGGCCAAAGTCTTTATGATAGCTGATGGCCTCCATCCCACTGGTACACGACAGTGTGGGAGGAACTGGCAATGGGTGGGTGCCATGAAAGTTTCCATCCTTCTGGAGTACCTGCTACTGAGGATGAAGGTTGGAGGCAGGGGGATTAGTGAGAGGCAGCAACCTCATGCTTCTGCACAAGGACTAGAGGCTCAGCACCCACAGTACATGTAAGATCAGCAAGGAAAGAAAGCATTTAAATGTGCACATCAATACAATTATTCATTCAAAAAATAAGCAAAGAGAATGACAGAAGGAGGAGGAGGAGGAGGAAGATTGACAGGATAGAGGACACAAATTGCAATGCTTCTTTTTAAGTAGTTAGTCAAAATGATTCTACTTGTAATCACAGAATCTCAGCCAAGCCCAATGTAAGTGAAAACAAGAAGGGTCCCACTGGATTTATGTACAGAAGTGACTGTTAATAGCTCCAGACAGGGCTAGCATTGGGGCTTTAAAATTTCTCCAGGCCTGCTCACGTCCCACCCTACTCCTAGAGACCCAGCATTTGCTCTCTTCTCTGTTCTTCACACTAACTAATCCTGCCCTCCAGAGCCCAGGAAATGAGAGCATCTTTCAGTAACTTCAACCAAAGCCCCACGCAAAAGATTTGTCCCCCAGGATTTTCAGGTTCCCTGTCCCACCCTAAGGTAGAATCAGCTCCATCCAGTCCGAATAGATTGAGTGGGATGACAGAACAATCTCGAGAACTGGCATTCTCAAGTAAGGGATGCAGGCCAAGCAAAATAATACACTCTGGACTGGATTTTTAACCTGCCTTTTTCTGGACTTTTATTTCAGAATAACTTGTAACCAACCTGTATTATTTTGTGATAACATCTTAAGGTTTTATTTTGAAAGATATTTTGAAGTAGGGAAGAGCCTAACACCTTCAGGGTCCTGCATTTTAATGCCTACAGCTGCCTTCTAAGTAGATGGCTGGCAGCTCATATCAACAGTGGCTACATCTGGTGTTGCCATAGATAACTACACTTAAAGTAAAAATAGCCCAGGCAGGCCCAATTGATGCTCTCCTATGCAGATGTGGAAACAGGCAGCCCTTTGCCAACTTTGCCATGCTATGCCTCAAATCCCTCGCGTACTTTCTATGAGAAACGCATGTGGGTTTATTAATCTGTGAGACCAAGGAGGCAGGGACTATATACATCTGCATAGTCAATTAGGTGCTGTCAAGTCAAAGGAGGCTGTGAGCACAATTAACTTCTCTTCCCATGCTCCTCAAGTTCTCAACATGAATATATCTTCTGACATTGATTTCATTGTGCCTGGAATTATTAGGTGGTCAAATATGTCTTTCCCCTTCAAGAGGTCATTATAACTGGCACCTGGACCTGTGAAGGACTCCTTCCTAAAGTGCATAGAGCATGTATGCAATAGCCATAGACAGAGAATGGAGGTTGATTCAGGCACCTGAGTAACGCTTCCATGGAGAATAGATACCTTTACAAGATACCAAGGTTGGGTTCTTCCTTCTCTGCTACTGAACATGACCTTGCTAGATACTTATCTAACCAACATTCTTTGACACTCACAGATAATGCATTCTTAAAGCTGATCCATCACGGTCTTTCTTGTGGCACAAAGTGATATTGTGTAGCTGTATCATGGGAATCCTGGCTCCAGGCACTGACAGTACACGGAGTGTTTGCCTTGCTAGGGTTGAGACTATACCTCAGCAAATGTCTCAATAGAGACCTTGAGCCCAGCTCCTTCCAACAAGAAAAGGTCATTAAGGATGTGTTCTGTTTCCTGAAGCCTTCTGAAACTAGGACAAGAGAGTCTTCGAAGAGAAGGTTGACATGCGTTTTTTAAGAACTGGTTTCAATTTGTGAGATGGCTCGAGATCTTGGGAAGAAATGTCAAAGAACAGGATAAGCCCTCCTGGCCTGGTCTCTCAGAAGCACGTGAGGGAATTTCCTTCTGGAGGTTGCTCAGCAGTGCACAGTGCAAGTTGCTCAGCAAGTGTGATTTGCTGGTTTGGGAAATTACTTCCTTAGAACAAAAGAAAATAAAAAAAGAATATATTAAATTTCCACTTCTATTAAAGAAGCAGATACTGGTGATGGAGCCCACTTGTCATCCACTCCAATTCTGCTGAGGATGGGACTGGTGAACCCCTTGGGAGCCCTATCCAGAAGACTTAGTATTAAGAGACCCTGTCCGAAAAAGAACATGGATGGCACCTGAGAATGACATCTGAGGTTGGCCGCTACATGTACATGCCCCTGCACACATGTACACAAGCACTTCTCGCACACATGCATACGCGCGCCACACACACACACACACACAAACACCACAAGAGAGAGAGTGTGTGTGTGTTTTGATGGCAGTCTTTCTTGCCTAACTTTTCTAATCACAGCCTGCCTTTTATTATATTTTCTACCTCTCTTGTGTTCCTGAACTACTCCAGTTGTGTTCTCATCATGGGGTATTTCCTATCAAAGTAGAGTCGGCGAATATTTTCCTTCCTCCAAGATGTCATTCTGGATCACTCAGCCTGACCTCATTCTCCCCCAGTTCCTCTCTCCTCATTATCCTTTCTATCGTCTTTGTGATGCTTACCACAACCTACAGTTGTTTTTCTCTACTGAGATGATATGATCTGACTTTAGCAAATGTAGCTTCCTTAAGAAAGGTCCTCATAGCCTTTATGCCTACATCTATCTTCCTTTCTAAGTAACATCCTGAGTTCATCGTCTTCAGGGCTCAATTAGGATGCCATCCTCTGCCTGTAGCTGAGGAAAGATGACTTTGCTGTTTTACAGACAAAGTTAGATCCTGATGACGTTTGGAATTTTGAAGCTCTTGTGTGTGGCAGCACCCTAAACATTATGATTTTCCAAGGCTATTTCTGCTGAGCCTGAAATTTATGTGCTTGGTATTTGGTGGTATTTACGGGAATTCCTTTTGGAGTTTTACCAGCTATAGAATAATGTTGTCTCTGTGTGTCAAGCTAAATCAGAGCCTTTTAGAATTCATTGAACTGCTCGAATGTGTCGGGCATTCTGTTTTCCAATTTCTGTTTCTCAAATTCTACTCCTACCAGGCCTTCCTGTGATTCCTGCCTGAAATAGAAAAAGACAGAGGGGAGAGCATGTCTCTTACATTCGTTATGTCACAGGCCTGTCCATCAACATTGCCTGTACTACACAATGAATCAAAGGCACCATGGCAAGCACCTGCTGTCACCATCATCACTGAGGTCATGTTGTCTCTCTGTGTTGTGCTAGGTAAGTTGGAAAGACTATACGTAGAGTTTGTTCCTTTCCCCAGAAGAAGGAACTCCATTTACTATGGCTGTTGAACATTTTAAGTAACCAACTCCTCGGTTCTTAAGACATCTGCAAAGCACATTCTTCAAAGCTGTCCAGAGTACTAGTTGTCCAAAAATTTAAATGAGCTCCTCCTTAATGCAACTTGAGTTGGTTTCTATTTCCAGCCTAGCCTCCCATCCCCCTGCTAATACTTCTTATGCATTCACCTTCTAAATAAAACTGTTTGCATTGAATCCTTATCTCCAGATCTGCTTTTGGTGAAGTCTAATCTAAGACAGCACTCTACAGCTAAACATACAAAATAAACTTAGATAGATGTGATGAGCCCACCCCCCCCAACCCTTCCTTCCTCGACCTTTGACTTCTCAAATGGGCTAATATGCATTGTGAAATTCCAAGGCAGGGCTTGTGGCAGAATTTCCTTTAACTGTGGAATTTGAAGGAATATTACCCTTTCTAAAGGAAAGTATATGTAATTGGTGTACCTTAGAACAAGACAATTTAGCAATCACTAAGCCCAGCCAAGGAAATTCAGAAGTACATATCTGAAATCCTAGAACTTAGAAAGCTGTGGCAAGAGGATCTTGAATTCAAGGCCCTCTCGAACTAATAATGAGACATTATTATAATAAATTAATGATAACAACAACAATAATGATAATAATAAAACTAACCACTTATCCCATTCCTGCATCCTTTATTTGGTGTCAGCCCTCTGAGCTTTGTGGTGTTGCAGTTGGAATACAGAAGCAGTCTTCATATTCTTCTGGCAAAAGTAGGCTTGGGTAGGCTAAAGCTTTTGGTCCAGAAGTAACAAGATGGAAGAATCTTCCAGAGTCCACCTCTTTTCCGAGCAAGTCTCACAGTGTATTTGAATGGCTGCTCTCATCCTTTGTTCTTTCTCTTTGCAGAGCTTAACACCACAAGATTAGAAATGAGCTGATAGCAGCTGGAATATGGCTGGTTAAAACCTTGAGAAAGGTGTGGCACTCGCCAGTCAACCCTTTACACTATGCACTGTGAGATGGGTAGATGCACGGCTTCATGGAGTCTCAGCCAAGGACAGAGAGGCAAATGAAGAAGTGAGCTGCAGAAGTCATCAATCTCCACTCTGAGAAGCACTAAATAAAAGTGTACGTTGTCAAGAGAGCACATGTCAGGAGCACTAGCCATGAAGCAGGGCTGTTTCGTCGAGCTAGGAAGGGTGAGTGTTTGTAGGGAGCTCCAAGCCTGAGTGTAAGAAGAAGCAAGACCTTAGGGACCCGGTTTTAAATATCTGGAGAAGGGAAGGATGCAGCAGGGAGGATGGGCTTGCTCCAGGTCAAGGTCATGTAGTGCTTTGTGGACTCAGCTCCCACATTGATGCTGTTCTATAAAGTGGGAAAGAGTTTGTAAGGATTACTCAAAATTAACATCTGTAAAGCACTTCACAAATGTCTTGATATGAAGCAGGTTCTTGGTAAAAGTTGTCACTTTAATTTTGCTCAGGGGCCAGTTCGCTTTCTTCAGGGGACACCAAGTTGGGTTTTTCTGTTGGGTCCTTCGCTATTAACAGTACTGATGTATGTATGCCCCAGGTTGACTTTGTTGACTGTCTCTCATACGGATTCTATGAATTTTTAAGTGGCCTCTGTATATAATGATTTTGAAAATATCTAGAAATTAAACATGCGAGAAAAATGATTACAATACTTTTTAGTAAAAGAATGCATTCTATAGGATTTTACTTATCATTATGATGATTTTATTTTTTGAAATAGGTAGATTTTTTTAATAAAAGTGGTAAAAATGTTTTGCTACTTAACAAAATACTAGGTGACTTAATGTCATATTTATAACTATTCCCCACAAAGGTAAAAAACCTGCTAAAGTTCTAGGTGTTCTTCCTGGCCCAATACTTAGGAGTTACTCATTTCCCCAGTTCTAGAAAAGAAAACCATGTGTGTACGTAGGACTCACGCCCTACCAGGAATTGACTTAAAAGACTATGAATCAAACTCGAGAAAGAGTCCAGCCAATGTTGACGCTCCCCTTTAAAAAGGAAGGGGTACTTCCTGCTTTTAAGAGAACTCAATATGAAGTATAGGAGTGGTCCACTTCCGGTCCTGGCAAGATCCTCAGTATTCAGAGTATGTGTATGCGTGCATGAGAGCAGCCACATACGCGCACGCGCGCAACACACACACACACACACACACACACACACACACACACCACCACGCACGCACACACGAACGCACTCATGCACACGCACAACCACCACCAGCAGCAGCAATAGCAGCTACTTGAGCTTCATTTCTTTACTTAGACCCAAAAGCTTAAGGCATTTTTCTGTATTAGAATCAGAACTGGACTTTGGTGACACCTTAGAATTATCAGGGAAATCAGTTATGTACATTGGTTTTTGACCCAGAGAGAAGGCGTTTTTTCCTAAGGTCCTTTTGCCTGGTGGTAACCATAAACAGATGACTGGCTGTGGGGTTCGAGTTCACCAAAAGCATGGCTTAGGCTTCATGGACAACCAAATTGTTACATGAGCTTTTCAGAATTTGAATATTTCTCTTCAAGCATCCTCCCCCTCTCCTCCTGTCCTCCTCGTGTGTGTGTGTGTGTGTGTGTGTGTGTGTGTGTGTGTGTGAATGTGAACATAAACCACAAAATATGAAGGGAGATCATAGAACCTCAGATGTGGCTCCTCACCTTCCACCTTGTTTGAGACAGATTGTCACCTAGACAGATTGTCTAGGCTGGCCTAGCTGGTCCACAGGCTTCTGTGGGCTCTCCCATTTTAGCCTCCCAACTCGCCGTAAGTGTTCTGGTATTGCAGTCATGTGTTGATGTGTCCAGCTTTACATGCATTCTAGGGATCTGAATTCAGTTCCTTACGTTTGCATGGTAAGTGCTGTATCCACTAAGCAGTATTCTGACTCCTACCCATTTCTCTCTTTGATGTTTTTGTTTGTTTGTTTTGGTTGTTTTTACTATACAGATACTTCATCAGATCACAGTGTGTCCCAGACTGATAAATTCCATGAGCTGGAAAGTGTTTGGTGAAGAAACTGCTGTGGTATTGAGTCACAGTGCTGATGCTGCATGGGGAACTTTTATGTGGATTAGGCTCCAGCCAGAAAGAAGAAAGAAAAAAGAAAAATCCAAACCAAAACAAACCTGCCTCTTGCCAGATTCAGTCCTCCCTCTCTTCTCAGAAAACTACGGCGGCGGCTGCCCAGCCTTTGTTTCCCAATAGGTACTTTTTGTAGCATCTTAGAGCATCTCAGGGGACAATCATTTACTACACATCTACTATGTTTTGTATACTGCAAAGACATGTTCAGAGAGGAAACATTAGTCATTTCTCTAGCAGGCAGACTTTTGGCAAACATTTCCGAGGTAAATCAGGATTTATTTGAAGCTTAAGACAGAGGATGTGGGCTCCAGATGGTACTTGTGTGAGTATAAACTTTTAAGTAAAACAGGGCTGACCTCATAGTGTAAGGAGCACGTTTTTTGCAAATTATTAGACCATCCGTCACTCGAGGACATTTGAATAATGCCTTCCATAGGAAATTGGAGGAGGTCACGTGCCTGTTTTTGAAGATCTTATTTCTGAAAGAATATGCTCATGAGGTATTTCATTGATTTCAGAGGGCAGACCCTCAGGGTATCTAAAAGGTGTGCCGAAATCCTTAGAACCCCTTGATTCCCTTCGACAGCCACGATCAATCACTGCATTAAAACAATAAATAAATAGAAGAATATTTCCATGTGTTGGTGTAGAGGCATATTTACAACGGACAGCGCAGTGCTCAGGCTCAGCCTGGAATGCTGATAGTCCCAGACTTGCTGGTATTCTACTGGAAGGGGCAGTCTTGAGAAGGAGAGAGGGAGATGGAAGGTATATGCTGAGGACTTTAACATCAGCAATCATGTCTCTTAGACCCAGTTTTTTACTCAAAAGAATCATCTTCCCTGTGCTCCTCCTGAGATACTGGCTTCTTCATTTCTTTCCAGGTGATTCTTTTTCCCTGTTCAATATTGTCTCAGGCAAATCTCATTCACATAGGCAGGATGTCATTTGATTCTCTAGATGACTGTCCCATTGTGATCATGTAATCATGTAGCTGTCTTTCACTAGGCTGTGAGTACTGTTAGTGTTAATCATCTCTGTACTGTCACACTGCATAGTGCCTGAAGCAGCTGCGGTAGAAAATGAATTGGAAAGTGAAGGAGATTTGTCTAAGACACTAATGTTGTTCTCATTCGTTTGTGAGCACATGTGTATGAGTGTATATATGTATGTGTGTGTTTATCATGTTTTCAAAGAAGAACATTGAGATTTGGTTAATAATTACCTGAGAATGTTTTGAAATAAAATTCAAATATCACCCAGCATAGTTCTTAAAACTTAGTATTGGGAAGTGGTACAGTAATATTAATATAGGAGTACTATGAAATTATAAGTATATTTATGAATCTTTTTCTTATTTTTTCTATTTATTCATTAATATTCATTCATATTTTTTATTTATTCATTATTATGAACAGGGACATATGTGTGTCCCATGAACGTGGAAGTCAGGGGAAAGCTTTGGACTATGTTTTCTCTTCCAGGAGAAAGATTGCTTGTCTTTAAGGCTCTTTTACCCACTGAATCATCTTGCCAACCCCTTAAATGCGTTCTTATGAACGACCATTGTAGTGCTTCCAAGTGTAGTTTTGTGGGTCAGAATAGTTGAGTTGGGTCCTGTGACCTTGTACACATAATTTGTGTTGCCCCTAAATTTCAACATCATCACTGTAAATTGGGAATGTCTTTATCTCACGGAATTTATTATTTTGGCTAAATCACCATGAGCAAACTACCTAGCTTGACACATGGCACAGAGTTAGTTCTCAATAATATTACCTATTTTTATTATTATCTGTGTTTCATTTGAAAATGCATAGTTTTGTTCAATTCAATAAAACTTCTCACTGGTGCTCATTGTGCTGGTGTCTTAGTTAGGGTTTTACCTCTGTGAACAGACACCATAACCAAGGCAACTCTTATAAGGGACAACATTTAATTGGGAGCGACTTACAGGTTCAGAGATTCAGTCTGTTATCATCAAGGAAGGAGCATGGCAGCATTCTGGCAGACATAGTGCAGGAGAAGCTGAGACTTCTACATCTTTATCTAAAGTTAGACAGAGGCAAGAAAAGACTAGGTTCTAGGCAGAAAGGAGGAGGGTTTCCAAAGGCCATCCCCACAGAGATACAGTAAGGCCATACCTTCTAGTAGTGCCACTCCCTTGTCCAAGCAAATTAAAACCACCACCACAGTTGTATAGTGTGCTATGCACAGGATGCTTAACTTAAGATGATACATGGTCTTCTCATTGAAGTCCCAAAATATGGTATCTTAAAATATGGTATCCATGTGCTATTTGTAGGGCCATAAATAAGGTGTTGCAACAGACATGTCAAACATATCTTGTTAATTACATTGAGACTGGATGCTTTGGCCAGCTGTTGCGAAAAGAGCTGTGATCTTTTAATAATTTCTGCTGGATATAAAAGTCGGGAAACTTAAGGAGTCTAGTACCGTGTACAGATTTATTAAGAAAGGGAAAACAGGAAAGACACCTGAGAGGAAAGGGCATTTCCATTCTATGCTAGTTCATATTCTTGGGGTAAATCAAAGAATGGTAAAGAGATAAAGTAAGGCACAATGAAATTCACTGGAGCAGTGATTCTGGAATTGGACAGCTCCAAACCAGAATTGACTCAGAAGATCCTAGAAGAGATTGGCAGGTGAGTCTTCTGTATTACAAACTTACAAATACAGAAGCAAAACACGGAAAAATCTTTGGTTATAGTCATATAGCTGTTGTAATTGGTCTACCTCATTGGGAAGTCCCTACTTATATAATTTTGAGTTGGTCACCTCTGATTGGTTGAGCCTAAGTTTTGTTTCTGTTTTTCTTATAAGCGTTTGTAAGAAATAGATCAAGTTAAGTTTTACTTATTCTTGCGCAAGTAAGCAAGGTTGTTGCCAGGAGTGTAACTCCATGGTAGAGCTCATGCTTAGAATGTTCAAAGCTCCAGGATCAATCCAACAAAAACAACAATAGAGCCAACAACAAAGTTAAGCAAGTTTGAACCTAACATGCTTTGTCTACTCAAACAGTCTTCAAGCCTTGTTTACATTTGAATTTACTTCAACAGGGATCATATTAAAAGCTATCCTAGGTTTGTTTGATTGCTTGTTTGTTCTCTTGATTGAGCCAACTAACTAGAGCTAGGTAGGCCCAGCTATGTCATCCATATACATCTTGAACTCATGGGGCTCAAGAAAATTCTCCTGCATCAGCCTTCTGATTAACTGGAGATACAGGAGTGTGTTAGCATGCTCGTCTGTGGGTTTAAATTGGTCTTTGCTGCCTTTGCTTTGTACAAGTTCCTAAGTATTTCTGAACCTCACTGATCACCAAGGCAACACAGAGATGATTATTGTTTGGATTTCATGCAAATACTCGGCAAAGGCCTTGGGTCTCACAAGGTGCTTAACAAATGATATTAACCATTGCTATGGTGATCTATGACTTCCTAAACCACTTTGGAATCATGATATTGCCACTTTATTTTCTGCTCACTCGAATCAAAGACTCAACCCTATTTGAAATTCAGGAAAAGGGCTCAATTTTTTATCTCATCAAAACCACAGCTCCCTCTTCTGTCCTGGTCCTCAGTTGTCTCCCAGAAATTGAAGACACTATTGCTGAAGACATCACACATATTGGAAGGAGAACTTGAAGATGTAATTGAACTAGGGTTGCTCCACTGAGGATTGGCACACATAGTAGCAAAAGGAACAACACAAGCTGCCAAGGGAGAAAAGTCTTCTCTGTGACTTCCACAAAACCTAATGACCAGAATGACAAGATACCACCAAAGGTGTGAGGGTACCACTTATATCCTCGGGTAACATCCTCTAATGACTGCTCAGTAGGATGGAATCCTTATCTAGCACTATAAATCTAGCCACTACCCTTGGCTGGTGAAGATATTAATTCCAGAGGAGAACCACTACTACCACTTTCTAAGAAACTATAACTTATAATTCTATTGTAAATATTTATAACCCAGAGAGTAGTGCAGCATCGAAGAGATGTAGCAGACAGAAACCATTACAGAGAGACATAGCTGGTCAAATACATGAGGAAAACTGACCATAGTAAGACTGTTACAATTATGTCCTTGAAGTTATAAGAGTTATGAAAAGCCAAACTTTGAATATCTAACACTGTCTTGCTCCTAACAAACTTTCTGTAGCCTGATCATTCCTCTTAAAGATGATAGGTAAGAGAACCAACTCATGCATTTGGCATACGTATCAATCAGTTAAAAATAATTCATTTTCTGGCAAGCAGATAGCCTTGTGTTACAAAGCTGCACAAATAGCTCCCAACTTAGGATGATCTGAGTCACTCCTTTTTCAGCTTCATGATGGTGTCAAGTCATGGCTCCCAGGCAGCCACATGACACAACTGAGATTTTGGATGTCGTGTTTGGTGTTTTTGTGTCTCATAATTTATGAAAGATGCCCACCTGTATGTTATTGAATTATTTATTATTAAGTAGGTTTTGTGTTAAATGATGTTGCAGATGGGAACACCCAGGACACAGCTTATTTAAGACACAGTAGACTAATCATTGATGTTCTGTAATTTAGAAGTAGTAAATGAATTTTCCCTAGATGGAGTGTGCAGCTTCTGATGGGCTTACTGGAGGGTGTAATCTTTTTGAAAATCAAGAGTATTTGACTGTCACAAATAGACCCTGAGTCCTTACCTCATGCTTGATTCTAGCAAGGTTTTAGATGATTGAATCTTAGATACTTGAACAACAATTCCTTAACATAATTTTATTGTCTTCTAAAAGTGAAATATGACAGCTGTAGAGATAGCTCAGCCTGTGAAGTGCTTGCCCTCAAGCCCAAGGACATGAGTCCAATATCCACCCAGGTGTGGTGACACATGGTACTTGTAATCCTGGCACTAAGGAAGTAAAACAAGCAGATTCTTGACAAACTGCCTATCTTACTCAGGAGTTCTAAGTCAATGAGAGATACTATCTCAACAAAACAGGTTGTGACTCTACGGGAGCACCTGAGGTTGTCTTCTGCCCTCTATATGCATAGGCAAACACATATACAACACCCTACACACACTCTCCATACACACACACACACAACACACACACACACACACACACACACACACAAACACCACACTAATTATAGACCATGAAGTCAGGGTTACATTAAATTTAAAGATTTAAAATTCAGTGTTTCTGACTCCAAAGCCCATGCACCATGCTTGTATCCTCCACAAGGTGCATGTATAATTTTAACATTTCTAAAATCCAAAAATTCTTAAAGTTTGTTGTTTTAAGGGCTCAACAATGCATTTGCCAGCTCTCACTATATGTTCAGTTCATTCAGATTTTCATAACTGAAATTTGACTGGCTCAGAGCACACTTAAGATGATTTACATATTCCTAACATGTGAGTATCTAGCAAAATACATAGCTATAAAAACGAACAATCAGCTGACTGAAATCATTTGGGGCAGCACATCCTACTAGGCAAAAGTCCACTTTACCAGTGCCAGTAAATCTTACATTTAGATGTTTCTTAGCCATTAAATTATTGCACAACTGTTTTGGGAATTTACTCCATCCTTATCAGGACATTCTCAGCTCTGTCTGTGAGCATACTGTTTCCTAAATCATGACTGACACTATAATTTTGAAGTGTATATCATTTCCTTTTTGGTAAAGTGGACAATAGAAACTTAATTAGGAAATTAGTTTACCCACTGGGAATAGACACACTTCTTCTCTGAAATACACCCTTCATCGATTAATTTAAAAGCTTTTGTCTGTCATAAAAGAAAACTTGAGACAATCGTGTAATTATTAGAGTTTCTATGCAAATACTGACTTCAGATGCCTTGTCAAGTTCTTTATAAAACAAAATAAAACAAAAAAAGATTGAAAATAGATCTATCTATACCATTTATCTATCCATCCAAGATCCATTGATACCATTCTTGGGTGTATACCCAACATAAAGGACTTACATCTTACTATGCGATATCTGCTCTCCATGTTCATTGCTGATCTAATTGTAATAGGCAGAAATTGGAAACAGACTAGATTTTCATTAACTGATGAATGGATAATGAAAATATAGTACATTTATACAATAGAATATTATTCAACTGTTAAGAAAGATGAAATTTTCATGTAACTGGATGGAGCGGGAAACAGTCATCCTGCGTGAGGTAACCCAGCCTCAGAAAGACGAATGCTGCATTTTTTCATATGTGGATGCTAGTTTTTGTGCTTTTTTATGTTTAATTTAGAATATTCATAGTATTTAGCTAATAAAGGACCAGAGGAGAGGAGGGATCTCCCAAGGAAGAGGAAATAGAATCTAGTATTATAAAGAGAGAAGAGAGAAATTAGACTAGAAGAATGGAATAGACTAGAAGGTGGGAATGGCAGGGATGGAATGTGGAGAGGAAAAATGAACACTAAAAAGCCTTTCTTTAGAAGCCATAGGAAAAACTATTATTGTAGAAACTCCCTAAAATCCATACATATACAAAAGGAGTTTAAATAGAATTACCATATAAGAAGAAGACAATACCCCAACTAAATACTATATGCTACCAGTTAAAATCCTCAGTTCTAGGAATGACTTAGATTTTTTAACTTGATGATCAATGGGATTCCAGACACCTTGCCACCAAGTATCACTGGCTGTTGCTAGTGCTATTGGTTACCTTCTCAAATTTGACAATAAGATCTTATTGATAAAGACACCACATGCTATGGCAGAGAACATAGAGAAATTGGTACTCAACTGGGAGGCTCATTCTTACTGGTTCATAGCACTGGAAGGTATGATGCATGCTACCAAGGGAGAAAAGTAATCATTAGTACCATTCAGCTATGAACCCTGTGAACTACAATAACAACATGCCTGCAAGATATGCCCGCTAGGGCAGTAACCAATCACTTTTTGAAAATGGATTTAAGGCCAATGACGTCAAAAGATAGATAGGGCACAGGCCCTAGGGGAAAATCTACTCCTAGTATTCTGGTATATGAACATAGCAATAAAAAGACTCCTAATTACATACTGCTACTTCTTATAGATCAGTGTATCAATTAACCCTCATCAGAGAAGCTTCTTGCAGTAAACATAATTAACACAGAAACTCGCAACTGGCCAATGTGCAGAGAATAAGAGACTTTGGAATGCTCAATCCTAAATGGGGTACCAATGTCATATCCCTCCATTCAAGGCTCAGGCAGAAAAATTGTGAGTCTGAGGTGGTGGATTTCAAAGAAACAGCATTTTACATACACAGATCAGATACACATATGAACTCACAGCACTTGTGACAGCATGCACAAGACCTGTATGTGTACAAGCCAGACAAAAATCCCAGCATGGAGGAGGGGAAGTGAGCAGGAACTCCTACCTCTAATAAAGGAGTCATAACTGCCTGAGAAGGAAAATCAGTTTTCTTCAATGGAGTGACATAGTATCAACCAAACTCCAGATCAAAGCTCAGGAGAAGTAGAACAGGGGAGAGGAGGCTCTTGGCTCAAAATAGATTCTGTGGTTTTTCTTTTCAGGAGGGGGAGGAGGAGGGGGAGGGGGAAAGGGGGGGGGAGGAGGAAAGGGAAGGGGGAGGGGAAGACAGAGATGTTAGGTAAGTAGAAAAGAAGAAGAAATTCATGGAGGAGTTGAGGGAGAGGATTGAATATGATAAAATTATTTGTATGACATTCTCAAAGAATAAGTAAGAACATTAAAATTAAGTAAATTTTAAAAAAACAAAAAAAAAAGGTTTTTTTTCTTTTCATGTTTATTGTTATTACTCTGTGTGCATCTCTCTCTCAGTGTGTGTGTGTGTGTGTGTGTGTGTGTATGTATGTATGTATGTATGTATGATGTGTGCATGTTAGAGTGAATGCAAATATGCCATGACTCATGTGTGGGGAATTATGGGACAACTCTCAACAGTCAGTTCTCTCTTTCCACTATGTTGGCTTTGGAGACAGAATGTGGACATGAAATTTCATGGTGTAGAGAGCTCACTGTATTATTCAGTTCTTTCATGTAATTGGAAAATATAGAGACAATGTACACTACCTAATTAAACACATATACAGCCAAGTTTGTGATGTGGATTAATAAGTATTTAAACTTTCTCTCTCTCTCTCTCTCTCTCCTCTCCTCTCTCTCTTCTCTCTCTCTCTCTCTGTCTCTCTCTCACACACACACACACACACACACACACTCACAAACACATTTACATGTGCATGTAAATGTGTGTACATAAATATACTTACATGTAAAAATAAATTATGTACACATACTATGTGTACATACTTACATATATAGAGAGAAATAAGTTACATACACCTGAATATCCACATGCACACACATGTACTACACACACACAGCACAAGTGTATACACACACACATTCCCCTAACCCCTCCCATATCTACCCCTTCACTACCCACCTTGTCATCTATCTATCTATCTATCTATCTATCTATCTATCTATCTATCTATCTATCTTTCTTTTTAAGACCCATCCAATGCAATTTTTGTCATTCTAGTTTTTTCCCACTGAATGTAACTGAAAACCCCAGACAGAAGACAGGTAGCATGCAGAAGAAGGCAGTATGCCATGTATGATCTAGATGTGGAGTTTCCGTGAGTCCACTAATCTGGACCCAGGAGCAACATGAGTCCTAACTAGTGCATGGAGCACAGAAGTAGCCAGCCTAGCAGATGTTTCTCCAGTCCAAGCTATGGGAAGGAGAGAGCCCTAAGAGACAGAGATAAGAGTGGTATATGATATGAGTTATCTTTCTTCTTTGCCATTGTGGTCCAGAAGCTATAATCCAAGATAGTGGCAAGCACAGTGGAGTTCAGTCAGGCATCCAAAAATGCAGAAGGACAAGTATCTGCTGTATGAGCAGAGTGAGTGGGCTTTGGAGAGAGAAGAAAGGAAAGGTTCCTGGGGACTTTCTTTATATCCCTCTATGTATTTGCTTGTTGCCCTGGCAGCAGTTCTAGCTGTGAGTAGAGGGAACATTGACGCTCTTGTTTTCTAGTAAAAAACCAGGACAATGGTCCCTGTCTGTCAAAGAATATCCAGTAGAGATAATATACTTTATGTAGTCCATTGTACCTAATATATACCAATAACAAAATATTACTTCGATGAATCCAGTTTGCGCATATACTATATTTAATTATATATATGTATATATATGTATATACACACTTTTGTGTACATTCCTATGTATGCGCATGTGTGTGTATGTGTGTGTGTCTATGTCTGTATGTATCTGTGTGTATACTAAGGCCACTGATCCTCTAGCTCTGTGACCTTTGAGCTTACACAATGTGGCCAGTCAAAATTAAAGATGTGCTCTCAAGGTAAAATCCACATTAGATTTTAAAATGCATGTTGAAATATATTTTTCAAAATCAGAGCCACTGATTACTTTTTCTTTTCTTTAGTCAAATCACCCAGAGATGTACAATGAGTTCTAGTCACTTCTAATCTCATTATCGTGCTATTACAGAAGTCAGTATTTCACTGTAGGGCCTTTAGAGAGACATTGATGCACGACCTGGGGGTTAGTGCCACTGAGGGCCACAGATCATTGAGAACAGAGTAAAGCTGGAATTATTAGTGGTCTGGGGGGCACTGCTTTCCCATTGAGCAGGTTGGAGCTGATATGGGAAACCCTAAAGCGTGGTTCTCAACCTTCCTGATGCTGGGAGCCTTTGGTACAGTTTCTCATGTTGTGGTGACCCCCAAACATAATATTACTTCATTGCTACTTCATAACTATAATTTTGCTGTTGTTATGAATTCTAATATAAATATCTGATATGAGACACACAGATTGATAACTGCTGCCTTAGAGAGAGGAAGGTGTGTGAATTCCTAAGGCCTCTGCTGCCAATGTTTGGGACTAAGAATAAATAAAAAGGAGACAGGCTGGAAGGTCCCTATGGGGTTGACAGCTGATCTTGAAGAGATCTTGCTCTTCAAAGCCAGGAGCCAGTTTTCAGAGCTAGTAGGTGACCCCTCCCACAGCTAAGGAGTGTCTATTCATTTGCATAACACAAAGCCGGGAGGATAAAAATCTGAGACTGGTCTAGTAGTTGTCAGGCCCCAATTTTCTAACTTTTTTTCCCCTTTAGGAACTGGTCTTCAGCTTGTTGGAGAAAAAGCTATTTTACGTATCTGCCTCCCCATCCCACCTCCCAACTATGTGAATTGAATGTTAAAAATAATAACCTTGGTTCATACTTATTTAACAGCTTATAATGTTCCTGAGGACTGTACCGGATGTTTTTTCATTCGTACTGTCAGGGAGTCCTGGCCTGTAGGCATTAATAATTTACTTTTCTAGAATCGGAAGAAAAGCTCAGCACAATGAAGAGATACATTCATAGTCAATCAGCTACACAGCAGTAGGGTCTAATCTGAGTATGGTAGTGTGGCTCTAACAAGCTGCCCCACTGTGACCTCAACAGTGGGTTGGTTTCTCTGCTATTGCAGTCCTCAGTACCCTTAGGAACTGCAAACAGCCTAGCAGAAAAAGGATAGATGTCTGCTGTTTTGAGCCTACCAGAATTAAGTACCTGTGCGGCCACTGCGGTCTGTGTACATATCATATGCCAGAGTATACTTTGAGTCAGGTATGTTGCTTCAGAGAAGTGAGTAAGGAGATCTCCTCCTGCCCATCTTTGGGTAAATAGTCTCATTCTATCACTAAGAAAGTTTCTTTTGGTGATGACAAAGGCTGGGTCCTGTTAAGTCACAATTCAGATGCACCCGAAGAACAGATGCAACACCTGCGCACTCAGAGTCTGGAAATGGTCTCTTTACCTCGAGCGTTGTGGAATGCAAGGCACAAAAGAGCCACCCAAGCAACCTTCATTAATTTAGATAGATGCTAGTTTTCATCTCCACCTGCCTCTACCCCCATGCCATAGCAAATATAAAAATATATCTGCTTCTTAAATCAAGTCCCTAGGAAGCGAAACAAGAAATGAAGCTCTGGGGCTGAGAAGGAAGGAGGCATTGCCAGTAAGTGTGTCTAAGGAGGAAAGGGGAGGGGTGAGGCAGGGCCTGAACTCATCAGGAGCCCAAGAAACTCAAGTGTGGGAACAGCCTCCAGACATGACGGTGCTCCCAGGCTTCCCCAAGGACATGAGAACTATTGAACCTTGGGTTTTTCAAACCGTAGGTTATGATCTTGGGGTCAAGAAATCATTTCCATGAATCATGACCAGAAATATGTTTTAGCATAAATCTTAATCAAGTAGAATGTAAAATAAGATATATATTACTGTTTCACACCATCAAGTTTATCCCTCTGTGAAGCTATAATCCAAGAGTTGAAGATACATTGCTCTGTTTTCTGATTCCTGGGAGGTTGCTACTCCCTAGTCTAAATTCACCACACCCTCCTGGCAATGATCTTTTCTGGTGCTGGTAACAGGAACTATAGCCCAATATTCTCATCACGAAGCACCTTTCACCTTCCTCCTATCTCTTCCTACAGAGCAAACAATTGCAGAAATTTTGTTAATGAAGATAAGAGCTAATACATGCATCCCCTTAATTCTAGGCAATTTATAGGCACAATCCCCATTTAATATTCCCCTCATTGTCTTCTAAACCAATAGCTACCCCTACAAGGCAATTCGGCTTCCCTCTACTCCCATGTGAAGAATTTGAGTCAGCTTGATGTCATTATTGATAGTAACATTCTAGGAAGTTGGTTAGAATGAAATTTGAACCCTCTCTTCTTGTGTGTTGTGTATGGTGTGTGATGCGCATCTATGTATATGTGTGTGTGTGTGTGTGTGTGTGTGTGTGTGTGTGTGGTGTGCAAGTGTGTATATGGTATGCGTGATATGGTGTGGGAGGTACATGTATGTGCAAGTGTTTTGCATGGATTTGTATGTGCATGTGGAGGCCTGAAGTTGGCAAAAGCTGTTTTCCTTGATTACTTTCACTTTGTTTATTGAGGCATGGGTCTCTTGGTGTACCCAAACTCATTGACTCCAGTTAGATTAGCTTCAGCTTACCCCAGGGGGCCCTTGTCTCTGTTTCCTTAGTGCTGGAATTACCTGTGGCCACTGTCTCCCTTCTGCTCTTGATGCTAGTGGAAAGTGCTAAGTGCTATTCCAAATCCTTGCTAAGCGAAGTTCATGAAGTGACCTGACCCCACAGATATGTAAATGTTTTTAGTGTTGCCCAGCCAGCCTGCCCAGCCTGATTTTTCTTTGGAGCTCTGTCAACTCCTATTTTAGAAGAATGGAGTTTTGCATTTCCAGGCTCCAAATCAAGGGCTTGCTCTCTTGTCTGGGATCTACAAGGGATCCTCGGCAGGGTGTGGTCACTTTCACAGTTTATCACACAACATCCCAGGCGGCCTGCACTGGCTTTTCATGTTCTCTCTACAGTCTAGTCTCTTCTGGTCTTTTTCAAATGCAAGCTGCATCACCGCTGTGTTCCTGTGTTTCTCTTTGCTGGTACATAAAGACAGTCTGTGATATGGCAGCTTCATGTCACCATGGTCTAATCACCCTCTCCTCTGTTTTATCTTTTACATACATAATTATATATTTATTTTATCACTTTGGGCATCATTGTAGCAAAAATTACTAATGAGTATGTCTAGGGTTTTAGGGTTTTTTACAGTTTAAAATTAAACTTTTTGGTTGACAAAGAAATGAGATTCATTATGTTAATGTTCTTTTTTTCTCTTATTTTTATTAGATCTTTGATAATTTCATTCAACGCATTTTGATCTTATTCATCCCATTCCCCTAACCCCTCCCATATCTACCCCGTCACTACCCACCTTGTCCTCTCTCTCTCTCTCTCTCTCTCTCTCTCTCTCTCTCTCTCTCTTTTCTTTTTTAGACCCATCCAATGCAATTTTTACCATCCATATATTCTTGGCTGTGTGACCTTCCACTGGAGTGTGGCCCCCTTATCAGGGCTTACACCCTAAAAACTGACATCCCTCTCCTGTAGCAGTCAATTCTCATTGTGAGGGTCGGACTTATATTAGACTATTCACTCAAGACTTCTTTCATTTCCTGTGATATTGCTTGTTCCTTCTTGTCACAGGATCATGAAGTAGGCTGTGCTTTCTCCTGCCATCATTAGCTTTATTGACTCCAATAGAAGTGGTCCTTGTCTTTCTAGGAAGGTGACTTACAATGCTATCTCAGAACACCCAGGGCTTTCCTTCATAGTATTGTACCTCTTAATTTATTGATGTCTGTCTCTCTCATTGGACTGTGAGCTCTAGTAGGGTGAGCATATGTGTGTGTGTGTGTGTGTCTGTGTGTGTGTGTGTGTGTGTGTGTGTGTGTGTGTGTGTGTACTTTTGCCCCAGGTTCTAGAACTGTGCTCAGTTCAGAGTATGGAACAGGACACTTCACCCTCAGCTATTTGGACCTCTTTAGAAGCAGGTATGTGAACCAGGTGCTCAGATTTGACCTGGAGTCTCAATCAGTGGGGAATACCCAAAGTACCCAAAGGCAAATCTCCGAGGGATTAAAGAGCCAGGTTTAGGAGCAGGAAGAACCTTTTCAGTATCAGTGGTGTTGTCTCAAGGCCTTGGTATTTATGGTTTCTCCTTTGTTTGGTTTGAACACAGGCATTCCTCTATCTCCTTTGGAGTTTGCCATTTCCTTGTTTAGGGATTTAATTAAGTCTGCTCCTAACATGCTACAAACAGCGGGGGTGGGAGAGGGTGTCTGTACTGGGGAGATATGTTAGTTGTGCACAGTTCAGTGAAGCTAAGGGATTTACTGTGTGCATAACTCCATAGTGGATCTGCATGTGCTGTTAGTCTAATCCCAAATTTCGAGCTGTTCTCTCAGCTTTGTGTTTCCTAAGGGATCTAAGGATAAGTAGTAGCAAAAACAGAAATCAGACTTCTCCATAAACAAAGAGAAGTATTTTCTTCAGGCTCCTTTTTCCAGCAACGGACCACGCTGTGAGAATGCTAGCAATTACCAGTAGTGGAGAGATAGCCTTGATTGAACTTTTTTAAAGTGTTAAGTGCTTTGTCTACAGTGTCTTATTTAATATCTACAACCATCCTAGGAGAGGCTCCATATGACCAGGGAGAAAACTGCATCAGAAGGAAGCCAACTCTTTCCTGGAGACCACACAGGAAGCAACAGGTGGTAAAAGAATTCAGAGACAGAGATGCAGATGATCTTTCTGTCTCATCACCCTTGACCACCGTTTTATCTTCCCCCTTTGGTCTTTCATCATTCCGTCCATAAATCTTTTATTTTCAGAACTTTATTGTATAATGGTCACCAGGGAAATCAAAGGATGATAACTTACAAGGCTCTTTCCCTGAAAAAGTTGACCACCCTGTGGGTTATAGATTCACTAATTTCCTTGCTGTCATTTTTTTCTATTTCCTCTCCTTTTTGTCCCCTTTAATTAATTAATTAATTTGTTTATAATTAATTAATTATAATTTGCTTAAGCAGAATATTATTCATACCCCAAGCTGGCCTGGAATTTACTATGTATCCCAAATTGGCCCTGAACCGGAAGGCAATTTTCTTTTCTCAGCCTCCCAGGTGCTGGGATTACAGCTTTGTGCCATCATGTCTGGTTTCTTACTAACCTGACTGAGCACTTCTGGGATCGAGGCTTTCGATGCCTTATTTGTGATAGTTTATTATGCCCAGGTTGATGCTTTTACCACTTTCCGTAAATGAGAAAATGGAAGCCTGAGGTGAAATAACTTCCCCTAAATATTCAGGGAGGCACCCAAGAACTCATTATTTAGGATAATTTACTCAGGCTGGATGAAAGAGAGCCTCAGATTTATCTGACTTAGTAAAATGTCCATACATAGCACTAAACTATAGCAACATGAAGAAGATGCACAGATAAAGGCACTTTAATAGCCTTGGGTAAGATGCATGTAGCTTTACCCAGAGAAGGCTTCTTGAAGAATTCTAGAGCTAAGAAAACTTAAACGTATCAAGTTTCTGTGGTAACTTTGTCCTCTGCATTACATTAGCTGTACACATAATCGGGCAGGTGCTTCTGCCAAGTCTGAGCTCCTTGGCTTTTCCCCTGAACATTCTTATGGTGCTAAGAATCAAGTCAAAGGCCTTGCACATAGCAGAGATGTACTCTACGGCTGAACTACCCCCAGCCCTTCCAAAGGATATTCTGATTCAACAGGCCAGAACCTGATTCCAGACATGTCTGCATGTGTAACAAACTCTCAGTGTAGTTCTTGAGTTCCTGACATCACAGAATCTCAAGTGCACAGATAAGCTATAAAATTTTTCTTTCCAACATTGAAGTTCTGCAAGCTAATGCATATGCCATAAACCATTCAGCCAGAAATGAATGGTTTCTTGATCTTCGGAAAGCTAAACGGGATTTAGGTTTTCAAGATTGTCTTGTCTCTATAACAATGACTCAACTTAAAGCCATAGACACGTGTAAATGGGTCAGCTGGTAGTGTTTAAATAACATTTTGTTTGCAAAGTAGGTGGTAACTCCCAGATCTGGTCTGTAGATTATAGTTTGCTGACCTTCAACTATAAAAACCCGTGTTACAAAAATAAGATTATGAAAACTGAAAACCATATGTCTTCATGAATATTTATGATACATATCGGCATTGTAAAGATTCTAAGGCACAAGAAGTAAAAAGAAGAAAAACAATTGGTTTACTTTTGAATAAGCTTAATTTTTCAAATTTATTTAATCACACAACTCTATTATGAGATATTGACATTCTTTAGAACTGTAATTATATTCTTTCCATTCCAGAGAACATACTTTAGAAACCATCTTTTATGTCTTATATGTAGGCAGCTTTAAAAACTATTTGTATATGGTGCTTCAACTTTGCCCAGTAGCGGTGATGTCCATGCCTTAGACAACAAACTCAGATTAAAATGGAAATGCCCTCAGTATAAATTCCTTTGTCTAGTTTTCTCATCAGAGGTATTACTGGCTTTGTTTTAATAATTTTTTATTTTTGTTTGTTTGCTTGTTTGTTGTTTGTGATGATTCTTGTTCTGTTTCTGGAGAAGGTCTTCAATTCCTAGGCTCACAGGATCATTCTGCTTCAGTCTGTCAAATATCTTATACTATAGGTACACATTTTCATCTGACCAGGGATGGTTTTCAAAGTAAATGATAAAACAGAGGATAGTGGGTTACTTTGAAAGGGACAAAAGAAGATACATGGAAAGGAAGACTAGAAAGTGGGCAAAACAATAATAGACTTATTAAGCACTTGCTGTGCTCACTGCCATAGTAAAAGCTTTGATCTAGGTTTGCAGTTCTCAACTAGAATGGGTTTACTACCTGAGGAACATTCAACAAGGAGTCGTTTCACATTGCTGTGACTGGACGTGGCACAGAACATGAGGACCTAGTGGCAGAAGCCAGCGATGCTGCTGGTACCTACAGGACAGAACAGTGCCAGATATCCCAAGTGCCAGTGACAAGAAGTTTGTCTGATTTCTACCATGCTGTGAAGCTATACGGTGAAGCATATTTGTACATTTGAGACATTTAAAAAGGAAAACCAAAACAGTTGGGCAACGAGACTTAATCCTGTTGCCTTACAGCATCTCATAGAGAGTAACAGTGTGAGCCTAACTCATAAGAATTCAAGTACAATTACTCAAGGCAAAGGCAAAGGACTTCAGTGGCCATGCACAGCCTATGACTCCATGAGTTCCTGCCATGGTCTTTTATGTTACTCTTCCCTCCTGCCATTTCCTTGCTTGGCTCCTCATCCCTTTTTGTCTACTGCTGATGCATTAGGCAACTGTCCTAGAATGCTGACCAGCACACAATGTATCTACAATGACCACTAAAATACTCCTTATTAAAACTCTGCATTCCATCTGTTGACAGCCTGACCACTTACAGTGAATTACCTTTGTGACATTAGGCCAGCGATTTTAATCTACAGGTCTTGGTTTCACCTTCTGGAATGGGAACAATGCTTAATTCAGTCAGTTCCACTCAGACATAAGCCATAAGCTCAAGATTGTGCCTGGAGAGTTGGGGGATCCCAGGAATGCAAAACCTCCCATGGAGAATATGTCGAGGTGACTGGATCTTGTGGGAGGAGACTTTTTTTTTTTTTATAAGCCAGCCCAGCTCCAGTTTCTCCAGCAGCTAGAAGAATGCTGCAGAGTGTAGGCTTAAGGGGGTCTGGACAACATCACCAAAGGACAGTCATTAGCTCTGATGTGTGGCCAGGGGATAAAAACAAGCCAGAAGTACAGGAATGGCAGAGCATCAGGAAGTGAATAGGTCCTAGATTCGTCTCCAGGAGGACACTGAGGAAGACCATGATCAAGATGCCTTAAGGGTACCATCAGGGCCTTGCCTCTCAGGACAACTAGTCACTTTCCTGTTAATGAGGAAACACGAAGCCTTTGTGCTTCATTTTTATCATGCTTAAGTTGAGCGATCCATTTGAGACAGTGTGTGAATAAAGAGGCTGTTTCTGGAAACATGATGCCCCATGGATTCTCATGAAACTCTGAAAGCAGTACTCAGAAAATAAAAGCAACAGAATAGCAGGAGTCTTTCAAATGGCACTTCCTAGCTGCAAGTGTCTGAGTATGGCTGGGAGTCTCGAAGCTCCCAGCCACAAGAGGTTAGGCGGTCGTCACTGCCTTTCATCTTTTGCTCCTTCTGGTGACATCAGCTCCTTTGTTCTCTTTCCATCTATACCGCTCTGACAGTTCAATTATTTCACAGAGAGAGGAGAGATGCTCCTGGAATTGGAAATGACAAAAGAGAAGCTACAATCATGGTGAAACCTTCTTTTCAGAATCTCCGAGGCTCTTGGAAATGAGCAATTGCTGAGTACTCTGTGCTTGCTACTCACAAACATCAGGAATTAAAGAGTAAAGAAAGAAATAATGAAAGACTCTGGAGTCACTGATTTCTATCACCAGAGTTAACAAAGGAACAAGAAATAGTGCCATGTGAGTGTGGGTGAAAGTCAGAAGATACCCAGAGGTAGGGTGCTAAGTAGGGAACTTTAGGCACATCCCCAGGGAGACTCACAACGATTGCCCAACTCACAAATGGCTGAACAAGGTGAGTTTGTTCAGTTATTTCATAGCAAGAGCTATATGTCCTATATGATGGATGTGTGTGGCAGGTCTTAATTTCTTTGTGCTTGTCTTAGCTCCACCCTTGATTAACTGGGTGCTTGTGGACCCATGGGCTCACCTCTCTAGGATTTAATTTTCTTATCTCACCAGCTTCTTGGGAGAAATGAAGGAAGGATGCATGCAAGGTACTTAGAATACATAGGGCACTTAAAAGTAGCAACTTATTTTCCAGCCAAATGAAAATTAAATTATTTTGATACACAGTGAACTATGTTTATTGGAGATACTTGAGCTGGGGAGATGGTTCATAATTCAAGTCCTTCCTGTACCATCAGTCAGGCCCACAGAACATATCTCCCTATGGGATAGATGTGGTGACCTGTTTGCAATCCAGCCTCAAAAGGCAGAGACAGGATCCTTAGAGTAAGATGTCTAGCAAGACTAACCTTTCAACTAGCTGTGGGTTTGACTGAGAGGCCTGCCTGTAGTAGGTCACTCTCCTCTTGCTGTGATAAAAGATGGAGGAGTTTATTTGAGTTTATGGATTTAGAGGAATAAGAATTCATAATGGTGGAGCACAACCACGGTAGCAAGCTTGGAGCCTGAGAGCTCATATCCTGAACCTCAAGCACAAAATAGAGAGAGAAAACTGGAAATGGAATAGGGTTTTTATACTCCAAAAGCTCTTTCCAAAGAGCCACCAAATGGGGACCAAGTATTTAAACATTTGAGCCTATGGGGGACATTCTCATTCAAACCATCAATCCCTTAATAAATAAGATGAGAGAGAAATCAACTAAGAATCTATATATTGCCTTGGGTTTCCATAAGTACAGACCCACATAACACAAATGTGCACGAGTGAGCATTCACACACACACACAAACACACACACACACACACACACACACACAGACACACACTCACAGAAGGAGAAAAAAAGATACCTAACACACCTCCTAAAGAAGGTGAGCTTGTCTTTGGTGTGCCTGGTCATCAGTAGGAAGCCAAATTGATCATAGGTTTGACTTGTTGCTTGACTCACGTGGGTGTTCAAAGTAGGAAGTCACGGTGCAGAAGTGCAAAGCAAGCCACTGGGGTCAGCAGTGCACATACATACAGGAATCCAGATTTGATTGCAGATAAATGACTTTTAAGTTGTGAACAGAGGGTTAATCTCCCACATGAGGAGCACAGTCAGTTCTGGTTCATGTTATCATTTCTGGGTTTCCTAAAACCAGTGATTCAAAACTGGGCTGCCCTTTTAGCCTGGGAACTCTGTAAAGCGGAAACTAGTGGGGGAAAGAGGTCCTTTGTGATTCGTCTCCAAATGAATCACTAGTGATTAGAGCCAAATTCAGTTTTGGATTCATTCAGCTAAGTTACCTTGAAAAGTGGAAGCACCCTGCCTTTCCCTTTTCCTCTCTTTGTTCCCCTCCCAGTCAGGGCTCCCTCCCTCCATGACACCCCTCACCTTTCACACAAAGACCTTCAGAATTCTGAAATTTCAGTGGCTCCCCAGGGAAGATGCAGGTGGACCGCCTACTCCAGCCCGACCCTCTACTCTTTCCTCACAGGTGCTGGTTGACTATGTTTTCCCCTAGCACAGCTGTAGTAGTCTCTTTTTCCTCTCTTTCAGTAACCTCCATGAGTCAGGCACTTACCATTGTTCAGGAGAGTTAGCAAACACATGAGGCATGAGGCTAGTTATTCCTCATTAATGAGTCCCTGAGAATTGCTGGTTAACTGTACATGGAAAGCCCTACACATCTCTAAGCAGGCATTCCTGATGACTAGAAAACCCAGGCAGAAGATGTAACTAAACAAAGGTATCAGAGAATTACCTGAGGACAGGCTCCTCTGCTCCTCTATGCAACCTCTTGGGGATGTGCTGGGTACAAGGCTATCTGGGCAATTCCTTCCTATCATCTTGCTTTCCTTTTGTCCTAAGACAAGACACTTAGTGCTTTGAGGATGGCAGTGATAATAATGGGGCAGGCTTCTATGGTTTGCCATCTATTCCAGTTCAGTTAACTGTCCCTGAGCTTGGGACATTTCTGAGATCTACAGGGCTTACTTTGGCCCCATTCTTACCCTCTGAGAACTGCCATATATGAGGAACAGATTTGAGGCTATCTGAATTACATCATATCCACCTTCTCTAATGCTGGCTGGCTGATTGCACCCTACCTTCACAGGCTTTACTGTAAAATCAATAGATAGACTATCATTTTCCCACCAGTTTTCTTCAGGCTCTCCATTCTTAAGTATAGTTTCATCCTAACCAATATGCACTGGAAAATTATGGGTAGCTACATGACTGCACTATTATATGTACACATTAAAAGACATATACAGTAAAACACATCCAAGTAAATATAAAGACCTGTTCACCTGTGCACCTTATACCCATTATACTTTTCATCTTCCCCATGGTGTGTGTTGCCCATGGGAGAGCTCGGTCACACTGTGTGCCTTGTGAAGTTGTGTGTCAGATGTCTCACAGAGGCTACGGCAGTAGGTCGAGGAGAAGGGGGAAGGGAAGAGGTATAGCAGACTTTCCTAAGAGCCTTAAACTGAGAGTCACAACATGAACAGGAGATTGCTAGAGATTCCCAGTGGGAAAGGTGCTCAGAACAAGAGAAACACAGACTTCTAGCTTTAAAATAGTAGAGCAGGGAATACGGACAGGATATTTAAGCACTCAACATTTCATGAGTGCTTACTTTAAAGTCACGTGTCTTTCAGTTTTCTCTGTGAGGCTGGGACCATGTACTAGGAAATTTGATAAGTAGTCCTTGTCAGGTAGTCTATACTCTGGTTAGATAGACCTCTCTCTCTCTCTCTCTCTCTCTCTCTCTCTCTCTCCCTACACACACACACACACACACACACATACACACGTGGATACAACACTCACTATTTGTGGGCTCACAGATTCAGCTAATTAAAAAAGAAAGTAACATCTGTACTGAACACATGGGCTCTTTGTTATTATTGGGCTGTCATTTCCTCTAACTAAAACAGTGTAACTATGTCCATTTATATTATACTGGGTACGAGAAGTAATCTAGAGGTGGTTGAAAGTGGGTCGGAAGATGTGCACAGGTTATATGCTTGAGCATCTGCAAACTGTCATATCCTTGGGGGTTGCTAGAGTAAATCCCCTGCAGACACAGAAGGAAAAGTGTACCGGCATCAGAGATAAGCATTCAAAGAGAGGGCACACTTAAGGACCAGAATAGCAACACTGATAAGAGCTAGTGTGAGCTCAAATGGGGAGCTCCCATAGAAGTCCCAGACTGTGAAAGGCATCCTGGAAGCTAGAGACCATGAGGAATTCGGTGGAATCTGGAGAGCAGAGTAAACAGTACTTCAGGCTGGAGGAACGGATGAGAAGAAACAGAGGAGGAGAGACAGTGGAGCTGGGATGACAGACCCTGCCTCCATCCCTTGCAGTGAGTCAGATGCAGATGGTGGGAACAGCTTCTAACCTAAGCACTTCACCCTGTGCTCTGGCTTGCTGTTAGGGTATCTGTAAATTGTGTGAATTCTTATGTCCGTTGGGGGAGGGGAACGCTGAGCATCTTGACTTTGTTTGCCACATCCTTTAAAATCGCTCAGGAGTTTTTTCAGTGTCTTTGGTTTCGTTATCCCAGCCTCCTATTTTGTGTCTTTAGATATTTGATTTGTTTTTCTCCTTTTATTACAAAATGAATCCAGTTTTCACAATCTGGAAAGAAAACAAAATTTCTCAGAACGATTAGATTAACTTGTCCAAGGACGCTGGGTAAAATCAGGCCTCTCTGTGAGGTCAAGGTTTAACGCCCACCAGAGCTCTTTGCCAAACTCTGCGCTTCCTCACATGGTTTACATGCCCGAGGCTCAGAGTCTCGCCTCCCCCAACAGGACCTTATCATCTCAGTTCAGTAAAACACTAGTTGGGATTTTCTCCCGGTCACTGACCATACTTGCATGCACATTTTTTCCCCTTTGACATTTGGCCCTGTTACCCATGTGCTGTCCTCAAGAGTCACTGGAACTTGCGGAAAGTGAGCTGGCTGTACAGGCCCTCAGTGCCTCCCATGCTTACAGCAGAGTATTTACTTGCACTAGCAAGACATAAAGCGATGTGCAAAAAACAGCACCACCCTTTAAAAACTGAGAGTCCGCTTGCAAGTCCTCTGCTGCTGCACAATTATTATACCAATCATTGCGTCTCTCTTCATTGTGCAATGGTATGGTGAAGATGATAAGCAAACCTCACTCCTCATCTCCTCCTATCATTAAACAACTCATGGCCAGCCTGGTTTCCTCTGAGCCCCTTTCTTCCACAGCCCCTACACAGATTGTTTTGTAACAAATGGTATACATCATACAATTTTGCCTTTAAACATTCAGCATTGTTCAGGATTTTAAATAGACTTTGATATATATAAATAGCCCGGAGCACTTGCCAGGTCATAGAAAAGTTTGATGCTATACAATACCACATGGAGCAGGTGGATGGGAGCAGCCCCCGAGGTTTTTCTCGAAACATTTCTTTGTTCAGTTGCTTTAGTTAAAGTCTCTTAGATCGTGTGAACTATCGTTTGAGTCAGCTCTGAATTAGCTGTACAAGCTCAGTTCTGTTATCCAGCTTGTTCTGTAAACACGTGTGTGCTCCAGCACTGTCAGGATAATAAGGAGTCCTTTGAACATAAACTGAATTTCATGTTCACTTACAATTTCGCCCTTGAGAGGATCGGATGGACACAGAAAGCAGTGCCCAAAGACCTGAACTTCATGGGAACATGCTCAACACACACTGGGACACCCACCCACCATCCATCCATCCATCACAGCTCACCAGGTATAGTAGACCACACCCATGCATACCTGTACTACACTTGGGGTTCGGAGAGGCCTCTTCCACCACTTCCCAGTAGCTCACAAGCAGCACTCTGCTGACAATCACTTCTACAGGCAAATGCTAGGTCATTTGCAGAGCTGACTGCAGTGTGTGTTACTGAACTTACAGATCTATAAAACAATTTAAAGTGAGCTAAAGTGTGCTAGTATTTAATCAGATTTGCATTATTTTGCTTTCCTTTCTGTAATGTATCTCTAACAAATTTTTGAGTGTTGTTCATAAATCCTGGGTTTCTCAGCCTTAGCCCTACTGAGATGCTGGTGGGGTAAATCTTTGCTAGGGGTCAGTGGGGAGCCTGTGTATCACAGGACATTTAGTAACAGTCAGTCTTGGCCTTTATCCACCAGGAATGCCAAACTGTGATCTCCAGAATCACCTTAGCAACCAAAAGATGATTATAGATATTGTAAATATCCCCTAGGGATAAGGGTCAAAACCACATAAGATTTTTCTGAGTGGCTGGGAATGGTTGCCCTAATTCGGCTTCCCATAGTCTCTGTGGTGTTTATCACAGCACTCTGCATAATACAATGAGTTTTAGGACTATGTGTGCACTATAGCAGAGCTGATTCTATATGTTACACAAGTGCCTCTGCATAGGTCCTCAAGCTAACATAATTTATGATGTGCTACAGTAGTCTACCAGCTGTACATAGAACTAGAAATGCAGATTCACAATTTAAGATCATTGATGAATAACAAGATCCTTCTTTTCAAAGTCTGTTGACCTTGAACCATACCAAGTGTTGGCATTTTGTCTAGCCTTCACCCCACAGTTACCTGGCAACAGCCAGGTGTGCCTGACTCACTATAAAAGGGGCTGCTTGCCCTCTCCTCTCTCTCTTGCTCTCTTGCTCTTGCTCTGTTCTCTTGCTCCTGCTCCACATCTCTCTCAACATGCTCATGGCCAGCCTCTACACCTCTTTTCTCTCTCTCTCTCTTCTCTCTCTCTCTCTCTCTCTCTCTCTCTCTCTCTTTCTCTCCTCCCTCCCTCCCTCCCTCCCTCCCTCCTCCCTCCCTCCCTCCCTCCCTCTCTTTCTCTCTCTCTCTCTGTTTCTTCTACCCTCTCAACTTCCCTCCCCATGCCCTGAATAAACTCTATTCTATAGAATACCATCATGTGGCTGGTCCCCCAGGGGGAAGGGATGCCTCACCATGGGCCCGCAGAGGCACCCCCTTCTCCCACACCCTATCGCACTTACACCAAACATATTATGTCTCTATTTTTATAAAGCACAACACCAAGTCTTAAAATGAAAACAATGCTGGCAACAATGCTACCATTTACTGAGCCAACTCACTGTGCTATAACCCTCACAACCTATGTCACATTTAACCTTCCCAAGAGCTGCTTCTGGGAGTCACTGTCCATCACTCCTCACCCCCGGGTCTTTAATAGACAAAAACTCTAGGAAAAAAAACCAAGGCCCTGATAATGGAGCTATCTGCTTGATGTCTACCCTCTATCTAAAAAATAAAAAAATTAAAAATTAAAAAAAGAGGCATCAGGCTAGGGCCCTAAATACCTTTTCTGCTCCTGGAACCTCTTCTCTTAAGGATACAAGCAGCTACTTCTTAAACACCTGGGTAGTGTGTATCATTCAGAATTCAGAAGAGTCAGAAGTTCTTACCCAAGGCAGCCAAGTGAGACAAAAATCATCTCATAGGACTATATAGAAACTGATGCTACTGTTACAAGCAAGACAACAATAAGACTATATAGAAATGTGCTCATATGTTGCCTTTTTAAAGTTCATTATTAGTGTATCTAGATGTGGTGACCATGTCAGTGAGGTTTTGTGCATACCACAGCATACACATGGAGGGCAGAGGGCAATTGTCAAGGGCTGGTTCTCTCTTTCCACATCCAGGTAACCAGGTTGGCATGGCAAGTACTTTTAGACACTGAGCCAGCTTGCTGGTTTTTATTATTATTACTACAAACAAACCAAACAAAAAATCAAAACAAAGCAACAACAAAAACCTTGTTGTTGGTTTGTTGAGACCAGATGGCATGCATCCAGGCTGGTCTTGAACTTACCACGTAGCTGAGGAAAACCTGGAACTGTTGATCCCCTTTCCTCTACCTCCCAAGTGCTGGGATTACAGAAGTGAGCACCCACGCCCAGTTATTTGTGATGCTGGAGATCAAACCCAAGTCCTTATACATGCAGACAAGCCCTGCACTATGTGACATCGCCAGCTCTTCTCATGCTTCATCCGTCCAACGGTACACATATCTGCCTCCGCATTAAAAAACAATCAAAGACATTATCTCAAATCAAGAAGCAAGAAGAACAAGTTTTTAAAACAACTTTATTTCATCTAACTATAGTTGCATATATGTTGGTTGGTTTTATTTTGTTTAAGAAGCATTTTTAGAAAGAGGAATTTATAGACAAAAATTGCACAAGAGATAATAGTAGAGGAACTAGATATTTAATGAGTTCAAGTTGGATTAAATTCTAGAATACAGAAAAGACTTGCAGATGTGATTACAAAACCACCGTCAGTGTGCTTAAAGAAATCAGAGACTGGGACGGAGGCCAGGCTATTGGAGACAAGAATATGCTACTCCAGTTTTCAAAAATGAGAAAAATGTGGATTCTAAAGACTAGGAGGAGATGATCGTAGGATACAGCATCCAATTATTTGCTCATATTTTAGGAGACTGTAGGAAGGAGGTTTGGCAGAAATGGCCAGGAGTCTGCAGGGCTCCAATCGCTCCTCTGCCCTAAGCTGCTTCCTCTTCCAGTGGTTTACTTTTGATAGATCAATAAAATATTCCAGACATTATGCACTTTCATTTTAGCAAGCTCATTTGATACGCAGATGTGTGTTTTTTTCCTTATGAAAGCAAGGCTGAGATAGTGATTCAGTGACTGAATCCACAGCTAGCCGAACTATGAATAATTACTATTAAAGGCTCCAAACTGCCTCCCCTTGGTCACTTCTCTATGCTAAATATGGGGGACACACAACCCAAACAGATGTCCACCCACTGGGCTAGTCTCAATTCCAAAAGGAGAGCTTTGGGGGCTTCTAGAAGAGGAGTCATATTCTTGAAGACACACACTATCTCAATAGCTGAGTTGGGGGTTGTATTTTGACCCCACAGACTCTCTATTGCCTTTCTAATAAACAATGAGGATTAAATGAAGCTTTTAATTAAGACTGTGGATTTATTTTGTTCCAGGCAGTATGTGAATAATGTCTCCTCAGAATTAGCCACCCTGTGCTGGGCTCCACTTCTTCTACTCTGCTTAGACATGGTGGACTTTACAACTGGTGTAGTTGGGTCAGACTCCCTGATGAACTCCAACCCTTTTTTTTCCAAAACCAGCATCTCTAAGGCCTGTGAGGTTCATGTTTTGCCCGAATAAGAAAGATTAATCCCATTTATTTTACTAACAGATCTTTTGGGATAAAAATCCTCCTGGCTCTAAAAATAAAGGGTTTCTTTCTGTCTTAAGCAGCCTTCCATAGTACTTTGTTTTTGGAAGTAAAGAAAAGAGAGAAAAGTTGAAAACCGGAGAGGGGAGGGGTAATAAAGAGGCAGGGGGAGAGAAAGGAAAATTTTAAAACACGAAAATGGGAAAAGGAAGAGACACACAAAACAAGGAATGAGCTGAGGAAGCCTCTCCCTTGTGTGGTATAACCAAATTCCTCTTCAAGTCAGCAGGGCAAAATTAAATGGTTGCAGTTCCCCCAGCTGTTTGGTCTGAGATGCTGTGTAAACAAGCCAGCCCCTCATCTGGCCCCCAGGAGGCTGGAACCTCGGGAGGGAATCCTGCTCTGCCAAAACCACCATGAACTCTGCAGTGGGGTCCCTTGCCTGCTTAGTCAGCAGGAGCCACCAGAGGAATTCAACTGTTTCCAATTTTGTTTCTTCTCCATGCCAAGAGTGGAGTGCTCAGGTGAAGGGTGACGTCCTGGGACAATCAAGGTCAGCTCCAGCTTGGAAATCAATTGGGACTCGGTTCTCAGATCCTTCCTGACATTGTAGAGTCCAAGCTTGTGTCAAGATTATTCGACACTGGTGTCATCCAATGTGCACAGGGAGGATTTGACTGGGCAGAAGCCCCAGGCTTTGTGTTCCGTGGTGCCTTGTGTGATTTTCTTGTCTGTCAGAACTGTATCCTGGCATATTTCTATCACTGGGACATTCTGTGGTCATTAGCATATTTGATACACTATTGAGCAATATACATTATTTGTCATGAGAAGGTACCTGCCATCTATTGATTACAGAAACACAATTGTGTCCTTGCAATTAACATGTTATCTCTAGAAGGTGGATTTGAAATTTTATACTTTTCTTTAGTTAGACTTTTTTTTTTTGAGACTTATATATAACATGTACAGAATTTCCTTTGCATGAGGTGCCACACGGATCACCCCAAGGCATCCTTTCAAAAGACCCGTGAATTAGCTACTGTTTTTATTTGGTAACACAACCTTATAAAGTCACTTGCCTAGGCTTATGTAGCCAAAATAATGACAAAAGTCAAACTTGAACCTCAATCCTGCACTAAAGTCCATGCTCATATGCACCTGGGATAATACTTTTTGAATAAATTAAATAAATGAATGAATAAATAAATAAAGATGAATTAAACATAAACAATTCTGACAACTTTGTTGTTGCTTTTTTGCTGTCATTGTTTTGTTTTCGATATGGGGTTTCTGAGTGTAACCAAACCTGGCTGTCCTGGATTCTCTTTGTAGACTAGGCTGGCCTTGAACTCAACAGAGATCCACCTGCCTCTGCCTCCTGAGTGCTTGGATTACAGGCATGTGCCACCATTATACCCAGCTCTGACAACTTTTTAAATCTGTTTCCAAATCAAATGCAAGTATTTGAAATGAATTGGCAAGCAATCACCTACTAACATGAAAAAATGTTCCTACTGCTTAATTATGTGGCTAGGCTGATCAAAGGGATCATTTGTGTATGTGTGTGTGCTCGCTCGAGCACACACACACACACACACACACACACACACACACACACACTCTTTCTTTATCCCCCCAAACACAAAACCTTAGGTCTGATATGCTAACTACTACTCTTTTAATGACAGGATGAGATAATTTTAGACTCTTCTTCTGACTCATGGTATTTTCAAATTCTCTGTCACAGCAAGTACAACTTTGGTAGGAGGCAGAGGCAAAGGACAGGGGGTACTTCACCCCACTTTTTAGCTTCCCAAGGTGCCTCTTCAGTCCAGTTTCCTAAGGTGCTTCTTGAACAAATGCTCATCTTTTCCTTCTTTTTCCCCTGGGACCTGAGGCCACATGAACTTTCGCTTTCTTTAGGGAAAACCTATGTTGGTGCCTTCCAGCAAGGGACACAGTCCAGGACCTCCACAGAGTTGGCAAAATACCAAGAGATAAGGCTGACTTAAAAGTTTTACTTCTCTGGCCTGTCTACACTTTGGCAGCTCAGAGGCCAAAGACTGCTTATCCGATGGGGCTCATTAGTGGTAACGTCACTTGATTCCTGGGGCTCAGGGGATTGCCTGATCATTAAAAAATCATGTTAAGGTTCCCGAAAAGACCTCCATGAAGGCAACTTCATAATTTTTCTTGCTCCCGAAGGAGAGAGGTGTACCACAGAGGGACTAAAGAAGAACAGGCGTCCTGCCCTCATGCATGCTATGTTCTCCTTTTATAAGCCAGTGATGATATATTTAGTGAGTGCCTACTATAGTCAAGAGAATGTTCCAGTTGATTGGGAGGTGCTATGGTTTGAATCTGAAATGTTCCCAACAGTCTAAATTTATCAGGTGTGGGAGAAATCATCCAGGTGCTTTTCACGTAGGTCTTTGTGGACATTTTAAACTCCCAGCCATCTAGTAGCTTGAATTAAAAGGAGGATTCTCTACATATGATATTCTGGAAAAGGCAACTCACAAACATATAAAAGAGAACAAAGGTAACCAAAGGTTGAAACGAACAGAGGTCATAATTTACTTCAAATAAGCAGAAGGGAAACTTGGAAAAGATGACCTCGTTTGATCTCTGTGGTGGTTACACAATGGTATACAGTGGTCCAAACTTGTAGGACTATATTCTCCATCACTGTGTTTAGGGATGAAGAAGAAAGAAAACAAGAAAAACTACACGAAACATCTTAGACATAGTGCCTGTGGACATGCTATAATTAGAAAATGTGAATCAAAGGTAAAATCCTCCTCAATACTTTACCTGGCATCTCAAAGGCTGAGGCACAAGAACTGCTCAGGTTCAATAACGAAGGTCAGCCCACCCACTCAATCATATATCCAATCACTCTTGCTCATTTCTCAGCCACACTTTTTCTTACTTCTGCCTGTTGGTGCTCTACCTCCATAATAAAACAACAGCAAAGGTTGTCTTTGCCTAAGCTCTGCTTTGAAAGGAACTTAGAGGAAGACATGAGGTATGTCTCTGTAGTAGGCTTGCCAATAGAAATGGAGGCTGATACAGGTCCTCACTTTGTGGCATGCTCTTCCCAAAACTTCTTTCCCTGCTTATTTGAGTTAAACCAGAACTATAAACTGGACTAGAGTGGGCTGACAAGAGCCCTTGAGAGTGTATGTGAGTATGCTCAGCATGTTCAAGTACCCAGGTCTCACCCACCCCCAAACCGCAAAACACATAAACACCACGTATATGAATCCAGGCATCCAAAGAGATGGAGGAATAAAGATATGGAAGTATTTTGTCTAATAACAGTGACAGAAATCTGGACATTGGAATGTAGCTTAGTTCATGGAGTGCTCACCTAGTCTAAGGGATGCTCTACATTTGATGGGCAGCACTACGTAAACCAGGAGTGGTGGGATGTCCCTGTAATTTCAGCACTGAGAGGTGGAAGCAGGATAGTCTCAAGTTCAGAGGCATCTTTAGTTAAATATTGAGTTCAAGGCTGTGCTGAGAGATATGAGAACCTGTCTCATAAGAAAGAAAAAAAAAGATACTGAGATCTTCCTATATGCAAAGCTACTGAATTTTAAGTTCTTTTTGTTAAAGCAACATAATTCTTAATCCAATATTTTATCTAAATTTGCAACAACCTTAAGGGTACTTGAATGCTGTTGGTAATGAATCTGAAATAAAGGACTAAAATTCTTTCTAATTAATTATTTTATTTATATCCCAAATGTTGCCCTGCCCCATCCTCCTCGAAGGGTTCTTTGCTGCATCCCTCCTCCCTGTCTGTCTCTGAGAGTGTGCCCCTCCCTAGCTATCCCCCTTCCCTAGGGTATCAAGTCTCTACAGAATTAGGTGCATCCTCACCCACTGACACAGACAAGGCAGTCCTCTGCTACAAGTGTGCCCCGGCCTCAGACCAGCCCATGTATAATCTTTAGTAGCTTAGTCTCTGGGAGTTCCCAGGGGTCCAGGTTAGTTAACTCCAGGTTAGTTTATGGGGTTGCCATCCCCTTCAGTTAAAGGACTAAAATGAATTCTCATTTGTAGACAACTTCTCACTTCTAAGAAAATGCTGCACTCAGTTTTGTATTTACATGATCCCAACTGGGAGGAAAGACAGAAAGTTTTACTAACTCAAAAGCAGGAGACAAGACAAGAGCTTTTGGCTGGAAAGTTGCTGGGTTTTATACATACAGTGTGTGTAGGGGCTAGAGATGGAGAAGTTGGTCTAGCCTTGGAGACAACTCTGTAGTACTAGACAAGGCTAAAAGAATTTCTACAAAATGTGAGAAAATCTAATAGGTAAGAGGGGGATAGGAATGCCTGCACTTAAATTTGGGTTGGAAGGGGTCTCTAACGGATCTTATTTGCTTGCTATTTACACTTCAATATTTTTTATTTACTGAGGGTGGAGTGCCTGCCTGTGTGAGAATATCTGGATGCCCAGAAATCAACCTTGGGTCTTCCTCTATTGTGTTTTACCTTAATTTTTCAAACAGGGTGTCTCAGTGAATGTGGGGCTCACAAACTGGCTAAGACTGGCTAGCCAGGAGCACCCCCCCTCAAAGTAAGGGGATTATAGATGCTTAGCCCTTTAGGTAAGTTCCAAGGATCCAAAATCAGGTCACCATACTCACATGGTAATCACTTTATCCCTAGTCTTGAAGGTAGATCTTAAAAGAGTTTCACCAAGAATTTGGTAAGAGGTAGATTACCACCTTACCTCCTTTCTCGGAGCTGAAGCATGTAAACTGTGTGTGTGTGTGTGTGTGTGTGTGTGTGTGTGTGTGCGCGCACACATGTACCTGTGTATGTGCACTTGTATGTTTAGGAGTGCATGTGGAGACCAGACTCATCCCTCAGATGTTCTCCCTCAAAAGCCATCCACCTTTTTTATATATTTTTGAGTCAAGGTCTCTCAATGGCCTGGAACTCACCAAGTAGGTTAGGATTGCTGGATAGTGAGCTGCATGGATCTATCTACTTGCCTTTGCCTACACTAGTGCTTCCCTGCCCAGGTTTTTCATGTTGCTTCAGGTTTGTATGTGATGGTTGGGGCAGGGGCTGTCACACTCAAGTTCTCATGCTTACAAAGCACTTTGCTGACTGAGCTATTTCTAAATTCCTTTTCAGACAAACTCCAACTAGAGGAGGCAGCTGCAGAGTGCTGAGTTGGAGCCTAGGGAACACGGTCTTCTCTGAACTTGAAAGATCATAGATTCTAACAGCTGCTGGTAACCACAATTCTACACCTAGTCTTCCTCTCTCCGTGTCCTCAGGGTAGCCTATGATCATCACGGATGGCTTTAGGAATGAAACCACTACAGAAAATCAGGTCATGAGGTAAAAATGCATTGTTCCTTTGAGATGAATTTAATAATTAAAAAAATCCACATCACATCACATTTCTCTGCAAACCATTGGTCCCAAATAAGGAATGTCATTGTACATCATTGTACAAAAACCCACAGCCACCCACCCACCCCAAGCCCACTACTTTTTTGTTCCCTCTCAAACTTCCCATTCCTATTGTCTCATCTCATCCTTACACGCTGCAATGTAGCAATGTGTGAGACAAGCCCTGCTCAGGTTAAATTTCAGTCATGTGAGAAGCCACAGCCAGTTCTGTCTATAAGGCTATGCTATTAGTTACAAAGCAGTTAGCTGGAGAAAGGAAGTGTCAACATTCAGATGCATGAAAATTTAAAGTCATAATCTGCCAAACAAAACGCTTTCCTTAGAGCTGAGTCAATATTCTCTCAGGGACAGACCTGAGGAACCGGACAGCTGCATCTGTTTAGAGTTTCCCATGCATCTCTCACCTCCTCTCTTGTCAACCAGCTCTACTCAAAAGGCTGAAGCTCTCTTCATCCAGTCTCCTTCTTCTCAGCATGAGACACACATAGTGAAAGAGAGAGCCAGCTGTCATTGAAATGTTCCACCATCTGCCGCTTCCTTATCGTTCCCTCCTTTGCACGCATTCAGATGGTCTTTCTTGTTTATCTGTCTGTAAGAAGTTAGGGTTGTCCTTATCATCCCCATGCTCCACTTACTGAACACCTACTACATCTTAAACACCAAGCTTGTAAAGACACACAGAGAGAGAGAGAGAGAGAGAGAGAGGGAGAGGGAGAGGGAGAGGGAGAGGGAGAGGGAGAGGGAGAGGGAGAGGGAGAGGGAGAGGGAGAGGGAGAGGGAGAGGGAGAGGGAGAGGGAGAGAGGGAGAGGGAGAGGGAGAGGGAGAGGGAGAGAGAACTTTAGATACAACTCAGCAAAGCTAATGAAATAGTAAGTCTCATTTGACCTGATGGTAGAACTGAGGATGAGCCTTGCCAAAAGCCACACAGCTTAAGTGGGGTTTCCAGGAATTTAAACCTGCCTCCTCTGAAAGAAGCTTTAGGCTGCATTGATAATCCTTTAGAAAATCAAGTATGTTTGAATAGTTCTGGCACTCTTTCTTTCTTCCTTTCTTCCTTCCTTCCTTCCTTCCTTTCTTTCTTTCTTTCTTTCTTTCTTTTCTTTTTTTCCTTCCTTCCTTCCTTCCTTCTTTTTCTTTCTATTCTCTTCACATCCCTTTCACTGCCCTTCCTCCCAGTCATCCCCTCCCACAATCCTTCCCCATTCTCCCTCTCCTTCTCCCATGAGAGGGCGGAGGACCTCCTTGGGTACCCACCTCCAGGCGTAGCCCAGCTAGAAGAACATATCCTATGCACAGGTAACAGCTTTTGGGGCAGCTCCAGATCCAGTTTTTCAGGATCTACATGAAAACCAAATTGCACACCCACTACATATGTTGGCATCCTAACAATAATGCGTTTTTAAATTTTTAAAACTATTTTTAGTAAGTGCATGAAGTAGTGAGTTTCTTGGTAGCATTCCCTTGTGCCTGTATAGGTGCATTTTGCTGTTTAGTGCACTTTGCTCTGGTTTATCTCCAGCAAAGTTCTCTCTACCTCCTCCTTTCTGCCTAGACCCTTTCCTCCCCTCAAATAGTGCCCCCATTGCTTCCATTTCATGTACACACATAAACACACACATATGGAAATATGCACTGTAACTCCAGGATTCTGCATATGAGAGATCCTGTAATACTGTTTTCCTTTCTGTTATCAATATTCTCTCTTGATCTCCCTCCTATATCCCCCCAAGTCCTCTTTCTACAAGTGTGTGCATCACATTTTAAAAATCTACTCATATTCTGATAGGCATCTAGACTGGTTCTACATCTTGGCTGTTATGACTAGGGCAACACTAAACATTTCTGCCCAAGCATCTCTGAGGCACACTATTAGATTTCTTTGTATATATGCCCTTGAACAAAAGGGTTGGATCGTATGATAGCTGTATTTTTACTTCTTTTCTTTTTTTTGTGGAACTACTGGACTGATTGTCACAGTGTCTGAATCAGTTTACAATATGTTCTTCTTTCAAGCTATAGAAATGCCCTTGCAACTTCTGTCTTGTGAAATGCTAAGGGTTTCAAAAATTGCAAGATTATCTTTCCTCAAAGACGTTTACACTTAATAGTTAAGTCTTAGAGAACAAAGGAGCTGAGAGATCAACCTCATGAACTTTTGCTGAGGCTCAGAGCTTGGGAACCAGGCAGAGAAGAGTTGGCCTGTTCAGCTTTAGTGAAGGAGTCTTCCCAAGGACTCTTGTGATTACTCAATGTCTTAGCGGAGCCACACCCTCTCAAAACAGCTACACAGAAACTCTCCAATTTATTCAAACTAACACCACAGTTCTTTAAGGGCACTGCTCTAAATCCATAGAGTCTGAGAAAGTTCGAGGACAGTTTTACAAATACAGCAGTTCAGATCCCTGGTGTGGCTTGTATCAGATGGACCAGGTGGTGGTTTTCTAACAAATAAAAACATGTTCTTTGAATATTCATCTCCTCGGTCCCAGGATATGTCTTTACAATCCAAAACATTCCAGTTGGCAAAACAATAGACTTTACTTCTGGTAGACCACTGTGAGTTGACTTTGGACAATGATTGTTCTATTTCCAGAAAGTCACTGGGGATGGAAAAAGGAGGCCTCAGAAATCCAGCCACAGTTAGATACCACCTCAGGGCTCCTGCTCCACAGACCTTCACTCCCAGACCATTCCCAGTGTTTGCACTATATTAAAGAGCTAGAGGATGTTTTCTGTTCTGCTCTAGAATTGTGTATCTGAATTTCTGGTCCAGCAGCCCTCATGTTTGCTGACCTGTGAGCCATGAGATGCAGTTCAACAATAGAGCAGTTGCTTACTTTTCTTCCCACAGTGTTCTCTTGTGTGCAGGAAGAAAGGTTGAGTAAGCTGTGCTCTGGGCATTCAACTGGCCTTAGTTGTAGGTTTGTGGAAACAAATGTTTCCCTGGGGGTTTTCTATGGTAGCTACATTTTTCTCCTTTACTAAATGAGTCATTAATATTTTAATATGGAGATGGACCTTATGTCGACAATTTATGTGCATGAAACCACCCTCCTTTTTCCTCAAAGCAACTGGATTTCCCCCTCCACTTCCTCACCCCTAAAACCCACTAGGAGGACAGCTTAAAATAAGTAAACATTTGGGTGGTCTGTTGATATTCACAGAGCACATTTGAAATGAACTAATTTGCCTTCTATGAGAAACAGATTTTAACGCTGTTCAAAGAGTTGCTTCTTTGAAATTAAGTAGCACAAGTTGTCTTTGCGTGTCCTCTGACTTGTTTAGGCTGTAGTCCTAACGGCAACATTTGCTATTGAGGGGAAAGAGGTCTCCAAATATAGGGACAGAAGGCTACAAGGATTTCAACCATCAACAGCAATGAGGCAACAGCAGTCTCAGTATTTATGATTCTGTATTTTAAAAATTTGACTTTTCCTTATCCTTCTTTCTCTGGAAACCTCTCTCTGCCCTAGGGGAACCACCCTTGTAAAATGCATTCTTGATGCTCTGGGATTAACTAACCTCAAGTTGGGTTTACTAGATCTAGACATTAGCCAGAAAGCCATAAGGAAAGGGAAACATTGCAGGCTTTTCTGCTCCCACAAATCCTGTAATCCTTTACCAATATACCCATCCCTGTATCTTCAGCCCAGAGGATCTTCAGGAATGCTAAGCTTGTCAGTCTCTGGGTATCTTCCTAAACCACTGTTTCCTAAGTCACTCCCATACCTCTCTTACTAAACAACTTTCAGTATAATTGGTTAACTGCCAGGATTCTAAAAAGTGACTCTGTTGGCTTAAGAAAGCCTTAAGAGTACTAGTAATGGTCTCCTCATGATGACTATAGAATGGATGGATCCATCACAATCCCCATGGACTTAACTTTTCCTAAGTTTCCTGATGTCCTGTGCTAAGCCTTGTAAGGTACAATCCCAGAACTAGAGACTGAACAAGTGCACTAAAGACATGGACTATGGGACAGAGTACTTAGAGCCAAAGCCTGGGAATCTCCGAAGGAAAGAATTCTTAAATAGAAATATTAAATATTACTTTTGTAGATATTTTTAATAATGAATATTAACTATCCAAAATGGTAGGCATCTGTATGATAATTTCATATGGGCCTATTCACCTTGCTTATTACTCTACCTTTATAAAATATATGAAGGGCACAGGATAAATGTGGACACTTTCTTTATTACTAGTAGCTATGAATTTGTCATTAACTCCTGATGTTTCTAGTGGCAGTGACAGCCAACTACCATTTGGCCCTGTAAATATGTTAGTGTTGAAGTAATGATGAGTTTTCCTTTTATGGAGATATAAGATGCAATAAATTTTACCCCTTTTTGTTACTAATTCTATGGATTTTAGGATGTTCAAAATTGAGCAACCATTGCCACTATGAAATTCCAGATTGCTGTCATCACTCCCAATTGAAAGCCTATAACCACTACAGCCTTCTCCTCCCAGGCCCTGGAAACTCCTAACTTCCGGTTCCTATGGACTTGCCTACTTTAGAATTTCATGTAAGTGGGGTTATGAAAGCTTTCATAACTGGCTTCTTTCACAAAACATGTTATCTTATAAATATAGTCTTTCACTCTTTATGGGTAAGCAGCCTCTTGCAGTATGATTTCAGTCTGTTTACTTTTTCATTGGATGATAGATTCAGATTTTGTGCACCTTGGAGATATGATGCTTAATATTACTGTCAACATTTGGGTCTAAGATTCTATGTGGGCATGCAGAGTTCTTGGGTACTCTGCTGGGTACATGCCTTTGACTATATACCTGGAGCCTTCATTCTCACGATCAGACCTTGTGTTTCATATGTGCTTGATTAATGCCAAGGATGGCTATTTGATCAAAATTAACCATCGAAAGAATTTTGTACTCCAGGGCATGGTTAGCAGTTCATTCATTAAGGATCATTCAAGGTAAGCCAGTGTCCTTTGCTAGACTAACATGACTACCCAGACATACATGGAAGATGTCATTTGCCAAGAGAGTAATTTGTCATGTACATATGAGAGTTCCCCCCAGTAGGGAGAAACTACTCAAATGATGGAGAGCAGCACAACAAGAATTGTTTGAGTGCCTGTGTCCTCTTGGCTCTGATTAGACTACTGAGTTCACACTTCTTTCAAAAGAGTAATGGTATCCTTCTCCTCTCCTAATTCCTTGCTTAGGATCCAGAACCATACACATAACAATCTCCTCATATAACCTCCTGCTATGAGCTGCTCAACAGAAAGAGGTTAATTCCTGGGAGCCAGTGTCCTTGGAGGCTGATGGAAGAGAGATTCAGGCTCCTAGGGACACTCTCCAGGCTGCTTCAGGGTTTGACATTCTTGTTTATGTGAAGGGGAGAGAGCTAGGGAGAGAAAAGAATTCCTCCTCCCATCTGCACCCAAAGTCTTGCATTTTCTCTTGGAACCTGTGTTTTTCTCTGACCTTTACAAAGCAAGCTTGGGGGCTGGGGATAGTGGTTGGAGCATGTTTTCAGTCCTGGTGCCCAGACAGTGGTTTGCATATGCTTCCTGTGTTATGTGGATCTTATCTGATCTACTTCTGTCCTATGCCAAAGTTTGAAAAGCTTTTTATATTCTGTTAGTTTTCAGGGACACTGAACTCATGGCGTGGCATGTCTGTCATAGACAATGAACATTTCTGATGACACACTGAGCTTATCAAGAATAAGCAAATTCAGGACAAAGATGGCACTTTTCTGTAAGAAGAATTAAAAGGAAAGTGTGTTCAAATCAGAATGAGATAAAACAACAAGAAAAAATGTAGGCTTGCAAGATCAGATTGGAAGCAATAAATATCACTTTTCCCCCATGGTCTTGGTAGCTCACTAACATGACAAGAGACACGGTTAATATTTACTGGCATTATCTAATTTCATCATTGCAACATCCCTATAACTAATTGATCTCATTACTATTATGTAGATGGGGAAACTGATGCTCAAAGATATTAGTAGATGGCGGAAGAGACGGCCTAAAACTGCACAGCTCACATGTGGTAGAGCTTCACCTGTATGTTACCAAAGCCTTCAAAACCATAATGTAAAATTGTCTATCTACATATGCAACTTTGGTTTTAGTTTTAGTTGTGTAGTTCTTCATGACTTAAAAAAAAAAATCAAGTTGCAAATATTATGTAAATAAAGAGAAAAGTCTCTCCATCACTCTCATCATCACTGTGTCATCTCTAACTTCTTGCATTGTCTTGGCTATAGCTTCATGGACTCTGACCCAGTCTTCAAGGTCTATTGCTAATGCTGACTTGTTAGGAAAGCTGAGTGCTTTGCTGGTAGAATAATCTGCCCAGTATTTAATGTTAATGCTGTTTAAATCAAGCCCTACTGGGTATAACTATTTAATTTCTTTGTCAGAGTATACTTCATAAAGTGTCCTCCAATACAGAATAAACATACATCTAGTATTTAACTCCATAGCAAGGGACACAGGAGGATGACCAACACAGTTTAAAGAAAATCCAATGGATGGATTATACATATTTAGTTTGTTAAAAATGCTAGACATGGGTAAGGCTCATGAAGCCCCATCCCTAGCTGAGGAGCTATTAGCTGTTGATGGCTTTTGCAAGAGGGAGAATCATTTCTCTTCAGTGATGTATCTATTGGTAAGTTGTCCATTCCCTAGTACATATAACTCTACACACATGCACACTCATGCACTCTACACAACTCTAATTAAGCCCAATAGCCTATTGAAAAATGAATAAGGGGGGGGAATTGTTGGGAAAAAAAAGAGGTACAGATTAATATATATTAATCTGCACTTCTTTTTTATACATATAAAATTATATATATGAAATAATCAGAGTAAATAAATGAAATTTTTTTAATTTCAAAACAAGATTGTGAATTTTTATCCAAAATTGGTTTATTTCAGGACAATTAACTGCATCCTATAGGCTTGTCCTTTTCCTGAATAAAAATTATTTTCAAGGCTAAGATCAGGCAACCATCCAACTTTATGGAGTCTGGGCTCTGATTAACCGCCAAATTTAGGGCAACTTTACTTCCCCTTAGAGAAATTCTCTGAACAAATTTTATACGATGAAGGAAATATTCGGTCTATCTGTCTATTATGATAGCCACTGGCTAGTTTCATACAGTCCCTGAGCTTTGTGTGTGAGTGATTATGGAACTAAAGTTTTAATTTCATTTCATTTTGTTTGATTAGTGTTTAATTTTGAAGAGCCGTTTGGGACTAGTGACCACTTCATTGTATAGTCAAATCATTGACTGAACATCCAATGACCTTTATGTGAACTAGCTAGAGCAGTTAGTGTGACTTTGAAAGGGCCCAGGATAATATGTTTGCTTTATTTCCAAGCTTGGGGGATTGTCATAATTAGTTTTGCCAACTTGACATAAACCTAAACACATCTGGGAAGAGGGAATGTAGATGGCGAACTGCCTCCACAGGACTGGCCTGTGGGCATGTCTGTGGGCGGGTTTTCTTGATTACTAATTGATGTAGGAGGACCCAGCCCAGTGTAGGCCCTTGCCACCCGTGGGCAACAGGCCTGGGTTGTATATGAATGTGGGCTGAGCATTAGCCAAGGAAAGCAAGCCAGAAAGCAACGTTTGTCCATGGTCTCTCTTCAATTCCTATCTCCAGGTTCCTTCCACGGCTTCCTCAGATCATAGACTCTAAGCTGTAAGCTAAACAAACCCTTTCCTCCCCACGTTGACTATAGCCAGTGTTTCATAACCATAGCAGAGAAACAGAGGTGGTCAGGCATTTTTTAAAAATAAGGCTTATTTTTTTCCTCCTATATTTCCTTCTGTCAATCTACATATTTTTTTCTTTTATGGAAAAAAAAGTGGGAAGACCGGTCTGTTTATAGATGGCTGCCAATTGGGGCTCACTTCCAGCTTTCAGATCACACTGACGCCTCTCTGGGGAAAGAGGATGCAGTCCTGGGGCACCACCTCAGTCAGGGTAGATGCAGGCCCAGCTGGGGACAGAGAGAACTGACGTGCTGTCCCCAGGAGGTGAGAAGTAAATGTCACGAGAAAGTCCTTGGAAACAGTTCTCATCCCGTTCCTCCATCAAGGACATTAGGAGATGAACTGTTCTCCAAGGCTGGACTTTTAGTGTTATTCACACTCAGGGTGGGTTTCAGCTTAGGCGATCCTAGGAGGTCATTGGACTTAATTGTTTACCGGAAAATTCCTAAAAGACTCTTCATACAGGGAATAGGCTCATCTAATAAAAAAAAGAGGGAATGAAAAAAAGAAAAGTCTATATTCTTTGTGGTAAAGAGGTTGTGGGTAAGACAGCAGTATTTATGTAGTGGGGTTGTCTCAAAAGAGAACAGAGGGGAGAGTGAGGTGGTGGAAGGAATAAGCCTTCTAGAGGACCTGACTTACCTCACTTAGAATATACCAGGTAATTGTGTTTTAGAAATGTGACCCTGGTCTGCGTTCCCAGCTCTTACAGGGTTTTGCCCTTATTGAACTCAGTGTTCCTCCTTGCTGGGTCCTCAGCCTCCTCTCCCTTCCCTGCACAGAGCTGTCCATCACTCTTTTTAATGCATCTTCAGCATGGGATCCTAAGGATTATGTTTACCTTGACTTGCCTCGAAGCTTACCTCCTTGTTGTTTTGCCCCGGATTTGCTGTCTCTGAATGGGACCTAAAGCCCAAGGATTCGGAGTTTGGAATCCATTTTCCAGTCCTGGCAGCCTGTGAGGTTGGTTTCTTTAATCCTCCTCTTTCACATGGCTCTAATAAGTTGATGACTTTCCTGGAAGGTTAAGTAAACTTTGGTGGAAGTCACAAGAAGTCCCAGAGAAATAAAGAAAGTTAAAGCAGGAATTCTGACTGCTTTCAAAAAGACTTGAAAATTTTTCTCTTCAATATTTTTAAGCCCCATTCACTTTAAAAGATAACTTCTGGAGGTATGTGCCAACTATACCATAAAGCCAGAATGGCTATCATTCCCCCAACCAAGACAATGGAAGTAAACAATGAGTTTATTGTTCTTGTTCAGGAACATGGTTCCCGAGTTATAGCAAACAGTTTATTGATAATTACTGTGACCCAGCCAATGTGTTAGAGCTGTCAACGCAAGCTTTCTTTAATGCTCAACACACAATTAGTCCTGTGTTCCCCTGAGAAAAACATGAATGTTTCACCCGAGATCACTCTTCTAGCAAGTACAAGAACTACCCACAAAGTAAACTCCAATCCCATTGCCCAACTCAACAAAGTCTTGAGTTCCAATCTAAGCTTTGAGTTTTAGAGAGGAAAGAAATCGTTTGTAAAATGAAGATGATAATATTCTGTCTTTAAGGTTAAGGAATTGAGACTAGTGGGAAATTTTTTCTAGACTTTAAAATGATAGACATATGTACCGTGTTATTATTTCATGCATCCATTAGTTAGTGGCATGCTGTGTTAATAGGATTCTAATTAATTGACAAAGAATGCTCAGACTGTAGCTGAGAAGCCTCACTATCCATAAAAGGAAGACATTGGCTCTGGACTTGATCCAGCATGACTTAGTTACTGAATGACAGTGAGCAGCTCAATTAAAGCTGCCCTGGCTAATGAAATAGCCAGCTCACAGCTCCCTGGTTCTGCCCTGTGTTTTGACACTCTCATTTATTTTGCAAAGTATGCAAATACACACGAGTTCAAATAAGAGACTATTACACTGCTTTATATGTGTTTAGGGTCTAGGTTAGAAACCTTGACATGAATTTGAAGAGCCTCACAGAATTCTCTTTGCCTTATTTTAAGTTTTGGGTGGTTTTTCTACTTTTCTGGTCCTACATTCTCATTTTTTCTCTAATGATTCAGATGGTCTTCCGAATTCTGACTGAGACTTATCACAACTTAGGATTCTCTTTTCAGACACAGAGCAAAGAAAAACAAAATGGACTTGAGATTTCTCTTCAAAATCAAAGTCCAAAGAAAGGCTAATGTCATGTGCCTATGATCAGAGACACACCCCTGTCAGGAATGACACATTTCTGGAGAGACATAAAACTTAGCACGTCATAGAATTGTTTCACATAGTATTGATACTTGACTTTTAATTTGTTTTCAACTTCAGGAGAAAATGCTGTCTTAGTTTAAGCAATGCTTCTTTAAGGGAAACTGCAGAGAAATAGCAGTCCCTGGAGACTGACTAGGCAGCACTGCTGCAGATTCAGGAGCTGGAAGTCCTAAGTCATTCTCAAGTCAAATTTTGTGGAAACATCAAATTTTAGCAACCAAGAGACAAATCAGTCAAACATATCTATAGATATTATCACAGAATGTGATTTGTACTTCATACCTTTCCTAGTGAGCCACTTCTGAAGACATTGTGAGAGAATCTTCATTATCCCATAATTTATAATTAGCAAGGTGATGCTGAAATGTTTGTTAAGGCAAGAAGGAGGAGGAGGAAGAGGAGGAAGAAAAGGAGGAGGAAGAGGAGGAGGAAGAGGAAGAGGAGGAGGAGGAGGAGGAGGAGGAGGAGGAGGAGGAGGAAGAGGAGGAGGAAAAATAAAAGATGCTTAGCACTGGTTGGATTGAGTGACACCATGGCAAGCAATGTTGCATTCTTTTCTTTCTCAATAGATTTGACTCTTCTTTTCTTTGAGTATTGATAATGCTCAGAAGACATTTTCAAACATCTGACTTCCATCTCTAAGGCCAGCTAAGAGAAAATGACCTGGAATAGGGATGTAGCAGAAAGACAAACAAACAAACAAACCAAAACAACATGGGAACATCTAGATCGGACTTCATATCAGAGAGAGGTTAAATAATATATATGGTCAAAGAAATATTCATCCAATAAGTTCTACCTGTCAACATTATAAATATGGTATTAAAAGTCCCAGTCCTGTATTTAGGAAGCAAAGATGGAGCCAAGGGAATATAAACAACCCTGCCATATGCACTCAACCTTCCATAGTAAATCCTCTAGGTCTACTTAGAATGAATTGACAAGGGCTCATTGGGAAAGAAAAGACCAGGGAGAAAACTTAAACCTTTCAAGTTGGTGCACACCATGGGAAGAAAATAAAGCATTAGAAATTTGATTAAGAAGACCCTTGTTTTTCTCTTCTGAATGAAGAAGACTGTGTTGATTGTTCTTGCTGACTAACAGCAAGGCCCACCTCTAATCATGTTTCTTACTGATGAACCTTCAGAGGGTATGGGAAAAGATCAATCTTATCATGATATGGCATCCTGTTTTAATTTGATTGATGCAAAAAAATCTGTTTGGGGTGGAAGGCTTCAAAAAGCCTTCGAAATGCAGCCAAGGCATTTCCTTGGCCTCTGCAGGGCTCCTGAGTCATGGGCCTTAGGTTTTCTTCTTCTTTTTCTTTATCCTCCCTCTCTGGGTTCTGCATATGAATCAGAACACTTTGTACCATGGAGAAACAATATAAATAAATCATGTGATCAAATGACCTTTTTGAAATCACGTTTTGGCTGGACGATGCTTTTCGCAGCTGTTTCTCTGCTCTGACTGCAGATGCCAGGGAGATCGCAGCTTTTATAGGTCCCACACTGAAGCCTGAAATCCGGTTGAATCCAATTCTGTGGAAGCTAAATTCAACACACTTCCTTTTCACATTTTTTTTTGGCAGTTTGAAAACACACTGCCAGTGATCTGCCATGTGTGCAAATAATATCCTTATCTTAGGCCTTCAACATTGCTTCTGCTTCTAGCAGAAGGGGCATGAGAACAGGATCCAGAGACAGATTGTTTACTATTTATTGTATTTGTTTACTGGAATCATTACCCGAGCTGGTTGTCCTGGGAATTGTTTACTGCAGTGGCATGTAAAGAAGGAAGTGGCCTGAGAATTGACACGGGAGTCCTCTTTTTCTGTTGTCCTTTCACTAAAAAGTGTGACAGATCTACATATGCCAGGAGATGAGACACAGATACAGGGTGGGGGCAGGGTGTGAGATGAATGTGGGGCCCATTTCTCCAGGTGTCAGGGTTTTGAGAAGGTATCCGACAGACTGCTCTGTTTGTCAACATTGCCTAATCCACATGTCAAACAACATTTTCAGGACATGTCCTGTTTGTGTTCTTTTCCAGAAGGATTAGAATTAACAGATGCAAGAGTCCCCAGAATGACTGGAGAGGCTGTGAGGGAGGAAAACGTGGCAAGCTGGCCTTCCTTCCTTCCTTCCTTCCTTCCTTCCTTCCTTCCTTCCTTCCTTCCTTCCTTCCTTCCTTCCTTTGCTTCTTCCATTTTGTTTTCAATCTGTTGTCTAATTTAGTTTTATCTGATTCTTTATATGTCACTAGGAGCAGAAATAAGAAGATAAGAAGTAGAAATTAAACATTTTCTCTCTGAAAGCAGTTCTGGAATGTTCCTGCCCCTTTCTTTCCTAGTCACTCTAAGTTCTTCTGGAAGGATATAAGGAATAAGTTGTAACTTAAAAGCAAGAAGCGTCTACTCTCCTCCTCCTCCTCTCTAAGTGACCCGTGTGTGACTCCTGCCTGGAAGCTAAGTCCTCCCCTTTCCACTTTCTTTTCTTGTAACTTCTCTTTGGTCCTCCCCTTGGCTCGCTCAGCTCTTCCACTTCTCAGAGTCCTTCAAGTGCTCTTTATCTTCTCCTTTCTCTTCCATCCACTTCTAATCCCCCCTTCCCTCCTCCTTTCTTCCTCCTCCTTCTCCTCTTCCTCCTCTCTCTCTTCCTCTCTCTCTCTCCCTCTCTTCCCCCTCTCCCCCTCTCTCCCTCTCTTCCCCCCTCTCCCCCTCTCTCTCATCAAGACAGCTTCCATATCTAGTTTACTCACTTTCTAACCTAGGAATTGGGTTTGTAGTTTTCCTTGGAATCCTAGCCCAAATTCAGCACATTGAGGTGACCATGGAAGAGGAATGGCATCCACGCCTCCTGCTTCTGACCCTACACCTCTCTTTTATCATTAAGACGGACATTCAGCAAATCATGGGACAGTTCCACCAGGGATTGTTATAAAATCTACAGGGAAATAAAAAAGGTAAAATAAAGCGATGTCTTGAGACTGTATTAGCCACATCTCGGTGCTCCAACTTTCCTTTCAAAAACAACAACAAAATACTTCTGTGTTTTTGAGGACATCATACAAATGTGCATCGTTTTGTTTACAGTTTAAAATTTGTTTCTGCCTAAGGTGGGAAAAAAGATGGTGTAAAAAGTCATCAATGCCAATTATTTAATGAATGTAATAAATAGATAAAAATACTGCCTTTCCATTAAAGGCAGCTGACATGCTAGCTAAACGTTAGTATCGATCCTGTAATGTTGCCACCAGTCAACCATTTTTGACCTACAATAATCAGACTTTCATGTGGTTCCACATAATGGACTGACTTCATGTAAAATTTTGCTTTGGACTAAGTATGTCTATAGTGTCTAGTCATGGAGAACACACAGGGGCTTCTAATCCCAGCAATTCAGTAGCTATAAGCAGTAAAGTGTTAATTATCTCTGTGCTATTTATAAAGACTTAGACCCAAATATATGGCATGAAGAGATTGCCAGGCATGTTCACCAGTTCACAGTAACAGCTCTTTCCTAAAGTACAGTAACATCTTGACCCACAAGTAAACGGATAATTAATGGCCTTGTCTATTTGCCGGAATAGAGCCAATGACTCCACTATGTGGTTCTATTTTTGCCCAGTTGATGTCATTATATCCTTTCCATGTTGGAGTTTGATTAATCAATGGATCAAATATCAAAAAGATAATGACTTTCTCTTTTTAACTCATATTTTAATTAAGGTATTTTATTAATTCCCAATTGTCTTTCCCTCCATTAGCACTAATTTAGTGAGTTCTTCCTTTGAGACCATTTTTAACATCATTATTAGCTTTGGCTTATTGGTGTTAGGATGGTTTGATTAACTCATATAGCAGGTTTCTTTTTCAAAATAATTAATCAAGATTTTCTTTGATGAATAAGAAACCTAGAAAAATAATGTTTGTCCAGAAACTTTTGGTTAATTGCCTTCTATTAAAAAAAAGAACTACGTAGATTAGTGAAGAATGACACATTCATGGCTGGGCTGATGAACAGAACAGAGGAGGCTCTCAGGCAGCAGCGTCCCATACTGTGCACGTATAGTAAGCAGGCCCTGGAGTAAAGACAGCTAGTTCTAGATTTGCAGGTCATGTATATGTGTATATGTATGTGTATATGATGTATATGATGTATATATGTATGTGTATATGTATATAGTGTGTGTGTATGTGTGTGTATGTATGTGTGTATATGTATTTTTTAGGAAGCTTTTCTAGTACTAGGTTTCCATGCGACATTTCTCATGTAGAATCTTTTAAGGATTCCAAATCCCCAGAGTTTGATATCTAAACAATTAATCAAACTTGTCATTTAAACATGGAGGCCTAAAGTCACCGACAACAGAGCTTGTCATCTCAAAGTTTCCTCTTGTCATATTGTCCAAACCAGAATTCTTCAGTTAGAGACAAGGGCTTGTGTCCTAACTTTTACAGTGCTTTCACTCTGTGGCAAATTACCTGCCTGGAGTTTTTAATCGTCACAAAACACCAAGAAAATATATGTTATATTTTTCCAGTGAGGAAATTTCAGCTGGAAGTGTTTAAAACTACTTACACAAGTTCTCAGTCAGATCATAACACCTAGGCTGAGACCAGGGCATTCATTCTCAACTAGGAGAGATTCGTTTTCCTTTCCCAACAGTCATTGGGCATTGTCTGGAAATGTTTCTGGTTGCTCCTGCTTGGGAATGGTACTACTGTAACCAGTTGTTGCTGGCTGCTCAGCATCCTCTAGAGTATAGGAACACCACTGTCTGCATAAAAGGACTCATAGTATCTCTGGTGAACTTACCTGTCCTAGGGTCTCCAGTACTGTCCAACAGAACCCTTGCAATGATGGATGTGTTCCAAATGACTTGAAGTGCTAACTGCCATGGCTAGGATGAACTAAATGTCAATTCCATCCATTCATAAATACTATGAACAATCCAGTGGTCATTCAGTCAGACACTAAGGGCCAGTCCTTCCTCGTTTGCTATACACCATGACAGTAATACTTTCACAGAGTTAGGATGAAAGCTGAATACAAGAAGAACGTGTGGCTAAATCTTCCACTTGTCTAATTTTGTTGGCATTCAATACCTTTCAGATGTTGAAGCTTTTTTTTAATGTTAGATGTTCAGATTAGGGATGTTCAACCTGTATGTGAATGCAGCTAACTGTTTGCATATGTTTATCATATGCACACACACATCCCTGAAGCAATTTCCAAGAGAATGATTTTACATAGTAACTACAAGTTGAGAAATTTCACAGATGAATAAATGATTAGGTACCTAATCCTATTTAGTCCCACTGTCACCTCTTGCAGCTGTCATACATGCCAGAACCTCAACTATGGAACACTCCCTTCTCTAGAGCCACGAACAACAAAACTGGAATAAATACGTCATGATGTAAGTGTGAGCAAGGCCCCTTACTCTCACCACCTTAAACATCAGTACTGTAGATGTAACAAATGATATCCAAAAAGTATGTGCACGTTGGGGAAGAGCATCTCTTGATGTTTTTCAGTGTCCTGGAGATTTACTCCATTTCTATAGCTTCACAGTGACTCTGGAAGACAAGAGAAGTGACCCTTTTGGACCTTGTGTGCGCCCAGGGGACTAGGCAGGCTCTCTAGTGATGGTTCTTTGAGGCTGTTGCTGGGAGTTGGATTCAGACCTCCCTGCTGTTAGGGAGTAGAATCAGTCTTTCAATCTCAAGGTGTCTGTGTGTCACAGAAAGGAGTCTGTTGATGAAAAGCCTTGCAAAGTTAAAAATTGGAATAAGATCAGTTAGACTTTTTTTTTTTTTTTTTTTTTTTTTTTTGCATTTATGTTCTAATGATCTTTGAGTTGAGTTCCCACTGGAATGATGTCTAAACTCAAAAGAGCACAGAACTGACTGAATGAGTCAGAAGAAAGATATATGGTCTTCCTTTTCTTCTGGGTTTCATAGCTCCTGTCAACTGTCTAGAAAAGTCCAATCCAACCAGCATGCATGTAACATTCCAACCAGCATGTATGCAAAGTTGGAGTTTACATACATGAAGTATGAGGTTTCTCTTCACAATTGTCTGCCTTGTGTTTTTCCCAGTAATTTCCTTCAGGAATCATTATGATGTGTTTGTATAGTCACTGCTTAGTGTCTCTGTGTCTAACCCTTGCCATAATGTATCCAAAGCAGGAGACAGTGCTAACCTCTTCATCGGGGCATCTTCAAAAGCCAGCACAGTACATGATGCTCAGTATGCATTTACTGAACATTATTTGGATGAAGGAATAAATGTAAACCAAATTGACTTGCACTGAAACACCGCCAGTTCCTTTTCTTACTGATGTAAGTTACAAACCACTGCCAAGAGATAATTTTCCACATTCTAGGAATGAATATTCCCAACGTCTATGTCTCCCTAGATCTGAGATAAGTTTGATTTAGAAGCAGCTTTTCGGAATCATAATTGTCTCTAACTTCAAGATCCAGGAATAGGTTCTCTAAGGATGAGGCCCTTAAAGGGAAAGTTATTCAAACAGTAATGTGAAGCATGCAAATGTGAGGTCTAAGGCCCGCTTAGACATAAGTTTTGGGAATTCTACTTCTGGAAAGAGGATGCAGTAGGTACTCGGCTTAATGATGTTCAGCGAAGCCCCCTGTTTGAGGACCTTTGGATATATAGTTGCTGAGACAGCATTTTTAGAAGCATTCAGCACTTATAATGATTCTATTCCTATTAGACCAGGTTGGGGGAGAGGGCTGAGTTAAGAATATCAAAGTGATGTGGCTTCAGTTTGAGGTTCTACATCTTACAAATCTGATTTTACTTCCCAGCTTGGTTACTTCTTGGTGGTTTTGGACAAATTACATATCCTTCGTAAACCTTTCATTTCTCATCTAATTGAGGTGATAAACAGATTACACATTGTACTGTTACAAAACAGTTTGAATAATTTTTGCTTAGGAATTACAGTACCCAGCACATAGAAAGCATTTTATAAGTGCCAACCATATATGATGATTTTAAAACCTGGCTAGAAATTCTCAGATGAGCTTGTGGTGACTCACTAATGGTAAAGAATGGTAAAGCCAGCATTTAGTTCCCTTCCAAGCAAGAAGTAGTAGGCAGACAGTATCCCCATCTTGTTTACTGGAATACCGATTGACCTTGGAAGGAGTCCCGCTTCCATGAGGCCACTACACTGCAGAAGACATGATACTCTAGGCTCGTTGGTGGGTGAGCTTCTGGGACTCTCCTGTCTGTGCCTTCTGTCTTCCTGCAGGCATGCTGAATTTACAGATACACTGTGTGTCCAGCTCTTAGGTGGGATCTGTAGACTCAAACTCAGCTCCTCATGTCTGGGCAACAAGTATTTTACCCACTGAATCATCACCCCAGCCCCACTCTGCAGCTCTGACGAGACAGCATCTGTAGCTGGCCTATGCTGGTATCTTCTCATCCAGTTTTTAAGGAGGTGGGGAGGGTGTCCCATACATACAATTTTCCCTTCAGACAGCAATTTGAAGTCTGTTTAAAACCAACATCCAAGTGCCATTTCAGCTGTTTCTTTTGTCCCCTTCAGGAGTATAGACCCCTGCCCTGGTCTACTGAAATAGCCTTATGTTGTCAGTGAGTAGAGAAATAACTTTTTGTTTTTCAGTAAATATGCAAGTAAGGATGTTAAAGAGGGCTGCTAAGGTAGTTCCTCTATTTGATACATTCTGTGCCCTCCCCTCTGCAGAGGGAACTACTGAGGCTTATTCATAAGGAAATGAATGGCAGGTCACAGAGTCATCCAGAGACTCATCCTCCTTGGCAGCTGCAGAATGCCAGTTCTTGTTTCATGTCTGTTTGTAAGCACTCTCATGAATATATCCCTATGGCACAGTTCCTGGGCAGAGAAAGTCTTTAATTGCAAAATAATTATAGGACCTAGTCACCTTACATGAGCATAAACTTTAGAAAGAAGGAAAATGGAAACATCGTCTTTGGAATACACCCATGAGCCTCTTTGACCAGGGCTTTGAAAATGAATGACCCACTATCTCTTTCCTGGTGATGTGGTCACGGTTGAACTGGCATCCACACAGCTGTTTACAGCTGCATACAAGATGTAAGCAAGTAGTGGACTCAGCCATTTCTCTTCATGTGGTGTGGCTTCATTCAGTTCCTCTGAGAACAGACTCTGATACTGTGTTCTAGCAGGGATCTAATCAGCAAATCTGAAAGGCACTCGGATTTCCTGGAATGAAGTGATGCTCTCTGTCTGACTCTTCGCTGAGTACCCCCTCTGAACACAGGGAGTCCTTGGTATTCACTTCCATACTTGTAACATATTGAGAGGGAATCTCTCCACAGTGAGTGTGTTTTTAATAGACCCTGAGCAGGAAGTGAACTGAGGTGGAACAAATGTCCTCATTATTTGAGAGAGAACTACAGCTGCCCTGAACTGCTTGGCCATATTAACTGACACCAGAATGTTCTTCACCAAATAGTTCCATATAATATGACAACATATATGTATTTCATATATTTATAAATATAATATATAATATATATAACATTTATATTGAGCATTTACCATGTACAGGGCCATTTTATTATAGTGCAAGTTTCATATTTTGCTCCTAAATGACTTCAACATAGCCGGCACAGTTTCATGTTCAATCAATGATAAATAAGTGAATAATACTACAAACAGAAAATCGGCCTAATGAGTCACCCTTGATAGACTAGTAGTAGCCCCTTAGTGAGCTGTACCCAAAAAGATCAGAAAATCATATCCAGGTACACTGGGAACTGTGACCTTCAAGACAGTGTCTCTCAGGGGAGGGAAAAGGTAAGATCGATGTGCTGTGAACCTATCTGCCTTCATGTGCTACGCATAACTGGCACAGCTGTTCCTACCCACCTGTCACCTCTCAGTTTGGGGTTTGAGTTTGAGTTTTAACCCTTTGCTCTCAGTTTCTGAAATGAGTGGCTATCCAGTCCAATTACAATAAAACTCTGCCTTCCCAGCTCCTGGCTCCTCTCAGTCCATTCACTAGCACTCCATACCCCCAAAGCTTTGTGGGTTTGTTTGTTTGTTTGTTTGTTTGTTTGTTTTTGTAAGTTTCACAGTATATGCTGTTAAATAGAAGAGCAATAAAACGCATACTCTTGATCAGTGTTGGGGACCATGCCCACTCTCCTAGCATGTAGGAGATGGTGGCAGAAGGATCAGGAGTTCGAGGTGAATCTCAGTCTCAAAAATAGTAGAGATAATACAGCAGAGGGAGATGACCTGAGAATCAAAGCATTTGCTGCACAAGCCCAGAGACCGGAGTTCAGAGCCCCATACCCATGTAAGAACCAGACTGAAGTCCCAACACACAGGATGCAGAGAGACAGGAGAGCCCCAGAGCAAGACGGCCAGCTAGATTAGACCAATTCAAGGGCTCTGGGTTCAAGTGAGAGATCCTTCCTCAATACATAAGGAAGAGAGGACAAGAAGACAGCTGACATCCAACTCCGGTGTCTTATGTAGCCACAGCATGTGAAATGCACACCCATAAACACACATATGTGTCCACACAAGTAAGCGTGTGTGCACATACCCCATACACAATAAATTCACACACAGAAAACACAAATATTTAAATCTCGTGCTCAATTAACAAAGCCACCTTCTTGCATTTAACTCTTTTAGAGCCAAAAGAACACATGTGAACATTACTTACGAGAAGAAACTGCAAAACAATGCTAATTTCTGACTATTAACTAGAGTTGCTCTTTTAAGGGTTCAAGGAAATTCACACAAAAGCTCTTGGCGAGTAACTGTTGAGCCAGTAATTTGGGCCAAAACCCACTAACCATAGCTTCTGGTTGCAGAAGTCAATCTAATTGATCTCTGAACAATTAGGTCCAAAGGTTTGTCAACAAAGCATAGCCAACATTTCCCTTCACTCATTTTGTTGAATTTTTAATAAGTGTGCATTAATTCATAAATTGGAGAAAAGCAATCATGTGAATATAAGTAAAAATATGTGTTGAATATATAATCAGAAGTGTGTGTTTCTAATGGTTCCTTTTTGATATTAAAAGAAATTGAACTGAAAGAGTCACAAGTGGATGCCTAGTGGTTCTTCCTTAAAACTAAGACCTAACATGAGGGAAAAGTTGAACTTAGCCACTTGAAACAGTGAAGGGGAGTGAAGAATGGATTCCACATCCAAATTGCATAGCATATTATTCCTATAAAGCAAAAATGGCATAATATCTGATGTAATAAGATTTCTCATTTCCTTTTTTTTTTTTTTCTGGAAATGCTTGTTGAGAAGTAAATAAGGATATATCTTTACTTAGAAACACATCTTCTTAGAATTAAAAAGATTTATTTGTTTGTGTGTGTGTTGCATGTGCATGTGTGTGTATGTCTGAGTGTTTTGTATGTACACCATGTGTGTGCATCAGCCTATGGATATCATAAGAGGGCATCAAATCTCATCTAGAACTTGAGTTATAGGCTGTTGTGAGTTGCCATGCAGTTGCTGGGAACTAAACCCTGGTCCTTAGCAAGAGCAGCAAGTGCTCTTAACTGCTTAGCCATCTCTCCTTCTCCCTGGGATTTCTGATTCTAAAACAAAGGTTTAAATTCATGGACCACACTGATAGCAGAGAATATGAACAGTATTGATCTATCTTGACCCCTGAGTATAACCACATTGAAAACTTCACAGTTAAATAAATATACAGTAAAATAAATACATAGTCAAGTCACTTTTAAAAAGTGGCAGGATTCATTAACTACTGTACTGAGTATTAGAAAATGTATCATAATTTCTTTAAGTTGCCTGTATCAGCACTTAGTATTTAAAACGACATAGTGCGGCTAATACAGCAAGAGAATCCCTTAGCCATTGAAGGAAACAATCAAAATGCAGCCTACAGAAATATTGCAGATAGGAAATAGGAACAGTTATGCACAAGCATCCATCTCAGGTCTAATTAGTGCTCCTGGAGACCAATTTCTCAAAGATTCAATTCCATGTTAACAATATTAGAATTCATTTGTAAGAGGTGCTTCCTAACACAAAGAAAACAGAACTAATGACATGAAAGACTCATTGATCCATCCATGGAGATAAGGAAGAAATAATCCTAAACCATGAACAGAATTTGAAAGATACCAGAAGGAAAAATCTGGGATTAGATGATAGATAACTACTTAATACGCAAACAACTATTGTGCCAAGGTATTTAGAGTAGGTCAAGAGGATTGACTTAGGTTTGTTTCATGTACTCTTCAGGAGTTATAGTCCACTGTGGCTAGAAGGTAGAGCTTCAGCCACCATGTCATATGCATCCTCAGTCAGGAAGTGCAGAGATGAGTGCTGATGTTCAGCTCACTGCGTCCTCCTCACCCAGTTGGATACCCCAGATCATGTAATGGTGCCACCCACATTTAGGGTGGGTCTTCTAACCTCTGCTGACCCAATCCAAAAGCATTCCTCAAGGAGCTGCCTAGAAGCTTCTCCTGGTTGATTACAGATCCTGTCAGGATGACAAACAATATTAATCACAGTCCAGCTCTAGGCTTATGGCTGTGGATGGCTGTCACTGGTGCATGCGTTGAGGTCTGACTTTGAACTCCTTGACCCACCTTTGCGTTCTCTTTCTTTCTAGGATTGTGTTTCAGGAATGGAAGAGAGATTTAACCAGGGCACCCTTCAGCTTCTGCTTTTTCAAGTCTGCCGAGGGGGCAGCCCTCTGTAACTGGATGCAGCTGAACTTGATCTTACCAAGACTGGGACAGGTACCCACTTGAGCAGACTTGATTTCAGAGATGAGATAGTACATTCTTTCCATGTTCCAGGGCTGGAGTGTGATGCTTATTCAGTTTGGAGGTTGAGACACTATCCTGGAGACCATGTCAATGCTTCTGAAATTTTAATATTCGTAAGAATAGCCTGGGCCTGGAGAGATGGTTCAGTGGTTAGGAGCACTGGCTGCTCTTCTAGAGGTCCGGAGTTCAATTTCCAGCAACCAGATGGTGACTCACAACTATCTGTAATGGGATGCCTTCTTCTGATGTGCGTGAAGACAGAGTACTCATATACATTAAATAAACAAACAAACAAACAAATAAATAAATAAATCTTAAAAATATAAAAAGGGCCCCTCACTTGGTCCCTTTGGCTGGGGCAGACTCCTAGCTGGTCTGCTCCGGAAGACACCTGAGCCATCCTAGAGGAACCACTGCACTCAGAGCAGCAGGGTTTCAGGACCCCAGAGGCAGCCTGAGTCAGAGTAGTTCCTCCACCCAGGAGCTCAGGATCACAGAAACATCTGGACACCGAGGAGTTCTGACACAAGCAAGATAACTAGAAAGACAGGCTCTAGTCAGAGAGAGTAAGTGCAGGTAGCACTAGAGTTAACCAGATGGCCAAAGGCAAGCACAAAAAACATAAGCAACAGAAACCAAAGTTACTTGGCATCAGAACCCAGTTCTCCCACCATAGCAAGCCCTGGACACCATATCACACCAGAAAAGCAGGATTCAGAATTAAAATCACTTCTTATGATGATGATAGAGGACTTTAAGAAGGACATAAATAACTCCCTTAAAGAAGTACAGGAGAACACAGGTAAACAGGTAGAAGCCCTTAAAGAGGAAACACAAAAATCCCTTAAAGAACTGCAAGAGAACACAACCAAACAGGTGAAGGAATTAAACAAAACCATCCAGGATCGAAAAATGGAAGGAGAAACAATAAAACAATCTCAAAGGGAGACTACCTTGGAGGTAGAAAACCTAAGAAAGAGATCAGGAGTCATAGACAAAAGCATCACCAACAGAATACAAGAGATAGAAGAGAGAATCTCAGGTGCAGAAGATACCATGGAAAACATTGACAAAACTGGCAAAGAAAATGCAAAATACTAAAAGCTCATAACCCAAAACATCCAGGAAATCCAGGACACAATGAGAAGACCAAACCTAAGGATAATAGGTATAGAAGACAGTGAAGATTCCCAACTTAAAGGGCCAGTAAATATCTTCAACAAAATTATAGAGGAAAACTTCCCTAACCTAAAGAAAGAGATGCCGGTGAATATACAAGAACCGAAAAGGGAGACATAACAACAGAAACTGAGGAAATTAAAAAAAAAAATCATCACATCCTACTAGAAAAGCCTATTCTTAACAAAACTAGAAAATCTGGATGAAATGGACAGTTTTCTAGACAGATACCAGATACCAAAGTTAAATCAGGATCAGACAAACCATCTAAACAGTCCCATAAAGAAATAGCAGCAGTCATTAACAATCTCCCCACCAAAAAAAAAAAAAAAAAGCCCAGGACCAAATTCTATCAGACTTTCCAAGAAGATCTAATACCAATTCTCTTCAAACTATTTCACAAAATAGAAACAGAAGGAACACTACCCAGTTTGTTCTATGAAACCACAATTACACTCAAACATAAACCACACAATGACAGAACAAAGAAAGAAAACTTCAGATCAATCTCCCTTATGAATATGGATGCAAAAATACTCAATAAAATTCTTGCAAACCGAATCCAAAAACACAGCAAAGCAATCATCCATTGTGATCAAGTAGGCTTTATCCCAGGAATGTATGGATGGTTCAATATTCAGAAATCCATCAATGTAATCCACTATATAAACACACTCAAAGAAAAATTCCACAAGATCATATCACTAGATGCTGAGAAAGCATTTGACAAAATTCAACATCCCCTCAGGGTCTTGGAAAGATCAGGAATCCAAGGGCCATACCTAAACATAGTAAAAGCAATATACAGCAAGACAGTAGCCAACATCAAACTAAAAGGAGAGAAACTTGAAGCAATCCCACTAAGATCAGGGACTAAACAAGGCTGCCCACTCTTCCTACCTATTCAATATAGTACTAGAAGTCCTAGCCAGAGCAATTAGACAACAAAAGGAAGTCAAAGAGATACAAACAGGAAAGGGAAAAGTCAAAATTTCACTATTTGTAGTTGATATGATAGTATACTTAAGTGACCCTAAAACTTCCACCAGAGAACTCCTAAACCTGATAAACAACTTCAGCAAAGTGGCTGGATATAAAATCAACTCAAACAAATCAGTAGCCTTCTCTACTTGAAAGATAAACAGGCTGAGAAAGAAAGTAGGGAAATGACATCCTTCACAATAGTCACAAATAATAAAAAATACCTTGGTGTGAATCTAACCAAGCAAGTGAAAGATCTGTATGACAAGAACTTCAAATCTCTGAAGAAAGAAATCAAAGAAGATCTCAGAAGATGGAAAGATCTCTCATGCTCATGGATTGGCAGGATTAATATAGTAAAAATGGCCATCTTGCCAAAAGTAATCTACAGATTCAATGCAACCCCCATCAAAATTCCAAATCAATTCTTTATATGGATAAAAAGAGGGATTTGCAAAATCATTTGGAATAATGAAAAACCCAGGATAGCGAGAACTATTCTGAATAATAAAAGAACTTCTGGGGGAATCACCATCCCTGACCTCAAGCTGTATTACAGAGCAATAGTGGTAAAAACTACATGGTATTGGTACAGAGACAGGCAGGAAGATCAGTGGAATAGAGTTGAAGACCCAGAAATGAACCCACACATCTATGGTCACTTGATCTTTGACAAAGGAACTAAAACTGTCCAGTGGAAAAAGGACAGAATTCTCAACAAATGATGCTATTTCAACTGGAGACCAGCATGTAGAAGAATGAAAATTGATTCATTTTTATCTCTTTGTACAAAGCTCAAGTCCAAGTGGATAAAAGACCTTCACATAAAACCAAATACACTGAAACTAATAGAAGATAAGGTGGGGAAGACCCTCGAATACCTAGGCATAGGGGAAAAGTTCCTGAACAGAACACCAATGGCTTATGCTCTAAGATCAAGAATTGACTAATGGAACCTGATAAAATTGCAAAGTTTCTGTAAGGCAAAGGACACTGTCAATAGGACAAAATGGTAACCAACAGATTGGGAAAAGATCTTTACCAATCCCACATCCAATAGAGGGCATATCCAATATATACAAAGAGCTCAAGAAATTAGACTCCAGACAATCAAATAACCCTATTAAAAATGGGGTACAGAGCTAAACAAAAAATCCTCAACTAAGGAAACTCAAATGGCTGAGAAGCACCTAAAGAAATGTTTAGCATCCTTATTCATCAGGGAAATGCAAATCAAAACAACCCTGAGATTCTACCTCACACCAGTCAGAATGGCTAAGATCAAAAACTCAGGTGATAGTAGATGCTGGCAAGGATGTGGAGAAAGAGGAACACTCCTCTATTGTTGGTGGGATTGCAAGATGGTACAACTACTCTGGAAATCAGTCTGGTGGTTCCTCAGAAAATTGGACATAGCATTACCTGAGGACCCAGTTATACCACTTCTGGGCATATACCCAGATGCTCCAACATATAACAAAGACATATGCTCCACTATGTTCATAGCAGCCTTATTTATAATAGCCAAAAGCTGGAAAGAACCCAGATATCCTTCAACAGAGGAATAGATACAAAAAATGTGGTACATTTACACAATGGAGTATTAACTCAGCTATTAAAAACAATGAATTCAAGAAATTCTTAGGTAAATGGATGGAACTAGAAAATATCATCCTGAATGAGGTAACCCAATCATAAAAGAACATACATGGTTTTCACTCACTGATAATTGGATATTAGCCCAGAAGCTCGTAATACCCAAGATTCAACTCACAGACCACATGAAGCTCATGAAGAATGACGACCAAGTGTGGGTGCTTCAGTCCTTCTTAGAAGGAGTAACAAAATAACCAAGGGAGCAAATATGGAGACAAAGTGTGGGACAGAAAATTGAAGGAGGGGTTGTCTGGAGACAGTTCCACCTGGGTATCCATCCCATGTGCAGTCACCAAAGGTAGACACTGATGTGGATGTCAAGAAGTGCATGCTGACAGGAGCCTGAGATAGGTGTTTCCTTAGAGGTCTGCAAGAGCCTGAAATATACAGAGGCAGATGCTCACAACTAACCACTGAACTGATCATGGGGTTCCCAATGGAGGAGTGAGAGAGAAGACTGAAGGGTTTGTGGCCCCATGGGGAGAGCAACAATACCAACCAACAGAGCTCCCAGGGTCTAAACCACCAGCCTGGGAGCACATAAGGAGGAAACCATGGCTCCAGCTGTATATGTAGGGGAGGATGGCATTGTCGGGCATAGGTGGGATAGGAAGTCCTTGGTCTAGTGAAGGCTGGATGCCCCAGTGTAGGGGAATTCGTGAATGGGGAGGTAGGAATGGGCAGGTGGGTGGGGGCACATTCTCATAGAAGCAGGAGGAGGGAGATTGGGATGGGGGTTCCTGGGTCAGGGGGAAATGGGGAAAGGGAATTACATCTGAAATGTAAATAAAATATCCAATAAAAATAGAAAGAAAAGTATAAAAAGGATAGCTTAAAGGTCTTGTTGAAATAGGCTGCTGACCTTTACCTCAGAGTCCATAGTGCAGTGAGTCTGGGGGCCCAATTTTTTTAAGTAAGTTCCCAGTTAACATTTGTGTCTAGGAACAAACTTCTGAGGGTCATTCTTTTAGAAATTATTTAAAGTGACGTTGTATTTTATTTTGTCTTGAAACTCCTTTGATCTCACCATGTCTATAAAGTACAATACAGTAAGCTGCTGGAAGTGGAAATGATGCAGAGATTTATGCCTATAAACTCCATTGACAATCTGGATCCCACAAGCAACAGTTACTGTTTAAGTTACTGTAAAAATGTCCAAAAAGTATTTTATTTCTTCTTAGTGTTGGGCCTTGGCTCTGGGTCTGCCATGGCTCCCTGCCTGATGGGTGAGCACTGTTTAGATATCCTTGCAATGATTAGTTGCCTCAGAAATTTCTGGAGTAATATCCAAAGTTTCCAAACCTAAACCATAATTCTTCCACGCTGGCATCAAAAAACTAGCAGCTTTCTTTAAAAAAAAAAAAAAAACCATTCTGACAGTTTCATACACACACAAGTGTGCAACTGTATTCAACACCCCCATTATCCTGTTAGCACACCACACCCCTTTCCCTCTTCTTCTTAACCAGTCTGCCAGTGCCTACACCATCCAACAAGATGACTCTCCCTCCTGTAGCAACCATCAATAGGTAACACAGTCAATAGCTCCTCAAGAAGGGGTGAGTCTTTTGGGTGCCCCTGTATGCAAGAAGCAGTGCTGAGGCCCAGTCTTGTGTCTGTGTCCTCCACTGTTTGTGGTTGCAATGGCCATGCCGCAGGTGGATGGCAGGATCCCATGGAATGCCTCTCCACCTTCCTGTTCTTACAGCCTTTCTACCCCTCTTCCTTATGGGCCTTGGAGGCATGATGGAGATGTCCCATTTACAGTTAAATGCCCAGCAGTCACTTGCCCTCAGCACTATGACCAGATCGGTCTTTCATGCTCTCATTTTAAAATCGAAATAGGTGACTTACTTTCAGGCCGATGCAATATTAACAAAAAACTATATAGTGTTGATCACTGTACAGCTGACATTCTCAAGATGCTTTTGCTGACAAACTTTTCATGGATGCTTTTTAAAAATTCAAACATAAACATATACATATTCATGAAATATCAAGATGTTTGACTTAGATGTACCTTACACGATGCTTAATCGTGTCTTAATCATTCCTCACTTGAAAACGTCATGGCTCAAATTTCTATTCCTTTCTCTTAGCTCGTGCTGTGTGACACGAGCCGTCATCAGCAGTCAGCCCACTGCCCAGCAGCGTCAGAACTTCATGCTGCTGCCGAGAAGTGACTCGGTACTCGGTCATCAGTCCGCATTCCCCTTAGTCTCTAGCAGCTGTCATTCTGCTCTGGACATCTGTGAGATCAACACTTTCTGGGTTCTATGTGAGGGAGGTCACGTGCTATTTGTCTTTCTGTGCCTGGAGCATTTCACTTAATATGGTCATCTCCAGTTACAGCTGTGGCAAAAATGCTACAATTTCTTTCTTTTTTATGGATGAATAGTATCCCTCTGTGTATATGCACTGTATTTTTTTTACCCATCAGAGAGGGACTTGGCAATTGAGTTTCTCTGCCTTTCTTGGCTTCTGTGTCTAGTGCAGCACTGAGCATAGAGGTGTAGCTGTCTCACTGCACTGCCCTTGTTTTCTTTGACTGCATATGCAGAGTGGAGTGACTGGGTTATGAAACAGGTCTATGTTTTGTTTTGAGGAGCCGCCATATTCTTTTACACCATCACTGATTTCCAGTCTCACCGGCAGTGGATGGGGTTCCATTTTCCCCACATCCCAAAGTACTGGTTATATTTGATAATAACCATCCTTGTAAGAGTGAGTTCCCAAGCCACCGTGAGTTTGATTTGCATTACCCTGTTGCTTTTTTAAAAGGAGCCCCTTTCCCTATCCCTTTGGCCATTTGATAGTCTTTTGAAAAGTATCTGTCAAGGTCTATTGTCTCATTTCCTGCCAGGTTTCTTTTTTTGGGGGGGGGAGGGAGGGGGTTGTTTTGTTTGTTTGTTTTTGTTTTGTTTGCTAAAGAAAAGATTTTTAAAAGTCCTTTAAGAGGAAGGTCCTAGCAAACAAGCAGCTGTCATGGGATCCTTTACTGTCTATGACATGTGCCACCCCTTGAAGCACTGTCAATGACTGGCAGCATTTTCTGAACCCTTGCTGTGTGCTGGGAATGTTGTGTTGTTGATAACTAATGTATGTTCTTCACCTACACTCTTCACTTACAGTCCGAGCAGCTCACAGGGCAAATATGACCATCCTCAGCATAGAAGAGGAAGGTGAGACTCTAGAAGTGAGACCCCATGGTCCCCAGGCATCTTGCATCCCGAATGCATGAGACTATTCAGAGATGGCAGGTGCCCTGCTGGGTTTGTGTGCCTGTGTCCTCACACCTGGGTTTCATCCATCCTGTGTTACTCCAGCTCTTTTCCTTCTGAAACTCGGGACATGGCCAGCTGTGGGCTTTATGCAAAGCCTCCTGAGAAGTCACTGGGAGACAGACTCAGACCACAGGTAGGGCTCTGGCCTGACTAATTAAGGCTTGGCACGCTTCACTTCCCTCTGTGAACATCAATGATTTCTCAGCCAGTTTTCCATAACCAATATTGCCGAGAAAACAGGAGCCATCCTATCACAGATGGGTCCTGTGGTCAGATCACCTGTGTGTGTGCTGTCTAGGATCACCACAAAATTGTGACTGCTATATGAGCTAGGAACAATGATAAATCTTTTATAAATTGTTTATTAGAGTTTTTATGTTTGCATCTCTGACCAAAATACCTGACAGCAACAACTTAAGGGGAGAAAGTTTTATTTTGGCAAGAACCTTCAAAGTATAATCTACCCTGGTGAGGAAGGCATGAATCAGCTCTGTGATGGTGGGAGCCTGTGGGTGAGCCTTGGTCACATTCTAGGTATGGACCAGGAAGCAGAAGAGAAGTTTAGATAAGAAGAGAGTATCACCTTTCTTCTCATCCCCATGTACCTATTTCTGCCATTCAGGCCTTCTTGCTGCAGTATTCAAGGCCTTCAAAATGATGCTCAGATCAAGCTTTAAGCCAGGAAGAGAGACCTGTCTCAAAAAACAAGACAAAGCAAACAACAACAGAAAACCAAACCAAATCAAAATAAGAATTGTGGGAAAAGGTTTGGATCCAACCATCACAGAGAGACTAGAATATGCCCCATTTGAGACGGATGCAGCAGCTACCACATTAAAAGATTGATTTAATTTAATTTAGTATTTCTCCAAACTTAGAGGTAAAGGAATCCCTTTCTTATGTAACTAATATCCTGGCTTTTTGTTTTCTTTTTCTTTTTGTTTTGGGGGGTTTGTTTGTTTGTTTTTTTGCTTTGTTTTGTTTTTGTTTTTTGAGACAGGGTTTCTCTTTGTAGCCCTGGTTGTCCTGGAACCCACTCTGTAAACTGGGCTGGCCTTTAACTCAGAGATCCCCCTGCCTCTGTCTCCAGAGTGCTGGGATTAAAAGTATGCACCACCATGGTGGAGCACAACCAAGATCTTAAAAAATGTAGACACACATGGAAACTGACTAAAAACAAACCTCTAAAATATTTCCAGCTTCCACGGTCTATGGATATATGAGTGTTTCCTTGCTCAACAGAGTAGAAAAGCCAAAAATAATCTCAAAAATAATAATAGCTATTATACCTGATAGTAAGTGCTGTCATTAACCCTCCCCTAGACCAGACACCCAAACACTGTTGGGAGTACTTCATCCTGACTGACTCACTTAACACCTGTAACTCCTGCACTATGACAATTAGAGCAGCGAATGTTTATAATTGGTATAGAAACTATTATCCCATTTTATAGCTGGGGGAAACTGAGGCCCATAAAGAGCAGCTGTCCTCTGAGCATGAACCCTCTCTGAGAGGAAGGTTTCCTGATGCCCCAAGGAAGGGTTAAATAACATTCAATGCACAAGCCCATCCTATTTGGATTTGATTGTCCCAGTGCTCATTAGCATATCAAAGCCCCTACTGTGGCTGTAATCTGTCCTGTTGAACATTTCTGACTTTTTCTACTGTCCCTCTGCTTAAAAACCTGGCTCTCATTCATTACCCTCTTGATCAAGTTACAGACAAAAGCAGCCTTCAAATTAGGTCTATTAAGATTTATTTTTAATGAGGAGATAATTCCTCTAACAACACAAGCCAGACTCGTGTGGGTACGATTACACAATCAGGCTGTCTTCAAAAAGGGTAAAGAAAAGCAGGTTTGTGCCTCCCTCTACTTGCAAGGAGTTCAGCCTGCCTTGATTAACTCCATGCTACTTAAAAGCACAAAGTACTGGGGAGGGTATTTGTGAGCCATCCACCAGTTACACACAGACACACACACACACACACACACACACACACACAACACACACGCATGCACATGCATACGCTATCCCATGATTAAACCATCACTATGACAGAGGGGAGTTCATGGTGCAGGAATGTGGACATCTTAAGAATGTGTCCTGAGCTGCAGTGCTGGAAATTACAGGAGAAAAGTTGCTCAGAAATTGAGCAATCTTCTCTTTCTCCCATGGACACTGTCCTGTATCCCTTAAGTCCCTTGCCAACCTCCGTGGGCTTTCCTGAGTCACTCCAGCGAATTTAATAATTAACCCCAACATTTTGGAGTCCCTCTGAATGATTTTTATGCTTTACCAGTAGAAAATAATATGAAAATAAACCTCTTAATACTCACTTTCTAAAATATCTCCCCCAAGTCATCTTTAGATATCTAAAGCCTATGGCCATTCCTCCTTTTTAACCCCAGCTAAGCAAATGATTTTACTTTAATAAATAAGTTATCCAGTAATTTTTTTATGTTTAGTAACTACCCCCAAAGAGTCACAGATATAAAATGATCTTTTACATAGTTCATAGCAAGGAGAATTCAGACCATCATAGCTCTGTGGTCCCCAGTGTTAGTCTCTGGTTCTTTTGCTCTCTCATTGTAGCACCCCTAAGAGAGTCGATCAGCCTACTGGAAGAGTAGAAGAGATTGAGCAGCAGAACATTGTTGAAGATGTTTGTGCAGAGTTGAACTTAGCAGGAACATCAAGGCTTAGCTCCTAACCACAGGGAGGACAGACAGATAAAGGAAGCCCTAAGGAAAAACAAGAGCTATCAGCATGCCCTCTGATGCTGCTATATATAATCCTAGACACGGCCAAGTGATTAACCTGTTTGTGTAAACATGGCAGGAAGTGCTGTGCAGCACTGGGGATAAGGGAGAGATCATGGGCAGTGGGATGGTCCAAACCAGAAGAACAAGTCTAACTAATCCTAGTATCCTAGGATGCTGTGGCTCCTGTTCCCACCAGATGTACATATACATTTACATACTCATATGTGACTCATTGTGGATTATTGCACACTTCTGTGCAGGAGATCTGTCCTCCTCCTTCTCTGACAGCACCCAATCCACTTCCCCCCACCCTGTTGTAGTCTTTTTCACATACTGTTTTGGATTTCTACAAGTCTTTTTATTCACACATTCACATGGCTTCTCTCTCTCTCTCTCTCTCTCTCTCTCTCTCTCTCTCTCTGTGTGTGTGTGTGTGTCTGTTTCTCTCTCTCTCTCTCTCTCTCTCTCTCTCTCTCTCTCTCTCTCTGTGTGTGTCTCTCTGTGTGTCTGTCTGTCTGTCTGTTTCTCTCTCTCTCTCTCTCTCTCTCTCTCTCTCTCTCTCTCTCCTCTCCTCTCCTCTCCTGTTAGCTCAAGAAATAACAAACAGTCATTCTAGGAGCTATTTCTAAAGCCATCTATTCCAACATTAATTCTGCATCGCTTTTAATTAGTTATCCTCAGATGTAACAGTGAGTTATTGGGTATATTTTTTTTTTATTATTTTCGGGCTTCTTATTATAATGCTTCTTATTATAATGATCTTTAATGGCAATGAATATATCCATCTTGCCCTTCCCTATCTCCTACCCACAAGGAGTGTGACAAAATAGGTATCTTATGTTTAGCTTGCAGGGCAAAAGATACTTACTTGCCCAAATTTGAGTAGCCATTTTGGTTTTCATTTCCTGGTATAAATTCCCATCACTGGAGGCAAAAGCTGAGTTTTTAATGTGGATCCCAACCAGTTTTTAAGAAATGCCTCTCACCTCCATTCATGTGTTTCTGAGTGTGATTTAACCCACTGTCACTCAGTGAGTGTTGTAGGTAAAAATGCTGGAGAACTCCATCCTCTGAAACTTTACTTAATATTTCTCCCAGATGAATGTATTACCTTATAAAAGAACTCTTTGTCTCTCACGGTTAACAGGCTCTTTGTCTGGGCTGATGCCCTGCATCTCAGAGTGAAATGTCAGATCTCTGTTTCATCAGTGTTGGAGTCCTGGCTTGTATTTCAATAAGGGGGATGAAATGGTAATTCAAATGTCATAGAAGATACGTTTTTGCGCCTTTTCCTGGTATATGTATATGAATCTCAACAACACAGAATTTATTTTCAGCCCATACTAATCCCTTGGAGAAATGTGCTATTCATTTGCCAAAGGACTGAACAGCTGCACTGACAAGTCAGACATTGGCATACCTTCCCCACCAAGGTCATTTGGATGTACTCAGCTGCTGCTGCTTCTTCTTCTTCCTCTTCTTCTTCTTCCTCCTCCTCCTCCTTCTCCTCCTTTTTCTTCTCCTCCTTTTTCTAATTCAAAATTACTATTTAAAGACTACTGGTTCCCAAAGTTCATTTTATGGAACACTTATCTATAAGAAAACTTTTCTAAAGCATGATTTGTGTCGATCAAAGAGTTTGAATAACCAGTTACATTAGCATTAACAATAATTAATTAATAATGCATTAATTAGCACCTTCAAGATGAAGACAACATATCAGAAAATCATCCTGATTTCATTTAATTGACTAATTCCTCAATATTATTTGGCTGTAGCAGTGCCTCACAGACTGAGGGCCCCAGACCACCAGATAACTTGTTAGAAATGCAAAGTATTGGGTCCCAACCCCAAACTACAGAATCCAAAACCTTAGAGAGGAGGCAAAACCTTGCAGTCTACTTTTCATCAGCTCTCATGGAGATTTAGGTGTGTGTCTAGTTTTAAGAAGCAATGCAGTTGGTGGAGAGATAGCTCAGTGGTTAAGAGCAGTTGTTCCTGCAGAGAAGCCAGGTTCAGTTGCTTGCACGTACATAGTGGTTCACAGCTATCTGTATTGTACCCCCAGCTCCAGGGGAGCTAATGTTCTTTTCTCACTTCTGCAGGCATACGTGTAGTATGTAGGCATACATGAAGGCAAAATGCTCATACTCATAAACTACAAATAAATAAATGTAAAAAAAAAACTAGTAGAAAAATGTAAAGTCATTGGAATATGAAATTCTTAGGTGAGGACCAGCTTCCAATGTCTTGGGGTCATCATTCTTTAATCATCTGTGAAACCATCTAGTAGATATGGGCATGACCCAAGATTCATTATATAATACCAGTTCCTAATACTGATACTTAGAGTATACATGGACTAGCGGGACTGTTAAACATTTACAGCCTGGAAAGGCATGCTAATATGGGTAATGAAGACTATTTAGACAGGGTCTTGTAATAAAAATCACAGGCAAAGTGTTTCCAGTGGTCCATTGGACCAGCCATCCTCCAGTTTTCCACACATATTTGTTGAAAGATGAGTGGAAATGGCAACCAGATGTTCCCTTATCAGGCCCACACCAGGCAGCAAATGAGAAGGTGGGGCCAGGTATTCTTGAACAGGGGAATTTTTCTTGCCATTGAAAATAGGAAAGTATCACCAATATGATGTTCACAACTTACATAACTCCCTAGAGACCCAATTTCCCCCAATTAGTCAAGCAGCACCTATGGTCTTATCTGTAGTGAGAGCAAATGTCACATTCTCATAAGATGCTGACACTGTGGCACAAAAGTGATGATGACGTCATTGAATTTAAGTAGCTAGAAGTCACCTCATGAGTCAATAGGGAAAGAGGATGTGAAAGCCAAAGTTAGGTCATCTTGTTTCCTCCATCCCTGGGAAAGAAAAACCTGCCTTTTCACCCAGAATCTCTGCACAGTGCCTTGTGTCATGAGAACCTACCTACACAACTGCAGATTTTTACAAGCATTCGAATTGCCTTTGGTCCTTTGTAAAACAACACGCATATACACGCGCACTCACACATGCACACACACATGCAGACACAATGACTTGAACAGAAGAATAGTCTTTCCTAAAAGTTGATAGCTCCCCTCATCTCTAAACATTCCAAGATTTCCTATTTACTTGGGCTCTGTGCCTGTTGCTGTGTGGGCTAGGTGATGGGCAAGCTTTCTCAATGGGAAGAAGTTAGTTGGATTCAAACTAGAAAGACCAGAGAGCCACATGGGAAAGAACCAAGTCTGTGGATACTAAGGTGTGGTCAAGGAGAGGAGGCAGGGAAGTCAATAGAAGTCAATGGCTGGGGTCAGCTTTGGAAATGAAGGCAGAATGGCCTACTAGCAACTGTTTTGAGGAGAGACTCTAACGGAGGGATGGAAGAGCTTATCAGTGTTTCCTATGCCTACCTCTCTTAGGGGAGAGTTCTAGAAGGATGCAAAGTTTATTTTTAGTGATTTGAGGATGTTAGAACTCTGCTTTTGTTTACTGAAACAACATTCACACACTGACTAGGAGGTGATATAGTATTACCTAAGTAGCATGTTCCCATATTTTATCAATACAAGAATGACTACCACCTACTTCATTCTTTAATAAAGGAACTATCTCCTTAAAATTTAAACATCCAGATTTGTCCAAATTAGTGTTTTTCAGTTGGGGCCTGCTTTACCACCCTCACCAAAAGATCTTTAACAAAATCTAGTTACCCTTTATTTGTTGTTGTTTTTAGTGATGTATTCATTTATATATATATATATATATATATATATAAATCTGCCCAATTGTATATATGTATATCATGTACATGCAGACATCTATAGAAGCCAGAAGAAGGTGTTGGGTCCCCTGGAATTGGAGTTACAGGTAGTTGTGAGTCTCCTAACTTGGGTGATGAGAACCTAACCTGAGTCCTCTGCAAGAGTAGCCAGTGCTCTTAATCTCTAAGCCATCTCTCCAGCTTCCTTTCTTGTTATTTTTGAGACAGACTCTCATGTAGGCCATAATGACCTTGAATTAGTGTTCTTCCTGTCATCACTTCCTGAGAGCTGAGATTACAGGTGTATTCTTTATGCTTGATTTCTATGCTGCTGGAGATAGAAACTGCAACTATACATGTTAGAAACCCAAAGCATTATGGCACAATATGTAAGGATGCTACAAATTGATCTATAGCCAAAGTTCCAACATATTACCCAGGTTGACCTTGAGTTCTTTGTTGTTGTTTGAGATGTGGTTTCTCTGTGTATACCTGGCTGTCCTAGAGCTCACTCTATAGACCAGGCTGGTCTTGAACTCAGAGATATGCCTGCCTCTGCCTCCCAAGTGCTGGAATCACAGGCATGAGCCACCATGCTCAATTTGTTCAGTCTTTACTCTTGAGCCCAGGACTTTATGCTATAAGAAATATACTGTCAGCCAACCGAGCTACATTTAAGCTCTAGGCACCATTTTGGTTACCATACCTGGGTCATTGCTGGTATCTGGTAGGGAGAAGTCAAGGAAGCTGCTAAAAATCTATAATCAGAACTAAGCCCATTCAGACAATTGCAAACAAACAATTGTCTGGTTCAAAATTTCAGTGGTACTGTAGGTTCTAACTAGAGTGTGCTTTGGGGGGGGGGAATCCTCTAGATATAATTTACGTACTTTCAGTAATTATAACTCTAAGGGAAGTTTTCTACATGTATCAGATAAGGAGATATTTTCTCCCTTTTACTATAGTCATGTTGAGGTCTTAATAGTGACCAGTTTGGTGGGATATCCTTATTATAATAAACTTAATTGTCAAAGAAAATGTCTCTATGCCATCATATTTTAAAGTTCTCTTGCAAGTAACAAAACGTATGCCGCTAGATGTGACCGATATGGTCAGTGCAGTCACTGGTGCAGCTGCCATCTTGGCAAAGTTATTGCCAAGCAGCTAAGGGGGTGGTACTGCCTAATGGTGAGAGCTCCATGGAGTTCATGTGCAGGCTCGGCCCTGCCACCCCTTAAGCTCTGTTCCTTTCCGTTCGCTCTAAGGCTCCCTCTGAACTCTGAACTCTTGTTCAATCTGAACTCTGGCTGAGAGCCTTCTCCATGAGGAATGATGCCTTTCAGTTCATCTCTGAAAGAACATTAAATAAAAATCAGGTCAGTCTCAAGTTCAAGCAAGTATTTGTGCTGTTCCTGAAAAATGAGAAAAGAGTTGCCAATGTTAAATTATGTCTAAATGGAAACATAGTGTTTTCCTTACTATGAGAAATCTGTATCCAAATAGAATTTGAAAAATAACAAAGTGTAGATTCTTCCCACAACACAACAGTGAATCAACACTAACATCTGTTGGATTTGTTTTTTCATAAGCCAGACCAACATCATATTACGAGCCACAGCTAGTCCTCACCCACCCTCCTTGTTATCCCCTTCGAAACCAAGCAAAATAGTTTTAAACACACACGAAACAATTTGCATTGACTTCATTGTAACAGAATGTAAAGAAAAACACATCTTTGAAGTTCCCACACAGATGGCTTGTCCCAACTCTCCCATGGTAAATGCTAAGCATAAAAAGTGATTGAACCACAGGAAGCTGAGGAGACGGCAAATACCTAACATCACAGCGAGTACCCCGGAATGCCACTGACCAACTAGAAATACATTGAACCCAAGCATCCCTCTGAGGTAGTCTGTCACTGGGTCTTCTGTAGCTATGCTTTCTTTTAATGTGCATGGTTGGTAGGTTTTTACATCTGAGCAATGGGGCCTGCTCACTTGAGTCTTATTTCATAGGAGGAGAAAGGAATCTATGTGCTACCTTGGTGACGTCTTCTACCTGACTCCTATGGTAACATGCAGCCAGTATTTGTCAGGGTTCCTCAGGTTTGGAGTCATATTGATCAAGTGTTTTTCACTTCAGCATGTATAAATATATGTTACAGTGCTACCCAGTAGACATAGCTATACAGACTCTTCAGTTTACAAGTGCTTCATGACTCTTTACTTGCATATATGTAGTGTATATTAAAGTTCTTACTCTCTTCTGTTCCTGGCTTCCTTTTTGCTCACATGCTAGTCATGATCCCTCATGTTGACTTCATGGCCTAGTCTGAGGAATTAAAAAAAAAATATATATATATATATATATATATATATATATATATATATATATATATATATAATCTTTACAACAGTTTTAGTGCCAGCAGAACTCACTGGCATAAGCCATAGTCTCACATAGTCGTAATCTTTGCTCTGCAACCAAATCATTTTATTCTTTCCCTCTGGGGAGATATTTTCTCTATGCAGAGTGGACCTTGTGTTTAGCTTCTTCATATTCTTCCACGGGGACGAGGAGGATTCGATCATCCAGTAAAGCGCTTGCTACAGAAGTATGAGGATCTGAGTTCAGATTCCCCAGTATTCATGCAAAAAGCTTCATGCTGTGCTACACGTCTGTAGTTCCAGCACTGGGCAGACAGAGGCAGACAGCTCTCTGGGCCAAATCAGTGAACTTCAGGGTCAGTAAGAGACCTTCTCTCAAAAAACTGAAGTAGTGAGCAATAGACAATGATATCCAAAGTCAATTTCTGGCCTCCTGACCCATACGTGTGAATACTTGCATAATCTCATACTCATGAACAACACACACACACACACACACACACACACACACACACACGCGCGCACGCATGCGTGCACACACAAATGCACACTTTCCAACAGGTCCTTGCTATCCTTTGGATAAATGCCTTCAAACAAAGCTTGGTGATCTATGATTACCATTCAACTTCCTTATCTTTAGCTCTTGATGAAAAATCCTGTCTCTACCTTCTACTTCTCTGTACATGTGTGCACAGAGCTGTCAGTGCCCTAAGCACTTGTTGGTTTCTCCTACCAGGTCTAGTATAACTGGCATCTTCTGCCAGATCCCCATTCCCAAAATGTGCACTATGCACATCAAAGAAAGGCATTAAGTTTTTATTTTAATTTTTTTTTTTAAGAAAGAAGTCAGTTAGTGTTCTATAATCTCAGTCTTGAGGAGTAGTAATCCTACATCTAGAGACTCTGAACCTTTTTATGGTGGTAACTCTTTACACGCGTTTGTGTTTTTCAGTGAGACAGAGTCTCATGTAATCTAGGCTGGCTTCAGGCTTTCTATGAATAAGGATGCTATGAATAAGGATGTGCCTCTGATTCTCATGTCAACACCTGCCAAGTGCTAGGTTTACAAGCATGTACAACTACATCATACCCAGTGTGTGCAGTACTGAGGATCAAAACTGGGGCCTCATGCTGAGCTGCATGACAGGACCTTGGTAGGGATTGTTAGCTACAGGGAGGAACCCAGGGAACTTATCTGACAACACGGCTGTGGAAAGGAATCTTAAGAAGGACACAAGAAGAGAGGAAGCAAGAAGTTCAGCAAGACCTCAATCTCTCAGCAGTGGGGATACCAGGAACCTCGGTCTCAAAAGAGGAATCTCAGTAAAATCCCATTGCAAGATCCTGGTAAGAATCTTGGTGGGAAGTAACAGCGACCTCAACACAATTCTCAAAGTTGAAATGATCAGATCTTGTCCCTCATCATAGGACCTACAAAGAAGTCCATGCTAAATAACTGTTCGGTACATAAAAGAGAAGAATTTTGGTGCAGTAGTTAAAGTAGGAAATATTGTCTTTGATATCTGTCTACAACTTCCTCCTTATCCTGCATAAACAGTCCTGGAAAGGCACAGTGGATGAGATACTGTCTAATATGATCCCTGTTCCCGTTATGTTACTGCAAAATTTTATCATGTTACCTTGATTTTGTGTTCATGAATATATCAGTTGAAACAGTTTAGTTAATGGATTTATGAGACTGGGTAATAATGAAATCTCTTCAGTAGCCTGCTTTCTTCTAGTCTTTCCTACAGGTTCTTCCATATTGATTTTGACATTATGTTTTTCCCGTAACTATCCATATGCTTTCTACCCATGTTATATTTTCTGAGTTGTCTTGACCTTGAATAAATTTGTTAGAATCAGTTTGTAAAAAAAAAAAAGAAATGATAATTCTAAAATCAATGTGTGTTATAAAAAATTATACCTGTAAGAATATTAGACACACATTAGTTTTTTTTTTAAAAAAATGAAACTATAGAAAATTTTATGGTATTATATTACTATGGTTAGTGGGTTTTTTTGCATGAGTGTGTGCATGTGTGCATGTGTATGTGAGTGTGTATGTGTGTGCGTGCATGCATGTGTACAGGTTCACACATGGCTAAGTGTATGCATTCATGCAAATGCATGAAAGATCAGAAGGTGTCTTCCTTGGTCACTCTCTACCTAATATATTAATGCAGTCTCTCACTCAAACCCAGAGATCACCAATGTAGCTATTCTACTAGTGAGCTTGTTTCAGAAATGCCCAGTCTCTGACTTCTGAGAGCTGGGGGCCACCATGACCACCCAGCATTTACTTGGATGGTTGTAATCCAGCCTCCAGTCCTCATGTATTCATAGCAACAATTTGACCTCCAGATCATTGCTAGATAAACTGCAATATCTACAGGTGAAATTACATAAAAGAATGTATTTTAGGAACTAGATAAAAATTAAAATGCCAACATGCCAATAAGTCGAATGAGTTCTTTTCTTGGTTTTTGTATGGTTTCTGCATACCCATAATGAAAAAAGAAAGTCGAAAGTTAAATCATTGTGAGGTAGAATAAGATGGAGTGTGCTTGACATCTTAGATTGGATTTCTTGGGAAATTGGCTCTGAGGTAGAGTTGTGCATAGAAGCTGGTTCAATAGTCTCTTGAGGCAGTTATAAGAAGTAGAAACAGGCAGAAAGTGATGATAACCTACGACACAGTCAAAGGAATGACCACAGCTCTTTACAATGGGAGTTTTGGAGCTGGCATTAGGGAACCAGGTTCTTGTGCATCTCTTCTTCCCACCCCAACTCATATGCATATGTTGGTCAACCTCCCATGGGACACGGCCTAGGACAAGGTTGAGGATAAGCCCTGCAGAGTGACTCTTCTAACCAGGAGCCTGAACTTTCAGCATCAGGGCTCACGGGAACCTTAGTCCCTAAAGAGAAAACCGGGCAAAGTACCAAGGCATCCAATTTACTCAGCATTTCCCCTTGTGTGTGTGTGTGTGTGTGTGTGTGTGTGTGTGTGTGGTGTGTGATATTCACATGCATGTGTGCTTGTATGCACACAGAGGCCAGAGGGACAACATTGAATGTCTTCCTCTATTACTCCCTGCTTTGTTTCCTTAAGAGAGGGGGTCTCTACAAATCTAGAGCTCATGTTTTTGGCTAGTCTGGCAGCCAGTGAGCTCCACAAATATTGTCTCTGTCCCACTACGTGCAAGTAGTAGGATTACAGGCACAAATGGTCATGCCTAGCCTTTTTATGTCAGTACTAGGGATCCTAACTCAGATCCTCATGTTTGCACAGTATGTCTTCTTACCCACTGAGCCATCACCCCAGGCCCATATTGTCATTCTTATACTGTTAGAATGGTGATCTATTTTCCCATATCACATGGAGCCAATGGTTATATTTGTGTGTCCTTGGCTATTATAAAGAGGGGATGTATTTGTATAAAGAGGGCATGTTTTGACAAGACAGAGATCTACTGCTTTAAATTCTTCTTGCAAGTGGTTTTCATTGAAATAGTAGGAAACTAATGTCCCTTTAAAACTTTATTAAAATCATCTGGATATACTCAGCCCAATAAAAGCACAGTGCATGGCTGCTGGACTTCCTGTAGCTATAGATATGGAGAGAGGGGGTTTAAGCAGTATCCTACATTTGTGGTCATGTAGACAGATATGTGGTAGACATGAGGAAATATGTCTTTAATGAAGTAGACTCACAACTAGCATCCCTGCTCCATTTCTGGGGCAGAATATTTGCTTTTTTTTTTTTTTTTTTTGGTATTCTGGCTCTCCTGGTCCTTTTGCTTGTGTGCTTATAAATATCAGCACAATCTGATTGGGGATGTCATCTCATCTTCTTCAGTCCAAGACATTTCACTTCAGTACTCGGGAAAGGCTGGTTACCAAGTGCATCTTTACACAGACCTATACAATAACCCTAGGCTTCAGAACCATTCTGTCTAAATCCAAGAGGTCAGTTCCATCATCATAACTCAATGCTACTTAACTTACCCAAGTTAATTAGTTAATAGTAATTGTTGATCAGAAGGATGAAGCAGTCATATTTAAGGAGTTCATTCACACGGATACAGCCAGGCTTTCCTCGCTCCCTTCTCCTCTAACTTCTTTCTGCCTCTCTCTCATTCTTTGTGCATTCTCTCTTTTCTTCTTTTTTCTTCTATTTCTTTTAAATGAATTTCTGGCAAAAGAAGAAGGAGGAGGAGAGGAAGGAGAAGAAGAAAGAGGAGGAGGAAGAGGAAGAAACCCACCTTTTTGGGGTGTTTTAGAAAAATGCCACCACTACTTATTAAGGATACAAATGTATATAAATCACAAACATGTTCTCCAACTCCAGTGAAAAGCCTTAATTGCATTTGGTTCCGGAGCTTTGAAATGCAAAGAGAAATATAGAACACAGTAGGAGGAAAAGTCCTTTGCAACCAAGACCTAGAAGGAAGTCTTGAATAACATTGCTCTGGCCAATGTACACAAGCTGAACACTACTTTTTAACCTATGGCCATGTGCATTAAAGATGAATAACTTGCCAGTGAAAAATTAATGTCCCAGACCTCTTAGAACTGTTGTTTGTGTAGTGAAGTATGCAAGATGTCTTTGAAAAATGCAACCTTTTGGGAGATTAGATTGCTTCTCTCCTCTGGCCTGTGCAACTAGTTGGGAGGAGACCTGCAGCAAGTGAGCAGATGGCAGGTAGAGATGATCCAACTATCCAAAGGCCTTCACAACAACATGGAGGCAGTGGAGCTGGCGAGTGAGATATTTCACCTTCATGTGGAACAAATACAGCATCTCTCCTGTTTTCTCTTGATCTTGTAAAAGCATAAAGGCTTGCTTGCTCTTTGCTTGGCTAATAGACTGAGTTTTAAACAAAGAAATCTCATTTTGAAAGTTAACGTTAAAACTGCTCTGCTGAGGAGGACGGGGTTGGCCTGGAAACTGTACGAGTTATCAGATTTATGTTGTGTCTGGCATAGAGACTTTGATAACCAAGTCTCTTGGGACCTTATACAATTTAATTTTGATGAATGACCAGTTTGGTAAATATTATTTACATTACTGCAGTTGCTGCTGTTTCATTCATGTTTGAGCAGTCCATGTTGTTGTCTGTGAAATAGTTTCTCAAGTTCATTCCCACAGGCCGCCTCTCTCCATTGTTAATTTACAATTAGAGAGATGATTGGTAATGAGTGAGCTTTGCTTTGAACTAAAAGCAAAAACATGAGCTCATCACTCAGTAATCTAGAATTGTAACTTTTTTTTTCGCCTGAAAACTTCAAAAGTATATTCTCCATGATGTACAGAGATGGAACTAATATTGTTTTTTAATTTGCTTCTGCTTTTAAAATATGTGTGTATACGTGCGCGCATGTGTGTGTGTGTGCGCATGTAGTGTGCGTGTTTTCATGCATATGTGTGCATATATGTATGTATGTATGTTATGCACATGTGTAGCATGTGAGGTGTAAGTTTGCTTGTGGGTACACTTGTCTCTGTATGGGCATATGGAGGCCAGAGTTCAGCATCTGGTGTTTTTTTCTATCACTCTCCACATTATTTTTCGAGAAATGATCTCACACTAAACCTGATGCTCCCCTGTTTGGCTAGGCTAGAAGCCCCTGGGATCCTCTTGTCTCTGATTCACCAGCACTGGGGTCATAAACACTTTCACATCTAGCTATCACATGGGTGGTAGGAATATGGATTCAGGTCCTCATAGGTCAGCAAGCACTTTGCCCACTAAGCCAGATTCCTAGCCCTAGAAACAATACTAAGAAAAATTGACAGGATTTAGGCGAGACATTCCAAGTACAGTCTCATCCCTTTAATACATTATGTCCTCTACTCGTTATCCTTGTGTGTTCATGCATTTATTCTGTTTGTAAAGCACTTCATGTGTGTCAGCCTATGTTTGTGCTAGGGTCAGCAGACACATTCATTACAGGCCTGGTGTTATTAGGTTTTGAGGTCTCCATAGTGTCTGACCACTCAGCCCCGACATGCAAAGCTGCTACAGATAACACAGAAGCAGAGAGACTGACATTGTTCTAATAAAACTTTATTCATAAAAACAATGGGTCAGCAGTAACCCAGTGCTTCCACAGACTGTGAAACTGTGTACACACAAACACACACACACATACACATGTCCAAGTGGATACTTCAATTGGAGGGGGTGGATAACTAATAAAAAGAGAGTGGGCAGCACATGAAATTAAACAAATTTCTCATATTAAATAAACTCAATTAAAGTTCAGTGTAGTGCTTTACTTGGGAATTTTGTGAGTGTTTTCTCTGTATCTGATACTCAGCCATCATTTTTCCTGCCTCCTGTTAGCCTGCCTAAATGCCTAACCCAGATCACATTCAGTACCTAATACATTTACTTAAACCTAATGGATGGGAATACAAATGAGAGAGCAAGGGCATCAGCATATTCATCTTATCACTGATTCATTCTCTGTTCTTTGTTCTGCATTGGACAGAGAAACCCAGAAAGTTTGATTTTTAAAAAGAAGAAGGAGAAGGAGAAGGAGAAGGAGAAGGAGAAGGAGAAGGAGAAGGAGAAGGAGAAGGAGAAGGAGAAGGAGAAGGAGAAGGAGAAGGAGAAGGAGGAGAAGAGGGAGGAGGAGGAGGAGGAGGAGGAGGAGGAGGAGGAGGAGGAGGAGGAGGAAGAGGAGGAAGGAAGGAGAGGAAGAGAGGAGAGGAGGCAGGACAGGACAGGACAGGACAGGACAGGACAGGACAGAACAGGACAGGAAAAGAAAGAATGCATGCAGGTTTTGACTGTTGATTGGAGAGTTAGTGTTAGTTTCTGCTGCTTTCCTGCGGCTTCAGGGACCCTGAAAACCAGATCCCAAAGCTAGAAGTTCAGAAAAACATAAGAAAAGCAGATAAACGCGACCTCCCACTTCCCAGTTACAGTTTGGATACTGCTGCCACCACCAATCCCTGCCATTCATTCAGCTGGGAACGATGTCTCTTAAAGACCAGAGTCCTGTTCTTCAAACTCAGCAAGCATTCACTGAATCAAAAGGATGTAGAGTACAGTGAGCAGGCTCCTGTCAGGAAAGGGTCTGTGATAGTAGCACTCTTTCCCTCTGTCCAGGAGATAGAGACTAAGAGGAGGGATAGAGCTGAGGTAGATGGCAGTAGAGGACACAACAGGTGGGACAAAGTTTCTTTCCTCTCTGCTTGACATTTGATGTAAACTCTATCCCAGGCAGTGTAAGCACCAGAGAGCTACTGTGTCCATCCCTCGTGCTTGCTCTTCTCTGTGGGGAGAAGTTTTACTAGAACACTCTACTAGGGTGAAGGGATTCTCAAATAATGATAATGGCGAACACAGATATGCATCAGTCACAAATGTTACTATTTACCCAATCCTAATCTGTAACCTATTAGGTAGTGCCATTATCACCCTTTTATACATGGCAAAACTGAGTCACAGCAATACAGAGAGATTTGTCCAGCTAGGTCTCCTCACCTAGCCTTGAGATTTGTGCTCTCTATGTCTCTGCTCCATAATTCCCATGAGAAATGAGAATATTCTACTAAATTATTTCATAGAAAAACACATTCAACTCATAGTCAGTACCCAGGCCCCACTCAAAGCTTCACTGTCTCTCACAATAGCATTGGAAAAATTGACATCTGTAGATACTCAGGGTTGCTGTGCTATATGTACCAATCACTGAATTTGGCAGATGTGAGCACAAAAGCTAAGCTATGCCAATAAATTCAGCTATTTTGGTAAGAGAAATAGAATTTTTCATCTCTATTGCTTTGGATCTCATATCTATTTTCTCAAATTGTGGTACCCAATTTTGAGGAACAAGGATGTAATTGATTCTCGTTCTATGACCCCAACATAATAGAAGTATGGGTAATAGCAATAGTAAAAAAAGTAGCTAACATAACTGTGACCTAGCAGGCATTGTCCAGGGTAGATCACACACATTGCTATTATCCCATTAGGGGAGATACTGAATGTTACAGAAGGCAAAGGTGGAATTAAATTTGAGGTTGTCAAGTGGGCTTTTGGAATATAAAAGGGCAATGACTATTTTATTGGCTACATGATGTCTTAATAGGCAAGTCTAAGATTTGATTACAATAGCCTTTGATGTTAACATCAAATAATTTAGCCTCTCATGGAGCCACTCACAATAGATGGCAATTAGTATTGTCTGAGAGCACTCAAAGGTAGAAATAGCACAGAGGTGCTGACTACAAATAGCAATGTGAGATTAGGTTAGGCCATTGCACTTGAAGACCACTTTGATCTGTTCAGCTCTTCAGCATGTGGACATGACCGATAGCAAGTCATTAATGCCTGTCACTTGCACTGTGTACACACCCCCCCCCATACTATCAGCCTCATATATTGTAGTCTATTCAAAAGCTACTTTCACGATACAAATTGTGGAACCTTGCTAAAAGCCATGGCTCTCCTATATCTGACATCCAATGTCAGCCTTTGTTTTAGGATGAGAGACAACTCTGCAGTGCACTGGAAAGTCTGAGCCCTAGTCTTTTTGTATCCCTATGCCTCCAGGTTTCCTTCCATTTCTGTACCACAGTCTCTTAGGCCTTGTGTTCCTTTGTGACTTGGGTTATATTTTCTTCTCTTGAACACTCCTCTCCTACGCTGGATGTCCCTTTCATAAACATACTTAATCTTCAGGCTACACCCTGAATGCTGTACCTTAAGACTTCCTCCCCTGTCTGCTTAGAACAAGAGTTCCCATGCTCGAAGTCCACACCCATTCTCTTCCAGTATTCCTCAGCATGTTTCTCAATCCGTATTTATTCAGATTTTTGTAGCTACTGATTCTTCTGTCTGATTGCAAGAGCGACATCATGCCTGGAACATGCTTGGCACTGTCTGTGGACATAGAATCTTGTCAATGTTGTGAGCCTCTCTAAGTTTTGCCAGACAAATGACCTTCCGTTTCTGACTCCAGTCTTCCATGCACAGCACTGAGGAGTGGTCAGTACTGACACCATTGATGAATAAATTTAAATGGTATTGATTTAGGCCTAGTGGATATGGTTGCATGGATTGTGCACTCTCCAGCTCCAGAGGTACTGGGCACCTAGACAGTACTATTAATGGTTTAATTAGAAACATAAAGCACGATGGCTCTTCACTGGGTAAATAAACGAATAAACGAATGGAGGAATGAAAGAAACTATGGATTGGTCATTAACACAGAGTTATCTACTGTGGTCAGCCATATTTGATAGGCAGTATTTCCTAAAAACTGAAAAATTCCATATGGATATAAATGCCTTCATATATCAGAGCCCCAATTATTTCAATATTGCATGTATTCCAAATGAAAACTTTTTCCCTCTTCATTTGAATTCCCAGAAGCGCTTTTCAGAATCTTGAACTTCACCCTCCAGGTGACATGGTGACATCCTGTTTTGACTTTTTAAGCGTACACTTAAGACCTCACTTCTGATTTGCAGGGAGACAGAGCTGAAAGCTGCACTCCTTTGGGAGCCAGAAGGCACTTCCAATATAGCATTTTCTCCAGTGGGACTGCTTGAATGACAGCTGAAGTATTACAGTATGATAGTGAATTAAATGCAATAATCAGGGGAGGAAAGATGTGACATCCAGAGGAGAGGTCTGGATTGTGGTGCTGAGAGCTGGATTAGCATCCTCAGATAGGTACATGTCCATTTGGCTATGGTGACATTCTCTAGGTCCTCCCACATGGGACCTGTTTCTGACCCCAGGCTTCAGGGTATCAGAAACTGATCCTTGCTTGTTAGCAATGTCATTTATTAAAAAGGGAAATGACTCAAGAATAAAACAAGGGCTTAAAAATAAAATGATACAGCTCAGAGGTGAAAATTTGCCTACCACGAATAAGGCTATGGTTTTGATCACCAGCAGGGCAAAACCCAATCCTGCCTCCTACTTTCAGCTTCGTTTTTATTTATTTGGGCAGGGCAGGATTGCTTTGAGTCTCATGTACCACATACTAGCTTTGAACTCACAATGTAGCTGAAGATGACACACCAAAGACCTTCTGATCCTTCAAACTCTACTTCCCGGGTGTTGAGACTGCGAATACGAACATCATACCTGCTTTCTACACTGATAGAGGAGGATGCCTGATTGATCTCTCACCTTTGGACATGCACACACACACACATGCACACATGTGACTACCTATAAATACATGTAACACACTACTGGTGACACTAATGTAACGGCATTTAATAATAATACTTCAGCATGAGGGCCATACCCATCCCGATGTCTTTTTCCTAGAGAGGGGATGCTTTTGACATCAATCCCTATGCAGTCAGGCTTGTCCCTCAGGGAACCCAGAGAGATATTTTTAACTTTTATTTATATTCCCTTGCAGTGCTTAGCCTCGAAGCCTAAGCAAGAATTCAGATCGCCAGTTTTCTGAAAGGTATCTGTACTCCCCCTGAATACCTATGCTCCGGTGCCATTCCCTTCCCCACATCCTGCCTTTTTGCATTTATAACCCCTGTGTGAATAAGTAAATTACGATGTGATTTAAATAATTAAATAAATTTAAAAGAAAGAAAAAAAAAGAATACTTCAGCAATAGTGTATGGGGAGAATCTCTTGTGTACTGTATAGTTGCATAACTTGTCAATAAAAAAATCCTATGGCCTATAGGAGATGGTAGAATAGAAGGTGAGTCATCCGGCAGGCAGAAAGGATTCTGGGATAGACACCAGAATGTGGAGGAGGTCAGAAGCACAGGAGCTGAACAGAGGTAACCAGCCATGTGGCAGAACTTAGCATAGAATAATGGGATGATGCTAATATATGAGCTAGTCAGAGAACAGCCGAAGCTTGTGGCCAAGGTATTTGTAAATAGAGCCTCAGAGTCATTATTCCAGGGGCCTGTTGTCAGAGGAAGCCCCCCCCAACAATTACACTAGTGTTCTTTCAGTAAGAATCAGCAAACTAGAGGTACAGGAAGAAAAGGAAGCCACTGAAGAGAGAACCAGGTTAGATCTCCATATTTACTCAGTTGGTGGCTGCTGTCATGGGATCATAAAAGAATGAATCAGAACAAGCTAGTTATAACAGACATTTCACAGCCTACAAAGTCTAATGTGCAGCTTGTCTCATCACAAAAGAAGTTTGCTGAGCCCATTCTATAATGACAACAGGCCATTCTAAGAGAATGTTCAGTGGGGCGAGCATACTCAGGAGGCAAGCAACTCCTTTTGTGTAGGTAGCAAGGAAAGTTCTCATCTCTGGATGTTGAAGATAGAGGTATAATTTGTATTTCACTTTTTGCTCTGTAGCTTCTACAGAAACAGCATTGCTGTTTAGGAAGAGCATGATTAATTACGTGGGAATTTTTTTAAATCACTCTTTTGAAATTTTACCATGTTTCTTGAGTATTTCTTCACCATCATTAGGATTTTCTGATGAGACTGGCTATGTAGAAAGCTGCTCAGAGTGGGAGAGGGTGTATTCTGAAGAATTTGTTTCCTAACACTCTCCCGCCCCCACCCTGAGTCAAAGGAAAATATGTAAACAATGTAGTGTAGATAAAGAAGCCTCACTAGCTCACTAGCTTCAGGAGTGAGTGGCCAACTGGCCATTAGAAGGTTTTTGGGTTTTTTTTCTTTTTCTTTCTTTTTTTTTTTTTTGTGGTTATTCCTGTGTCTCATCTCATTCTGTTTTCCCCCAAACAACAGTAATCCTGAGATGTTTTCGAGGCAGCTTGCTGAATATGGTTATACAATCTATGCTGAGAAAAAAAAATGGTTTTATTTAGCCTGTGGGTGGCAGTGCTTTTTAAATTCCCCAGTGAATGTAGAATCCCAGCCCATTCTGCCTATAAAAATAACATAGCCATACAATAATATAGCTAACAAGTGTGGAGCAATTCTCCCAAGAAACATCAAGCTCACAATCAGTGCATTTTTTTCTGCTTAATAAATTTTTGAGAATGATTCTGCCTGCCCATTCTTATCTGAGGCAGTAATGTACTAGGAAAGATGGGCAGGTGACCAAAGAATGCTCCCCCCCCAATACATACACACATACACACACAGATACACATACATACACACACTCATGTACACACAGATATACACTCATAAGCACACACATACACATGCACACATACACACACTCATCAAGGAGGCATGGCTCAGCCAGATGTCAAGTCTTGCACACATATACACACATATGTACAGATACACACATATTTATATACACATACACATGCTCACACACACACACCCTTACCACACTCACTTATCAAGGAGGCATGGCTCAGCCAGATGTCAAGTCACACACACACACTCATCAAGAAGTCATGGCTCAGCCATATGTAAAGTACTGCCTCTGTGAAAGTAGAGTCCATCCTACGGTCTGGTCTCTAGAATATTTACAACACTATGTCCCCAGCATGCATCTCACTAGGAACATATACTTATTGTGTGAATAATACTTATTGTGTTAACAACAAACAGAATGACCAAAAGACTATGTTCTTCAATCCAAGTCTAAGGAGATAGGTGGTATGACAGTAAGAAGTGTTGAGAGAGCCTGAATTAGTTTCCTCATCAAATCACTGACAGAATTATGCAGAGTGTATAGAAAACACAGGCAGATTAATTTTAGATCATGCCAAGGGACTTATTTTAAAAGAACAATTTCAGGTAAAATATGCTATACATCCATTTTTTTTTTTTTTGTCCAAGTAAATGCTAAGTTTTGCCCAGCAGTCAGATTGCTGATGTTCATATGGGAAATACAGCCTCTGAGGGATAAAGCTATATTTTTCTACCTTGGGATTTTTGGAGAAGTGTGTTCTCACCATTTGAAACTTTTTTCTTTTCTTTTTTTTTTTTTTTACTGTTTAAGTTAAAGCAAATATTATTATATTTCTGGCCATGGATCTGCTGAGATGCTGGAAGATCTCTGTACTGATAACTGATCATCTCACAGTACTACAGACAGAAACAGGATTATCTTTAGCATTTTGAAATTATTATTCCTTAGTCATGCCAAACAAACACCTAGATTTTAGCAAATGCTTCTATTTCATAGGTAGAACGGAAAGCCATTACTATCTAAAAATATAGTAAAAGAAAAAATTAACTTGGGCTTTGGAACCAAACCATGAATGCTGAGACATCTTACTCCTGTTAGTGTGACACTTCTTATAAAACGCCGTTAAGGATCTGGACAAAGGGAATGCTTACGCACTGTTGGGGAAAATGTAGATTGGTACAGCCAGTGTGTAAAATGTTACAGAGAATCCTCAAACAACAAAGGTCAGAACAACCATACGCTCAGCATACACCCAAAGAAAATGTGCCCAGCAGACCTCTGACATATCTGTACTTGCAGTATCCACAGTAATCAAGACATGTCTAGCAGGGGGTCTACTGATAGATGAATCAAGAGAATCTCCATGTCCCCCATGTGTACATGCACACCACAATGACGTAATAGTCAGTCATAGATAGGAATGAATTTTTGTCATCTGTGTAAAATGGATAAAATCGGAAGAGGCTTTCTTCAATGACGTATCCAAGCACAGAAAGATAAATATGCCATGTTATCAATTATCATGGAGATTTAAAACAATTGACTTCATTAAAACAGAGTAGACTACAAGTCATTAAGGGCTGGGGATGTGTGGCCGCAAAGAGGTTATGTAATAGGCATCAATACACAGAAATATATCAGTATTCAATCAACAGGAGTATTTTCCCCCCTATGGTTCATGCTGAGATGGAAAATTTGTTGCCTACAATAATTCATAATATACTTCAAAATAACTAAAAGACTTTGATGTTCCCCAGAGCATAGAATGATAAATGAAAAAATGGAAATGCTAAATACCCCAACTTGATCACCACTCGTAACATATCGTGTGTTAACTTGCTATACTGAACTCCAGAAATATGGACAAATATGTCAATTTAAAACATGTTAAGCTGACAGTTTACCCTCAAATCTTGGAAACGTCTACTTGAAACACACCTGGAGATAAATAAAAATAGAGCATATATTTAAACCTTTACATCTTCCTTGATTAAACATTAATGAAATTAGATATCTTACTGTTATCTTCATTTTGTAAAAATAAAACTTGAAATTCAGAGGATCGAGAAACATGCCGAGAATTCTCAGTATGTATGCAATCTTAGTGCTGAGGAGGCAGAGACAGATGTGCTGGAGGTCACTGGCCAGCCAGCCTAGTCTGATTGTTGTGCTCCATGCCAGCAAGAGTCTGTCTCTCAAAAAAAAAGAAAAAAAAAAAAAGAAAAAAGATAGCACATGGTACTCTATTCCATGGCCTCTACATGCATGCATGCATAAGCACCCAAATGTGTATATCCACATACAACAAAATAAAAGTAAACATACCATGGCTATAGAACCACAAAGAGGCACTATAAAACACAAGTTCTGGTATGAAGAGATGACTAAGCAGTTAAGAGCACTGACTATTCTTCCAGAGGTCCTGAGTTCAATTCCCAGCAACCACATGGTGGTTCACAACCATCTGTAATGGGATCCGATGCTCTCTTCTGGTGTGTCGGAAGAGAGCCACAGTGTACTCACAAACATTAAATAACAAACAAACAAACAATAAACCTCTAGACTGCAGGCCTGGATTTCTCAGTTTGGGTCCTAATGACATGGCATCTGGCTGGTTCTTTGTGTTGTGGGAGGTGATGTGTTCCTTCAAGATTGCTCAGCAGCCGTTTGATGGCAGTAGCAGTTTTTTTTCCCTCCCCAAGCTGTAACAATAAAATGTCTCTGGACAACTAGTTCCTTCAGGGGTCAGATGTCCCTGGTTTAGAACCCCTGCTTTGAGTATTTTCAACACTATGACTTTTGCCTTTTCAAGATAGGTCATGGTCCAGTGTTCCCTGGTAAGCTCTTCTCCACTTGTGCAGATCTGGACCACAGCAAGTTCAATTGTCTCTCATTTACCTTGGAAGGAAATGCCAGGCACCCCCAATCTGAGGTGACTTGGGGTATGGATCCAAAGCTAAATTAATAAAAAATAATGAATTGCCTTGCTCTCATTACCGAAATCTGAACTAGAACTGGATCCATGTGCTCAAGGCGGGACTTCCAAGGGGAAGGCTGAATGGGCAGACTTCAAGTTCAGAGTACCGGCCATTGCTCTTAGAATTAATTTGATGAAGAAATAGAATAAGAATTGCACAGTCATCAGAAATGATGGGTTTTCCTTTATGGCCCTTGGCACCAGAACAGAGAGTCTATTTTTGTGGGTTTTTGAATTTCCAGAATAAAGGGAATAAGAATGTTTAGGTAATGTTTGGATGGTTTGGAGACTGTTCTTCCATTAGTGATAGGTCAATTAATATTAGAACAGTTCAAAGAAGCAATTATTTTAATTTATAAATCACTTCAGAGGTAGGAAGCTGCCATCCATTAATGTGGTTTTTACAAATCAGAGCATTCATAGTTATGTGTGTTCCTGTGTGTGCTTTTCTCTCCATGTCATCCTATCTGGCCAGAGTTTCCAGACCAGATTACATACCTTCGTGATTATGTATTTGTCTCTAGGGCCATGCCAAAAACATAAAGCACTGATTCTTGCAATTTGAGCCCTGGCTGAGACCTCCTTCCTTTTTTGAAATTTTGCTCTGCTGAGAGGTACCATCTCAGAAGATATGGCTTCTAAAAGTCACCTTCTAGCTTTACACCTTAAATGGCAGGTTCTGTGAGTGGAGACTCCTCAGTGGGTTTGAGCTGTTTCTTGGTGATTGTGGGACAAGAGAAAGCCAGAGTGACGGATGGATAGAGGAAACACAGTGGACAATTAGCTGGTGAGTGGCCTCCAAATATCTTTGAAAGCCATGCAAATCAAGCATTCCTTTTTTTTTTTAAAGTTATTTTATGGGTAATTAAATTCACTGATGACTGGAGCTGGCGGTCCAGGTGGCGCAGTAGTTAAGAGCACTTACTGCTCTTGCTGAGGACCAGGGTTCAGTTCCAAGTGCCCACATCAGATGGCTCACAACCACCAAGAACTCCAGTTCCAGGGACGCAAAATGTTCTTCAGGCTTCTGGGTCACACACATACAAATTAAAATCAATACTCCCGAGTGACAACAAAGCACCAAGCACTGTGCCCAATACTATGAAAGGACTCAGGGCAAATGCATATTTAATGGAGAAGCAAACTAAGACACTGGGTATTGTGGGGACCCTGCTGGCTGTCACTCAGAGGCTCCATACCTCTTCTGCAAGTTTTCAGAAGAAAAGTATCACCACTTCAAAGCTGAGATAAATGTATGTTAGTCCAGTAACTTGGAGAAGGGGGTGGGCCTTAGGGAGCAATGGGAGACATCACAAGGAGCAAGTGCCAAGGCCCAGAAACAAGAATTTCTGACAATCCCAGAAAGCAGAGTTCAAGAGAAGGAAGTTTAAGAAAAAAGAGGGGGAAGGATGGAGCTAAAAACCTGAGTAGGTACAAAGACATTAAATAATTCCTAAATTGTGGTAGAGCTGCGCTGAGGACATTGGTGTATGTCCTCAGGATATAACATATTGGCACTGCCTTTGCACTGAAGAATACTAGGGCAAGATGAGTGAAAAACAATGGGAACCAAAGAATGCTGCTGGGAAAGGGATGCAGGAGTATGGTGGGGAGTGGGGTTGGGACTGCGCCCATGCCAGTGAGTGTGAGACCAGAAAGGGGAGCCTCTGATGGTTAATGGAAATTTCAGAATTTAGTTGCGACTCAACCCAGCTAATAATAAATCCCCCACTAACCAGTTCCATTACATATCTTTCTCCCCCTATTAATTAGGATACAATTCTGATGCCAGAGACCAAGATGGTGGGGATACACACACACACACACACACACACACACACAGGGTGGCAGGGGAAAAAGAAGGGGAGCTTGTATCACTTGGCCTCACTAATAAAAATGTTCAGGCATTTGCTGAGTGTGTTGAGTCTCCACTCCATGCCTGGCACTGTTCTAGAGTCAACCGTTGGCTATCTTCCTTTCTGAGAGCACCCCTTTTAGTGATGGGGCTGGTTCACACAACAATCATTTCTAAAGATGAGAAACCACAAGGTTACATAGCACATCATTCTTTACAGAGAGGAAGTTTCTTCAAAGGTGACATATTAGCTATGACAGCAGCTTTATTACAAAGACCCCACCAAGGTAATTCTTACACAAGACCAAGGACTTAGAATAGGGTAATGGTGATGTTTCTGGAGCTGAAGACCCAGGGAAGCACTTTATAGGGTCATCTGAAACACAGTGAGGCAGCTAGAGACCACCCTGGGGACATGTGGATGTTAAAGTCATTTCCTTAATGATTAGACATTGGCAGACCCATTCCAAAGGCTGAAACAAACCATCTGCTTTGAGCTATGACATACCTGTGTGACTGCAGAAAACTGTTATGAGATTCCTACTTCCTACCTCCAGCTGATGAAACCTTTGCTGCAATACCTTTCAATGGGAAAGCTAAGTAAATGGTCTGAGTAAGGAGCCTTCATTAGAGCAATAATTCTTCTACCCCAAGTCTAGGCTGCTAGGTGTGTCCTGGCTGCCAGGTGCTGGTCAATAGTCCAGACCCTTTCTGGAAGGAAGAGCAAAACGGTGCCTCAGAGCACATTCAGCTTTCCACTGAGCCAGAGGAACACTCTCAACACAAGTAAGACCTGTGTGAACTATGGGCCAGGTGCCTCATCTGTAATTAACTCAATTCTTTAATTATGAAAATTGTTTAGGAAACTGAATTAATGAGCAAAAGATCAGCCTTGGGGTTGTCTATGCTCCAAGGACTCATTCTGCCATTGCCAAATCTCCTATGCCAGTTGGGAAGGAATGTAAGAATTTATGGGAAGGATCTTGGGAGACGGTTTGCTGTATAAATCATTTGCCACACAGGTGTGGAGACCTCTGTTTATATCCCAGACGCCACACCAAAGTTAACCACAGGAATACATGTGTGTGTGATCCTTGTGCTCTCACATGAACGGGGGAGGTGGGAAGTTTGAAGTACAGCCTACTCTATTCAGCACTGGGACCTACTGCAAATCAAGTACAAGTGGAAGACCAAAACCCAACACTTATCCTCTGACCCCCAGATCCCACACCCATATGCTCTCAACCCACAGGAATCACAAGCAGACAGTTGTGGGTGTGAGGCTAGGTTCTGCTTTCTACGACGTCCTCGGGGACAAAACACTGCAACATCAGTTTCAAGTCTATAAACTTTCATTGTGCTCGGCCCAGATGACTGATGAAGGAAATGCGGGGCACACTGGGTGGACAACGTCACTTACGTTTTATGGCTTCCCATCTCCATCGGCATCCCCTTCTCAGTAGAATCTCAAGTTTCATAGCCTCCAAATAAAAACCCAGTTACTTCTTCGGCAGCCATCACCTTCCCCTGGAAGACAGAGCAGACTGCTATTAACTTGGTTTTATTTTATCACTACCAAAGGATGGCAGTTAATCAAGGCATGGCATAAAGAAAACCATGATGTTCTCTCCATGATGAAAGACTTACCTAAAGGCTATTGTTTGTTATTGAAGTACTGTCGGTGTCTAGTGAAATTTAAAATACAAAACAAGATGTGGGCTGAATACATGGAGACCGAGAAGAAGAATTCTTAGAGAAGTTAATTTATGTTTGGCTCATCCAACACATTACATCACACTGTTTTGAAAACATTATCACAGCACCATTAAATTTAATCTTGTGGTCCAATGACATTATCACATTCAAGTCAAGAATACTTGTTACTGTGAAAGGTATATTAATAACTGGAAACTTAAACAATCATTTTATTTGGATAAATTTCAACCTTAATGCTCTCTACATTGTCCACGTTTCATGGAATCTTAATATTCAAAGACAGCAGGAAGATGAGTGATCTTGAAAGAAATGTGGGTATGGACCCAGTATGTTAATGTATGATTAACCTAATAACTTGCTAACCTATTAACCTGCTGATCCTACACATGACTTGGATCCAGTCTGTAGTAAACTCGGAATTATGAAGACTGGCATTTTAGTCTCAAATCTACCTCTCACCAGATGTTTGATCTTAGCACAAATTGTGTTGTCTTGAAACCTCAGTTTCCTTCTCTGCAAGTGGGAAACAATATTGACTTTACAAGCCATCATTAAACTTGAGCCCCATGACAGAGCTTGGAATGAAGCCTACTGTGCGTATTAAGAGGTCAGAGAAAGAACCCATCATTCACTGTTAGCTGTGCTGCCTTTAGTTGGTCACTTTAAACAATCTGGCCTCCAAATACTTCAATTGTAAAATGCAGGTCTCCCTCCTATTTCTCATGTACCCCAATCTGTTTTCTCAGAGTCTTATGATAAAACCTGGAATAGCTTTGAACTCACAATCCTTCTGCCTGGGCCTGCACGACACCAGCAAGATACAGCTTTTGGATTACAATCAGTGTTTCCTAAATATAATTATTCTTCTATGACCTTCAAATCATTTGTCATTTTTTGTGAAAAATATAACAGAGTTCTGAAAAGAATGAAATAACCCTTGGTATATCTGTGTAAATCTATGAATTTAAAATCAATATTTCATTCTGTGTATGTGAAGTGACTATTTGACGTAGGGATCAGAAGCTCCCAGCAATTGAAGTCTGTAGTGAATATGTCCTGTTGACATAGCCATGTCAGGGATCTCAAAGCCTCAGCCCCAAGGGAAACGACAAAGCTTCCAATGGGTTAGGCTCCAGGAAATGGCAAAGCCTTACTTCCTGGTTCAAATGTGGACATTAACAGTATGTGCAGAAAACGTCCAACACAGCTTTATCCCTGCAACAGATATTTATGTCCTGAAGACTGCTTCCCTACAGAGGTAGCTCCTATTGTATTAGCTGCTCAACCTGCCTCATTGGTTGAGTTGTATGCTATAGTCCTGCCCCCTTAAATCATCTGTATACACTAACCGCACTTCTCTGTCCAGATGGATACAATAAACATGCTGTGCAGCTTCTCTCTCAGTGAGGCCAGTCCACCCAATCCCAGTTGTTCTGAGTGTGTGGCTGTCCTTTAAGGTCACTGTACCAATAAGGCCAAGTCCCTAGATACCTGCAAGGATGTGGGCATTTGGTTTTTGTTTCACTTTGTTATTTTAAGGTGAGTTCTTCCTAGATCTATATCCCGAGCTGGCCCCAAACTCACTGTATACCCTAGGATAGCCTTGATTAGTTGCAGTTTTTCTTTACATCTACAGCATTGGAATTACAAATGAGTACCAGCTATAACCAACTAACAGAGCTGACTTTGAGAGCACAGATCACTCCATCCACTTTTCCAATGTGTGGTTCTAGAAGACTCCATCACTGGAAGATAGACCCAGACATAGACATCCTGTTTATAAGAAGGAGTTACCAAAATTCTGCACACCTGAGGCACCTCTGAAGCCACGGTGTCTAATTATCTTTTCTTTTTCATAATGAAAAATCTTTCATTTATTTGGTTGCATTTTGCATAATATGTTCTCAGTGTAAATAATAGATAGGTCATACATGTTATAAAAGCCACGCAGTAGTGATGCATGCCTTTGGCTCCAGCACTCAGGAGGTCCATGGCACACATTATTAAAATTTTCATAGCAATTCTCAAAACAAACAAACAAAACAAATTAAAATGGGGGGCCATAATTTTGAAGAGAACAAAAAGTAATGTACAGAGGTATTTGGAAAAAAGGAAAGGGAAGCTAGAAATGTAATTAAAAAATTTTTAAATTTTAGTCTAAGTATCTTTTCATTTCAAACATATCACAACAAAACACATATGAAAGTATGTTTTTTGTGAAAGGGGAAAAGACAGAACTTGAAGCTAGACAGCTTGCAACCAAATGACACTTTTAGTTTCATGATGAAATGAGCACCTAACAACTATACGCCTTCATCTTCCTAGCTACAAAATCAGGATGAGAAAGCTGTTAATCTGAGTATGGTTACGAGATCTTTAGATGAGTTAATACACAAAGCAATCAGAATTCTTGACAGAAGCAACAACATCAGTTGTTCTCAACATGTGGGTCACAACCCTTTGGGATCGTTGAATGATCCTTTCACAGGTGTTCCCTAAAACCACTGGAAGACATAGACAGCTACATTACAATTCATACCAGTAGCAAATTAAAGCTGTGAAGTGGCAATGGAAATAATTTTATGGTTGGGAGTCACCACAACATAAGGAACTGTATTAAAGGTTTCTAGCTTTAAGAAGGTTGAGAACCACTGACTACACCACACTTTATCAAAAGAAGAGTGTATCATCTCAGAATCCCATTTTGTCCCTGAAGTCTCTAACCAGTCAGTTGAGGATATGTGGGTCCCAGTTTTGTAGCAGACAGGTGATGTATCTTGCTGGGATTTTTTTCTTCCTATAAAATTGTTAGAATATTGTCTCCTAAGTATGGTAAAAAGCTACAATAGGCAAGTGTCTATATTTGACAGCTCTGAGTATCCAGCACTCCACAGAATTTCCTGCTGAGTAACTTGTAGCCAGGCAGCTAGTTAGCCTAAGCAGAGCACTGATGTGAGGATCAAATGTTGATTGGTAAATTCTCCCCTGCGTAAGCAAAACCATAATGGAATAGAAAATCATTTCTCTTGCTACATTTTCCTACCAAGAATACTAAAGAAAGCTAGACATGATGTGAATCCCATATGTCCAAATATATCACTGATTCATTTGGTTATAAAAAGTAAAGTCTCTCTGGCCTATCATATTTGAATCCATTTTTATCTCATATTCAGACTCTGCCTCTAAATCTCCACACACCTGCATTATGTTGACATCCAAAGCAAGCATGATTCCTTGAAGCTCAGGGGATTTCTGCCCCAGAAGAAACTCCACGAGAAGAGAAAGACTCTACTGAGATTGGAAATGGAATACACAGATGAGTCAGTGTGGCTAGCAGGCACAGCCTTCATACTAGGAGACGCTCAGGGAGACAACTCAAGTGTTTGAGCTACTCAAGCAGAATAACCAGGTGCTTAGTTCTCATGTCAAACATGAGAAGGGTTTTGAAAATTACAGTGAACTGGTAATCATGCTCTTAGGCTCACTGCAGCAAATTTTAATAGACTATGGCTTTTAGCTTGAATCGGACCAAGTTTTGCTCTGTAGTTAATAAGTTCTCGTGTCAAAGCTAGACGGTATAGGTGGATGGACAAATCCTAACCAAAGCAACACTGGGAGTGATGAGAGCAAAGCCAAGTGCACTGTGCTTTTGTTCTGCTTGAGAAGAAGGCTCTGAAGCTGCCTGTGTGTGTGCTTTAGTTTCTGCCTCCTACCAGGGACTACCTGTAAGGTAACGATTTTCTACTCAGAGATCATCTACTCTTCCAGAGTCTACTTACATGTTTCTAGAGAAATTGTCATTTTTGTGTGTGCAGTCTGTCCATTTTCGAACAAATTAGTAATTTGTCAGAGAAAGCACAACGTAGTCATGAGTTGCTTGGTAACAGGAGCAAATTCTGAGAGATGCGTGCATAGGTGATGGTGTTGTCTGGCCACCATTGAATGAGGTTACACAGCTCTGTGTGGTACAGTTCCTGATACACCCACTAGACAGCGTGTACTTCATATTTGTGGTTCCTCCCTAGCAAACACCATGCGTGGTTCAGAGCTGTGTAGATGAGATGTTAATTTAGAATTCACCCAGTCAACCCTGCCATGCTACTGGGTTATGGCTGGCCATTGAGATCTGTAACAACCCTTCTCCAGTGCTTTCTTCCTAAACCAAATCTATCCTACTGACTTAGCTCAGACTATTAATTCAGATGCATTGGTCTTCCCTGCCCACCCCGGGCATTATCTTATCATTTTTCTTTCTGAAGTTTTCTTTTATTCCTCCCACCCTGCCTAGACTTGGATGGATAAGACAGGGGTTGGGGTGTTCTTAACTGAATTGATTCTTCAAAGAGAACTCTGTCACTACCAACCCCACCTCACCCCCAAATCCTATCAAGCAAAGTTTGTCTGCATCTATTATACTCAAACAACCCCACTGAATATAAGTGACTAACAACAATGTCATATGTATTATATTCCATATTACATACATTATTTATTGAATAATATCATTGAAGGTTCCATTCTAAGCTCTTAGCATGCAGACAGCCCCTCATGCTTATGTGTCTATGGAAATACCTGACTTGGCACATACTGCTATTTTTTATGAAACAATGTCTTATTCTTTGAAATTTGCATAGACATATACAATTTATCTTGTTCACATCTGCCCTCTCTCTTCATCACCCTCTGGCCTCTCTTCAGTTAATTTCCCTTTCTGGCTTAAATTCTTTTTTTTAAATCTATCTATCATCTATCTATCTATCTATCTATCTATCTATCTATCTATCTACCTATCTACCTATCCATCTCTCCATCCATCCACCTATCTATCTTCACACACATATTAACACGTGGAATCCATTATTCATTCCCAACCCAATGTTTTCCATTTTTAATGAATTTATTGATGTCTAACAAACCCTTCAACTATCTTATTACTTATTCTTTCCTTTACTCACTGCAATATAAATTGACAGATATGTCTCTAATGTCTAGGAGAGTCTTTGACACATAGTAGGACTTTAATAAATAAGTGTTTAATTATAAACCTGTTTAGTGACTGAGACTGAAGAGATGGCTCAGAGGTTAAAGCACTGACTATTCTTTCAGAGAACCCAGGTTCAATTCCTAGCACCCATACCGCAGCTAACCATCTCTAACTCCAGTTCCAGGGATCTGATGCTCTCTTCTGACTTTAGTGAGCACCAGGAATTCACAGACAAACATGAAGTCAAGACACATACGTAAAATAAAAATAAATAAATCTTTAAAGACTGATTAATGAATTACATTGCATTTTTTACTGAATACCCTTGAATCCACAAGGTCCTCTAGTCCATCTCTCAAGACCAGTATTGGTGCCTAGGTAAAATGTTCGCGTCTCACTCTCAGGTCTTTTAAATGAAACCTTGATTTTCCCATCTGTACTCTTGCCCAGCAACAGAGGACTAGATCATATGACCTCCTGAGAGCTCTCTGGCCCTTGACATCCTAATTCAATTCCACTTAAATGTTCTAAAAGTAATTTGTGGAGAAATTCTTTTTCTCCTCCTCTCTGGATTGGAGTTTGCGTTTATCTAATTATTTCCTTGGTAGATTGACCCAGCTTGAAAGGAGCACCATGTCATCTCCCCTGGAAATGCTCTAAGCCCTCACTTTATAAACCAGGAGGACTAAAGACTCAGATCTCTAGGGAATTAAATTGCATTCAAATAAGATTAAGGCTTTTTGACTCACAAAAGCAAGGACAATCAGAGGCTAACTGAGCCAAAGCAATTGTTCAGCAAACTAATCCAGACGTGTTATTCACAAAAGGACTCTCACAACTGGTTAGCAAAGGGGAAAAATGCCAGAAAGAATGTTGGACTGGACTGGGTTAGGGGGAGAGTTCTTGAAACTTTGTCCCTCCCCACCCCAGGTACTGAATGGGTCCTTCCTCAGTTCTGTTGACTGGCCCAACACCTCCAATGACCTCAGTGAGAATCTTTAATGGGGATAGAGGAGGTTCACCCTTTGCAGACATGTTGGATGAGTGGAGAGCCAAGGTGCAAGACACTGTCACTGGGAATCAAAGGATGAATATGTGTCACTCCTGGATTTGAAGCATGATATTGTGATCTCTTACAGGATATGATTCCTTTTTTTTTTTTTTTCATTAAACTTGTTTTAATGGATCTCAAAATTCTGTGACAGAGTTTTGGTCAAGTTGTTTCCATTAAAAGTACTGATTTGAAAACTAATAACTTAAACTGACACACACACACACACACACACACACACACACACACACACAGTGGTCCACAAAACATTCTTTCCTTTTGAGGTTTTACGATGCACTGTTATCATTACCAGTCTTTTACTATTAAACTTAAATGGCCAATTGAGACAAACAGTTCTAAGACTGTTCTTCCACCACTGAGTAAGACTGGGTGGCAGGTGTTAGGGATAATATTCATTTAGAATTCTGAGCTTCCTGAGCAGACTTGGTGACTTTGCCAGCTCCAGCAGCCTTCTTGATTCCTTCTGTAAAGCAGTATTTTGGTATAATAAAACAAGGAGCACAAAATTGCATAGAAAACTAATTACATTAAAATCCATGTTAACAAAAATACCTTCCCCCAAACAGGTGAGTAGTATATATATCATTAATATATTCAATTGAAGGCCAGCATTAGTCTGATAATTACAGTAATTTTATAGTGGTGACACATTTAAATGACAGTTTGAAGCACTTCAACAAACAGTGCTGTGCTATAAATATCTACAACTTATAAATTTTGTATGAAAAGGACAGATGTCACAGGTAAAGCTAATGCTGCTGTGGCTTATCCTCTCCATTCACCCGGAAGGAAGTGTAATTTTTGGGTAAATATGAGTAAAAGTAATGATAGATGCAATATTCCCATTCAAGTTCATGGATGCCATTCACCTTCTATCTCAGGTTGGAAACCCCTGATGTAGATATTAAAGAGTTCTCTAAAGACCCTTCTGTCTAATATACACTATTCCCACCGTCACTTGTACTCAACTGTGTTTGTTCTGACTGTTCACAGCCAACAAGTATTCTGTTGGCCAGATTAGTAAGGAGAAGGCTTGAAAAGCTGGAAGGCGACCAGCCCTCTCATGTGTGCCTTATGCTTAAAGATAGGGTACAATTAATATAGAACAGTTTCACAGAAGGCAATTATTTTAATTTATAAATCACTTCCAGGTAGGAAGCTGCATCCATTAATGTGTTTTTACAAATCAGAGCATTCATAGTTATGTTGTTCCTGTGGTGTGCTTTTCTCTCTCTCCATGTCCATCCTTACTGGGCCAAGTATTTTCCAGACCAGATTACATACCTTCGTGATTAAGTATTTGTCTCTGTCTCTAGGCCATGCCCACAAACATAACAAGCACTGATTCTTGCAATTGACCTGCTGAGACCTCCTTCCATTTTTGAAATTTTTGCTCTGACTAGAGTACCATCTCCAGAAGATATGGCGTCTAAAAGTCATCCCACCTTCTAGCGTTACCACCTTAAATGGCAGGTTCTGTGAGTGAGACTACCTAGTGGGTTTGAGCTGTTTCTTGGTGATTGTGGGACAAGAGAAAGCCAGAGTGAACGATGGATAAGAAACACAGTGGACAAGAGCTGGTGAGGCCTCCAAATATCTTTGAAAGCCAAGCAATCAATCAATCCTTTTTTTTTTTAAAAGTTATTTTTTATGGGTAATTAAAATCACTGATGACCTGGAGCTGGCGTCCAGGTGGCTCAGTAGTTAAGAGCACTTACTGCTCTTGCTGAGGACCAGGGTTCAGTTTTCCAAGTGCCCACAATCAGATGGCTCACAACCACCAGAACTCCAGTTCCAGGGACGCAAAATGTGCTTCAGCGTCCAGGGTCACACACATACAATTTAAAATTCAATACTCCCGAGTGGACAAACAAAGCACCAAGCACTGTGCCCAATACTATGAAAGGACTCAGGGCAAATGCATATTTAAATGGAGAGCAAACTAAGGAACACTGGGTATTGTGGGGACCCTGCTGCTGTCACTCAGGAGGCCTCCATACCCTTCTGCAAGTTTTCAGAAAAAAGCATCA